>JAWZSL010000025.1:11890000-12461928 GCA_034769285.1 Lutjanus argentimaculatus | reverse complement strand
TCACTAACCTTAAATAAAATACAAGAGGACCTCTCCAGTGTCATTAAAGAGAGAAGAACTCCAGTGCATTAGTATTAATAAGGCAGGCCTGCTGTATAATAACACAGGGTTTTTAAACAGTGAGCTCAGTCTGATCAACAACAAACAACACAGAGTTCACAAGTTTCCAAACGTCATTTTCTCAAACAATTGTTTTAATTGTTGCAGAAGGACAACAGTTGAAGTTCAAATTAACAAAGCAAATGCAACTCATTTTACATGACATTTATGACAGTATAAACAATATAATAATTCACTGCTGGTTGCACAACGTTTTAAATAAATAATATTTATAGAAATATTATGTAAATACTATTCATTTTACCAAGAAATATGAGTTAGCACATGAATCATTGTATTGTGTGCGTATCCCACTGCAGCATTGCACATACAGTACTGTCCTGCTCCTCAGGGTGTATAGGTAGCTTTTAGTTCAGCATTTGGGAGCATGATGTGTGTATGAGTGGCAAAGGCATGAATGTGTATTATTGCTGTCAAAGCTATAATACACAGGCATCTTTTTAAGTTCGTATAAATGGGTAATTCTGCCCACAAAGAGAGTCAATGTACTGATCACAAAATTTGTCATCCTTGTCCTCCTCATTAACCCAGTTACAAATCTGCTGGTTTAAGGCAATATTTCCCATCAGTTTTATGCCAAAAAGGTGCAAATGTATCATTGCTGTGACAGCAGAAGTTAATCTTACATTCATATCTTTTTTCTGAGATAAACAATATTTTTCTTTGAATTCCTATCTGTATAAAGCTGCATTAGCAATTTTAAAGCTAGCTACTTGGCTAGCTAGTGTAATAGCTAGCATTTCTTTAATAACCCCGCTACTCTGTTGTTTGACTACTATCTCATCATGCAAACATATCATCTACAGTTTGTGCCTGTCGAAACACAAAATAAGCACCAGTAACAACTTTCGGATCTGAACTCCTGCTGTAGGAGTCGCCAGTGTTTGACATTACAGAAGACATACATAATTTCAAAATAAAAGTTCCAACGTTTGTTGCATATTGTCATTGTACCATACGTCGTTTTCTAAAAATTGTGTGCGTGTATCTCCTGCATCCCTCTCTTCTGTTAAGATATGACATGAGAGCAAAGGAAATTTGTGGTAATATTCAAGTTTGGTGGGCTCATGTTGTTGATGCAACCCCTCAATGGTTAAAACACCCTTGAATGCTAAACTTTTGGTTCTACGCGCGGAAGGAAACAACCCTTTTCTTCTCACTTGCCTTCATTAGAATAGTTGTTAATGGGGTTATTGAGAACTGACTTAGCATTGAGCCACATACCAGAGGTGGGTCCACAACCCTTAAATCCAACTTAAACATGCTAACCACTCAATGTTGGCAGCATTTCAGTGTCTGTCTGAGCTTCCAGTGCATGTACTCCAGAGGTGAGGGAGGCGATGTGGGGTGAAAACCCAAACCTCCCAGATGGTATCAGTACCAGCTGCAGAGGATCCCGAGATGCTGAGAATCCCCAGTGGTTTATGAGGTGTAGCAAGGGAAAGTAGTCCTCGCTGTGCAACTGCAGTCCTGTGTGTGCAAACGAATCAGCACTGAGCATTATGTGACTCATGCATACACACATGTATGACTTTTGTGGTACTGACAGAGGAAAAATTGCGGCATTCTTATAATAATCTGGAAAGACTTAAAGACAAAGTGGCAGAGGAAAGCAAAGAGAAGTTACCAGAGTTAGTAAATGTCACAGAGAGGAACGTTCTCTCTTTCAGAGTTCTGAATAATCCACTCAATAGCATCCCAGCCCTACAGATTCACACAGAGAAACAGGAGATTAAAGAGAGACAAAAGCCATACATAGGTGAACACCAGTGGAAATTAGGGCCTGAGTGATACTGGATTTTTGGGGATGATGCTGCTACCAATATTAACATGTAAAACCTAAATCAAGAAAAGGGATCAAGTATGCCCAGAGTGCTGGCTATAAAGCTAACAAATAAAACAATCTGCATTATGTTCTCTCAAAAAATGTTGGCGCATATGTGGCAACATATGCCATACTGATAGAGCTGTGATAGGCCAATATTGGGCTAATAATATCAGTCAACCAATATATCAGTCTGCTCTACTGGGAATTTAACTTTTGACTGTTTGTCCAGTAAACTTGCCCTGGAGCAGCTGGGAAATGAACAGAGGCAGTAAAGTCCCAATCAGACTGCATGCAAAGAAATCACCAGCAATAACTTTATTACTTGCATACATGTTCAGACGACATGCAAAAGAGGGAGGGTGAGCATATGAATGGCTTCTTCTACCTTCCTGGCATTAGCTGACATTCTCCTCGCCATCATCCCCTCCAGGTAACTGCTGAGACTCACTCCCTTGACTGTGATGATGGCCTCCTGCGTCAGGACGGTACTGAGAAGCAGGACAGAGAGAGGGAACATGATCGCTGTAAGACATGAGCAAACAACCGCGTACCTGCGAGAACACTGTGTCTGGTTTTACTGCGGCTCCTGTTACACACACTCCGTGCCCAGAAATTTTTTTCAGAGATGAAACGCAGAGTTGAATAAATAGTTCAATGTGCTTACACTTCAGGGTTGTCTGGGTGAGGTCTGTAAAGAAGCCTCTCATCCACTGAAATAGGTTGGTGAGAGTAATCTGGAAGATAAAATACATTTGGATTATCTGAATATGATTCAAACACTGTGCACAGGCTACTATTCATTTGGAAGTAGCAATTGCTATCTCAGTGGAAACAGCTTATAGTGATCGGGATTACAGTGCACTCATTCTTGAGAATTGGGACAAAACTGTAATTAGAGGGGGTTTTGATTTTTACGCTTAAATTATATTATTGCCAACAGCAGTGGTAGATTTTAATGCTGTTGTGAGACACCATTGCAAAATGTACTGTGTAACAATGCTGACTAAAGTCATAGATGTCGGATGGATAAACTTACATTTGTTGAGCACAGCTCCATCTTTTTCTCCTCTGGGTCAACTATGGAATGTTCCTTCACATACGTCTGCGTCTGACTGGTTCCCAGTATCTATAAAGACAACAGCGCCCTGTAAGTACAGGAAAATGTGCCCTAACACCACTTTACATGCATGACGCAGCTCTTTAAAGCACTGATTGTACTTATTCCAGACAAATAATAGCTCAGGGGTTCAATTTACTAATGAAACACTGCAACACTTTACAACCCCCTGCAGAACAGGAACCTGTATCTTTGTGTTCCCCACGTACACGTGTATGTGAGCATGTATGCTTATATATTTCCATACAACAGTGTGTTTATGTGCATGTGTGAGTTGATGACTGACCGCTCGCACAATGGCGGGGAGGCCCCACTCTGTGCTGAGGAGTCTGTGGCTGTGCAGGCGTCCTTCCTCGTCCAGACTGCGGTCCAGCACGTCCACCCCGACCACGTTAGGGTTCATGGGGTTTGGGTATTTCCTCATGGCAGCCTTGATCACTGTCTCCCACGGGTAACTACACAAAAAACAGAAACAAACAAATGTAATATGAAGGAGAAGAAACACATCATTTATATATCAATGGTTTATTTGATAGGGACAGATACAGTACACATAAACTGAAAACATCCACCTGATGCAACTATAACAGTGTTTATGGCAGATACTAATTTGCAACACTCGCCCCAAGCAGGGCTTTTATGAAAATGAGAAGTGAAACACTGAGGTAAAAAAGAACTGTAAAAAAAATAGCTGACGACTTAAAATTTCAAGGCAATGCACTGCAATAGATTTTTGAGTTTTGCGTCCAACTCAAACTCTAAAGTTTTGAAATAAACTTTAAAATGTTTTGCTGACCTATAATCTCTCATTGAGATAATTTACTTTTCTTCTTTAGATAAACTGGAATCTTTGAGTTTTAGATACTAAAAAAAAATTCAAAAATTGGTCACAGTGAGCTGTGACCTATTTGTCTTTTTAGTGCCTGAAAAATTAAATAGTTGTAACTGAAAATACTACAATTTTAACCTTATTTTCACTTCAATGAATTTAATTAATAATGTTTTGAGCTTCTAAAATTCAAAGTATTGAGTTTGGCTAAAGAAGAAAAGTAAATTATCTCAACAAAGTAGGTAAAAGTTTTTCAAAACAAGAATTTCAGCTGGCCTCAAAACTCAAAAATCTATTGCAGTCTGTTGCCTTAAAATTTGCAGTTTTCTCAACTTTATTCATTTTTACAGTGAATATAAACTGAATACAACAAGCTATCATTAAGCTAATTAAAATCCGAGCACAGCAAGACACATTAAAGCACACAGTTGAAGACATTACATTTAAAACCCAGACACACAAATGGTTTGTTGCTCGATTAACCTAGGATTTTGTAGTTCTCTTAAAAGTGGTGAAGACTGCAGCACATTTCAAGTGATCAGGCAGCTAATTCAAGGACTTTGCTCCTTTCACAGGAAAAGCTGTCTGAGCAAAAGACGTTTTACACAATTCAACTTTACAATTGCCACTTCAGGGCGTCTCTGGTGGATCTACTGCACCTCTGTCATTTCTTGATGTGTTCACAGAGAGCATGAGACTGACAGGCAAATCCACTTACATACACACAAGCTTTGTGTAATCAAAATCAATTAAGTCTGTGAAGCTTAAAACATGTATTTACTTAAATTGCAGTGATGTGTTTTTGTCCAAGCTTGGTTATAAAGATACTCTCTTGATTTAATGATCAACTTAGTTGCCTGGGACCAGATAATCAAACCATAGGACAGATGTAAGAATATCACTGAATTTAGAAACAATAAGGCACAGTAAAATGCCAAACAATTCCTGAGAATCTAAAATTATTCCTCAATACTTCAAATCTGTTTCTTCTTCAATGAACTCACTTTTGAACGCTCAGTGATTCTGTAGCAGGAAGCTTTTTAGTGGAAAAAACAGACATACTTTGTTTTCTTAGTGTTTAGTATCAAACAAGAGGCACCAAGCCAAGCTGATACTTTTTTCTAGGTTTTTGGCTTGCTTATCCGCAACAGCATCAGGTTTTGCAAGATACATGGACCACTGTGTTGGTAGGATCTAAAGGAACTAAACTAGAGGAACTAAAAACCTCTATCAAGGGCCCTATTTCAGGAAGCTTGTTGATATAAAAACTGATGAGGGTGAGACACAAGGCAATTCCTTGGTGGGTTCCTCTTTCATATTTGTGAAAAACAGACTTAATGTTATCAAGTATTAACTTTCACTATTGGCTAAGACATGCAGGCAAACTGTTTGGTCATCTCCTTTTGAAGTCAAGTACACAGGATTATTGAAATCTGCTTATTCAACCACAAAACACTTCCTTTAGATGCTTCTATATGATAAACTGTGACTGTGGAGGCTGATCAGTATTAATACAGTGACTCACAATCATTGATCATGCGGTCATGAGCTTCAAACAAACAAACAAAAAAAAGTCAGATGTATTTACACTTAATGGAATTGAAGGTGCCATCAGCGCAGCCCTGCAGTGACAGAACAGCTCATTCTGCTTTCTGAATCCTCTAATCAATAAAATCCTGTGTGACCAACCTGAAAACATGCTCCGTGCTCCAAATCTTCATTTTTTTCAAAAGACAGTCTTGACCTTATCGCTGAAAAACCCTCCGTGATCTCTAACTGTATCTCACCGGACCATTTTCCTATGAGGAACTAGCTCCAGTGATCAGAGGACAGGGCCGAAGATGGAAGCTCACGACCATCGGTGAGGTGAGTCCAGAGAGCGCATCTCCGCTTTCCTCCGCATATCACCGCTGCGTAAAGACCGCACAATATGCGCTGCTGGTCTCCGTGTCACGACAACAGGCAGAAAACATGTAGTTTTTATAGGTAACAACAAATAGCTCGTACAGTAAAGGGCAAGACAGAAGCCGGTGCAACAGCAGAGCCACCGAGTGTCGAGCCAGACAGAGTGAGATACAGGAAACTGGACAGGAATTTCAAAATAAACCCTTCTACTGTAATGACCAGTCAACTTACTGGGCTGCACCATCAAAGATGAATTCAATTGTAGTTTGGGAAAGCTAGGTATAAAGATTAACTCAATTTAAAATTAAGCAGAACTCTGTTGCACCATTAAAAACTAATCCCTACTTAGTGAATCAAAAATAAAATTAAAGTTAGAGTGTAATCAACGTGCATGTGGATGCTTGCTTACCCAAATTAAAATCAACAAATAAAAATAAATTCACTGTTTCACTGATTATCAGGGGGGAAATCGACATTACATTAACAAAACATTACATTGTGCTCTAGCTGGCTAAAAAGCTTAAGTGTTACATTATAGCTAAAAGTTAACAAAACGATACATTGTTTGGGAGCCAGCTGAAAAGTTAGTTTTTCTAGTTAGACTCATGATGGCTCGACAGAGAAACTCTGATTTCCTTTCAAGTGAGAGATTTGTTGGCTGAATAAATTGAGCACTATGGTCAAATAATAGGAGATTAAAAAAAGACTCAAGCAACATAGCAAGGAAAAAAAGAGAGTGTCTGTCAGCAACCGGAAGACTGAAAGACAGCCTCATTAAAAGTTAAACCACCTCATGTGTAGGTTTAAAGTTCACTCTGTATCACAGTCTAATTTTTTGGTGCAAAAGAATTAAATTTAACCTGGGTTTAAAGTAAAAACTAAGACAGGTAAGACAGATTAAGTTTAATCTTTCTTAATTTCAAAACTGGTTTTAAAGTTTAGCACACATGATCTAAAGTTAAACCGATTTAATAGAATGTAAAAATATAATCCTTGTTGGTTCACCCAGCCTTAGAGCCTAAGGTTTTAGAAACATTCAGTATGAGGCATTCATAAAAGGCAGGAAGTAGCTTTTTCTCTATGACACAAAGTTACATATTTTAGGCTACACTGGAACAACTGGTGAAAAAATCACTTTAATTCCACACAGTCTCTTAAGTAACACTCTCACTGGTGTTTTGCTGGTTAAAACATTTAATAATTTTCTTTAATTATATCCATTGACCACTTTTATTTTAAGATCTTTTGCATCATGACACAAGACAGCTTAGTTTCTTTTTAACCTATGTCACAGTGATGAATTTATTGTTAGTTCACCAATAACTTGTCACATTAGGCGACAGATTTTACAGTTTTATTTTGAAGGCAACAACACTGCTTTTCCTGTCGTACTCCGGCTGTGTCTAGCCGACTTGACGAAGCTGATGTAGCGCTGCTGCTGCATCCGCCTCCATTTGTGCGCATGCGCGTAGCATCTTTCCATCATCCGCGTCAAGTGTCACTGAAGGAGCGGAGCTGCATCAAGCTGGACACAGACAGCAAGAGACAAACAGGAAATGTAGAAAGACTGCTTTCAAATGAAATGATTTGTTTTAGAAACCAAAGGATAATCACTAGAGCTGAGCTCAAACTGCAGCAAATATTTTTTCTATACATAAATTATACTTTGAGCATAAAAAGTGAGACAAAAGTTTAAACAAGTGCATTTCTACTTGTGTTGAAGTATTGCATTTTTGTAGATCTCCATGTCCCAAATACATAATTAGTAAAAGAGTAACAACAATGAAACTGTATTCAGAGTATTTTCTTATAGAGCATATTGATAAGATAACATAACTTCATTTTTGATTTTGTACATTTATTAAAAATGCACTACATTTAGAATATATGTTTATTTATATGAATGTATATTTCAAAATGTTTTAAGTTTGATTTAAGTAATGTTTTTTTTAAATCTATGTATAAAACAAATTATACTTGATAATCTTTTAAAATGTGTTAAAGTATATTTTTTTTTATAAGCGTGTGTATTGTATGATTTGTCAATAATAATTATTACTGACATTGACAAACCCCCTTGAATTGCCAAGAATTTCAGCCTTAAAGATTTAGGGATAAAACGTGTGATATTGATATAACAACAACAACAACAACAACAACAACAACAACAACACAATTATCGCATCAATAATCTTTATTTACGGATCAAAGTGCTTTGCAACAAAGAAACTACATCCATATTATTAGTTACAATGTTATTATAATCATTATATCGTTTTTGTGTGTGTGTGTGTGTGTGTGTGTGTGTGTGTGTGGTGCTGTGTGTTTTATTCTTTTTCTTATAATTATAAATATAAATTCTTTCACATTTTCTTCTGTGTTTTAAGACCAGCGTGTGTTGATGCAGATTTATTTTGAAACTTGGACGGAAGCGTGCGGTGTATTGCGGTTGCCTTGCCGCTGGTGTTGTGGGGATCAGAGGAGGAATTCATTGAAGCAGACACGCAGTGGAGGCCAGTGTGGTCCCTTAACGAGAAATTCATGCCATCGCCAGCTGGTCAGCGGCCCGTTTATTTCACACCGGATCCGGAGCGATTGATCAACTCACAGAAACCGAAGCTCAGTCTAGAAGAAGCCGGAATATCGCACACTGCATGACCTTGCATTGAATGTCATCATAGACGGATTTTTTTAAGCACCGACACGGTAAGGTAATAAGCATCCTCATTCGTGCGGGGAAGAAGGCGAGACAGATTAATATCGATGTAGATGGGATGCTGTGTGTTGCCTGTGAGCAGTCTGGATGTTGATGATATCTTTCATGCACTGTGATCATGTTATTTTACAGATGTAAGATGGAAAGAGCTCAGGCGTTTTACAGAAATCATATTGATAACAGAAGCGCTCATACAGCCGAGGTGAAGGCCGGACTGCATGCCGCAGAATGCAAATCCGCCATTTAAATACTTAACTATCATATTTCAGATATATTAGCCTGAACATTTTCATAAATATAACATGTACGGTTAAATGCTTATCCAGACAGTAAATTTGGTTTATTTGGCGCAGTTATGTCGGAGAGCGTGTGCAGGAGAGGCAGATGCTGCAGTAGTGTTGATCCGCTCCAGGCTGGAGGAGAGAGGGAGAGAGGGGGGCGTCATCCTTACACAGGATCATTAAATCACCCCGTATGTGTGTCTCACTGTGTATCAGCATATGCGTCAGTCTGCCACGGTATAGCAGATGACCCATTTCAATGTAAAAGTGGGGCACAAGGCTTCCCCTCTCATTTTAAGGGCCACCAGCAGGTTGGCTGGTGGTCGTGCTCGAGCCAAAAATCTGCTGACACATGCGCTCTGCCGGCCGCTGCTCCCACCCTTTGTGCGCAATGAAGCCTATAGCCCATCTATCATGGCCTCATGGGGCCACACACTCATATAAGCTTCAAACTGGCCTTCTGTTGGCCCGGGTGCGTTTCTTTTAGGAGTTCTTAAATATTATCTTATTTTTTATAGAATTATTATTATGTTCCAGTTTAAAATGATCATGGTTAGGTGATGCCTGATCTCCTGGATGATGACACTCTTAGTGGATCAGCTCTATCTACTAAAACATGGGTGGGAAATTTATTTCTCACAGGGTGGGGGGGCACATGAGAAATTGATCAGGCTGCTGTGGTCCAGACATAATATGTTATAAGCGATCCTAATAAATGGCCACTGACGATCACTGAATAATGTAAATACTGTAGTAAGTGTTTCTAATATGAAGGCAAACACTGCACACAAAAATGTCTATAATGAGTTGAAGTATGGTGGCTTAGGCTGAGAGATTAAAACTGGTACTACAGTATACTGTTTTGAAACATTGCATTTAACATTTAGAGTATTACTACAGCCAGCTAATATAACATCCAGTCGTTACCTAGTTAGTTATATTGATAACTAATGTTAGCTAAATATCTAATCTACAAAAATTATTAGCTAGCTAGTTAGCTGGTGTTTTCCTAGCATTAATTCAAGGTGTGTCTATATTGCTTTTAGCTCCCCCTGCAGTATCTTTTAGCCATTTTCTTTACTTTTTTTCAACATAGAGGAACCTAGCATAGCATATCTATATACAGGACACAGAAAAATTGAATGTTGACCTTGGTACCGAGTACCAAGGTCCCGAGGTACCGAGGTATCGTTCATTATCATTACCAATAAACACAGCAGTGACCCCTCTCAGAATAAAGGCCCAGTAATGGTTTAATGGTAAGAAAAATGATATTAACCAGTCTTTGTCAGATTTTAATTGCAATATTTCCGAGTGCTCACGGTGGCCTTGTGGACCACACGGAACCTTTCAGTAGGTCGGATCAGGCCTCTGGGCTGTATTTTGCACAGGTCTGTGCGCATGTTTGAGGTCTCCATTCTCACATCCATCTCTTTAATTTCAGGTCATCGGCCACAGCCATGGAGATTGTCACACATTTAATTAATGACACCATAGAATTCTACAAATGGACCCTCACTATTGCAGGTAATAAACTTGTTACTTTTGTGTTGTCTATGAGTCAGTGTAAGAAAAATGTACATTTTTTGTGTGCAGCTACATTTTTCCTGTTATGAGTTAATAAAGAGTGAGTCACAGACCTGCTTTTTATAGGATTGTACAGACCATAGCTTTCATTTTGATTCCCCTGTGAATTAAAATTCACAGTCATATACTGTTGAACATTCTAAACGTATCACATGCACCATTAAACAATGGCGTCTACACTAAATTGTCCTCCAGACAGGTCACCTCAGGACACTGGCGCCTGTGCTCAGCACTTGTTCTGACTTGCACTCTCCTTTAAATAAACTGACATTGAACCCACACTGTGTCAGTGTAACGCGAACATTAAGAATAGTTATGTAATGCTCTGAGAACATCTGTCCTATAGACAAGCGAGTGGAGAAATGGCCTCTGATGGACAACCCCCTGCCCACGCTGGCCATCAGCACCTCCTACCTGCTGTTCCTCTGGCTGGGGCCCAAATACATGAAGAACAGAGAGCCCTTCCAGCTCCGCAAAACACTTATTGTCTACAACTTCAGCATGGTCTTCCTCAACTTCTTCATCTTTAAAGAGGTACCTTACTATTAGAGACAAACAACTAGATATTTTTTCTGTTTACCTTCATGTGTGAAGAAACTGTAGGGGGTACATTGAATCTTGGAATCTATCCCAAACCATAACTATACATCTGGTGCCATATTACAGAAACTTCCTGTCTGAAAGTGAAAAATCAAAAACACACATATTTCTCCTGGCCTATAGCGCTGTTTATCCATCTATATTGTTTTGGTGTGAGCTGCAGAGTTTTGGAGATGTCGGCCATTGATATAGAGATCCTGCATGAAACTGCTCACAACAAGGTCTGTGAATTATCTTGAGTTACTGGGTCATGATTTCCAGAATGAGACACTGGTTTTGAGTTTTTCAAATGTTTTTTAGTGCTTTGTGCACCACAGGACTAGTGCCATTTAGTCCCATTATACTGGAGAGAGGGCAGACATCTCTGCAGCTGATATTTTTGATTTTGGCTTTGAACTTGCACTTTAAGTAAAGATAGGAAGTGTCTACAATAGAATTTTTCCCAATTTGGTATTACAAAAGCAAGGAATCATGTCTGGTCTTCACAGCATCCTCTCTTATCTCAGGTTAGGAAATACTAAGTACTCAATCCAACATCGCTGATCAACCTTTTTGTCTGTTACCAAGCAACTGACACTAAAATGATCTTGTAACCATGTTTTTTTCTCATTGAAACATACGGAAACATACAAAAATGGAGCAAAACCAACAATAGTCACTTAACTTTAAGACAGCTAAGTTAAAACATCTGTAGATAAATCCAAAAATGTACTTTTTAGGAAATTTTGCTGTCTTCAAATGGAATTCATGAGCTCGTAATTATGACACGGAAGTCGTGAACAGAGCGTTGTGAACCTGAAGCTAACAGAGAGCTTCAAGCCTTCGATGTTGTAAACACGACATGAGGGGGACGTTCAGATGGCCTCATCTAGTAAACATGGTAAACACAAACCGATTTGAATGCACCATGTACAGCAATGCTAACTTCCCAATAGCCAAAAGAGAGTGGGATAAAATAGCAAAACACAGTCTGCTACGTATCAGGCATCCGTTGTGTGACATCTCTCTGATGCATGTCTATAGCTCCTGTTTGTATTTTGAGCCTGTGTGTGTATAAAAATGACAACAGAGTGAAAAATGTATTTTCTTGCAGGATTAAGAGAGTATGCCCTCTTCCTCTTCTTCTAAAAGCAATAAAAGTGCAGCCATACAAATAATCGGTTAGCTAACACTACCATTGGCAACCGTAAGCAAATACTTTTGTTACATTTAACTAACACTACCATTAGCTACTATTAGAAATAATAACTAAATGCTATTACAATTGCTACCAGACAGTTAAGAAAGGCTCTGCAAAAGTTTCTGTAGTTTAATAAGTTTCTGTAGTGTGGCCCCAGATGAATACAGTACACATGCAGTTTTGTCCCCTGGGTTTAGACTAACCTTATTACAGTGTATCCAGCTTTCTGCCTGCACTTGATCTCCATTCATCTCTTTACAGTCACTCTCACTCTAGTGCTCTGCCTTTGTCCATTTATATCAGTGATTCAATAGAGATCTTCTCTTGTTTTTTTTAGTTGTTTATGGCAGCGCGGGCAGCAAGCTACAGTTACATTTGTCAACCGGTGGACTATTCAGACGACCCAAATGAAGTCAGGGTGAGTGCGCAGGACGCACACACACTTGTATGAAACACAGAGTTCAGATTATTTAATGTAGGCTTGTATGAGGCACTTATCAATAGTGTATTACCTATAATAGATGCCAGTCAGCATGCCCCCACTTTTGAGTGGGAGAGAGGAGTACCAGCTCAGAAGCTGAGCCATTGCTGTGAACGGGCTCAGCAACATAAGGTGTTTTAGCCACTTCAAAAAAGGCCTAACTAAAAAAAAAATCTGCATCAGCTTAAGTGTACACTATATTTAGAATATTTTCACTGCTTTACTTTGCCTTCAGACAGCCTTTTCGGGCAGGAAACCACCATTATATAAGCCAAATATCACTCTTCTCCAAACCAGCCAAACTCCATGGATGTAATCAGTCATTTTACCTCTCATAACACGGGAGTTGCTGGTCTACTGCTGCTTTGATTAGTTAGTGTTTTGTGTGATTTCTGTGTTTTAAAAAGGATAGTTCTGATTCACCAAAGTCACACAATAATGCAGACTAACAAATTGAAGCAGCGGTAGACCAGAAACTCCCACGTTCTGCGAGGTAAAATTACTGATTTTACCCATGGAGCTTGGTTGGTTTGGAGAGAGTGATATTTGGCTTATATAATGGCAGTTTCCTGTTGGGAAAAGCTGTCTGATGACAAAGTAAAGTCGTAAAAATATCCTAAACATAGCGTACACTTGAACAGATATTGATTTTTTAAATTATTATTTTATTATTTTTATTAGGTGGCTAAAATACCTTTTGATGCTGACCGTGTCCACAGCCTTATATTGCTCAGCTTCCATGTTGGTGACACTGTCTAATTCTCCAAACTGCAGGTGTGCCGACTGGCATGTACTATAGGTAATACACTGATTATTGATAAGCACCTCATATAATCCCTCATTAAATAATTTAAACTATCCCTTTAAATGAAAATGCAACATTTAACACAATAGATGAAACCTCACCTGCCCTATAATGTTACTTACTTTTGTGGGGTCTATGTGTCTGCAATAATTAGTTTTCAGAAGCAACAAGATCTGTCTGCTAATTTACTACAACATAACATGTTTCACAGATAAATGTATCTCCACTATATTGCTCTACTGTGCCCAAATGATTAAGAAAACCCCTGTCAGCGAGCCAGCAAAGCTTCAGGCTCAGTGCTTTTAGAAACATGATCAGTTTCCATTCATTTGGACTCTGCTCCTGTTATCAGAAAAAGTGCAAGCTGGAAGAGGGATCATGGAAGGTGTTTGGTTTCACCTTCCTTCCTGCTGCTCCATGACGTAGTTACACATGTGATTCAGTCAAATTGGCCTCAGGTGACCGTCAGGATTAAGATGCAGAATAGAATAGAGTAGAAAAGAGTTAGTCAGTTGGAGACAAAAAGGAGTAGTTCTTTTGGACTTTGTGTTTTTGTATTTCCTTCCTCCACCTGTGCCTGTCTGCTCACTTCAACCCATGTGTCATGTTTGTGTTTGAGACAGGTGGCAGGAGCTCTGTGGTGGTATTTCATCTCAAAGGGCATCGAGTATCTGGACACTGTGTTTTTCATCCTGAGGAAAAAAATTCAATCAGGTTACCTTCCTGCATGTCTACCACCACTGCACCATGTTCACGCTCTGGTGGATCGGCATCAAATGGGTGGCAGGAGGACAGTGTGAGTAGCTCATGCTACAATAGAATCCTACTTTATGCCTTTTGCTATGTGTCCTATAAAGAAATTTTTTTTACCCACAATAGACTTTTCATGGCTGCCATACTGAATGAAATAGTGGTGTAAACACAAGTTGTTAATGAGACTAATTAAGGCCAACATGAACAGTAGCAGCACCTTGACTGGGAGAGAACCTTAATTAGTATCATTAGTAACACCTGTGTGAACCCTAGTATTTTATGTTAAAATGGGTGCTGTGAAAAAGATCTTTTTAAATATTTCTGATCTTTACCCCCTATGTCCTTAAGGTTGTATTACGTTTGAGCCATTAATTACTTACAACTCATACTGCACTTTGCACAAATTTCCAGTGTACCATTAGTTATACAGTTGATGTCCCTTTTATCAGGGAAGCCTGGTCATTTTATAGTTGGAAGGTAGGAAAAATGGGGTCTTTGTGTCAAAATCTGTCCATGCCAAAAGTATGAAAAACTGCAGAGACATAATAGACATGATCCATGACAGTGGACAATTTGAAGGATTATTTCTTGTCAATGTGTCTGTGTTAAGGCCGCTGGAGAATAATTGTCAGTCATGTCAAATAAGATATGAGAAGCTGCCATTAATGTCCTTAAATGGATAGAAGTAGGGATACCACTTTTGATACTGATACTGATACTGATGCTGCTACAACCTTGGGTATCTACCAATACTCATACCAATCCGATACCATCTTTTCCTCTCTTTTAGACAACTAAGCTGTTAACAATACATTTGTATGAATGCACTGTGCTTTATGCAGTCCTAAACAACATCATACTCAATCTGTGAAACAAGTCTACTACAGGGGAGTATTCTACTCCCATGAAGGAATAAATACATAGCCCACAACATGACTCACTTATGTAATACTGCTGCTGCTTTTTTAAAAGTTTTTTGCACAGAGACCTCTTCACAGCATTTTTTATTAAATTGCACTTATACTTCTTCTTCTGATCTGGAAAAATCAGATCCATTGATTTTGGCCAGTATTGGACCGATGCTGGATGTCTGATCAGTGCGTCCCAAGAAAAAACATTACAAAAAAGGGTTTACAGAAATCACTCTTGTGTAACAAAACTGTATTCTAACCTGACAATTAGCACGACAAAATTAATATCAGTGTTTCTGTTTTCATTCATTTGCAGCATTCTTCGGTGCACACATGAACGCAGCAATCCACGTCTTGATGTACCTGTATTATGGCCTGGCCTCCTGTGGACCTAAGATCCAAAAGTACCTGTGGTGGAAGAAGTACTTGACCATCATCCAGATGGTACGATATTTTCTCACTGCTAATTTCAACAGGAATGTCTTCCTTTTAAAGGTAGAATCAGTAGGATTTGTCAGAGCTGGCCCGTAAACGCTCCATATTGTGTCATTACCAGGACACCAGTACAGATGTTTGAGGATGGTAAAATGTCCCGAGCAAGGCGAAATAATGAGAAAATGAGGAAATACATGCAGAGGGCAGGGGTCTCCTCAGACACAGATACAACAACATACCTCTAGTGGGACCTAAGTGATGATTGGAAGGGATTATGTTTCCATACAGAAAATGTTATATATTATACACTTTTTGGAGGTTTTTCCTGATATTGTCTTCCACTGAATCTCTCACTGAAGAAATTAATCTCAGTGATTTTGAGAAGGATGTAAAACAACGTTACATTTTGTTTTTCTCTTGGCATCTCAGATCCAGTTCCACGTTACCATCGGCCACACAGCCCTGTCCCTCTATGTCAACTGCGACTTCCCCCACTGGATGCACTACTCCCTCATCTGCTACGCCATCACCTTCATCATCCTCTTCGGCAACTTCTACTACCAGACCTACCGTCGCCAGCAGCCCAGGCGCGACGCCTCCTCCTCCTCCTCCAAAGCAGGCAAGGCCATCTCTAACGGGACCCTCAACGGGCTGACCAAGGCCGCCAACGGAGCAGTGGTGACAGGGAGCAAAGAGGAGAAGCCCCAGGAGAACTCTGGCAGGAGAAAGAGGAAAGGAAGAGCCAAAAGAGATTAGAGAGGTGGAGGTGAGGTGGTAGGGCCTTGTTTCGGGGTCTAAGTTGATAGTGCTAAAACGTGAAAGACTTAATTTGAGGAAGATTTAGATGGATGAATGCTTTAAGGTGTGACGTGTTTATTTAAGCCATGATCTGAGTTGTTGTAGATAAAATATGAGACAGATTTGTGTTGAGAGAGGATCATTCTGTTAGTGAGAGGTGTCAAAGGTTTTGCCTGAGGTGATTGATATCGCAAATAACCCAAATTACAGTAGTGTAATGGTATGGGATAGATCCTAGTATTCCTTCTCTTTATTGTGGTGCCAAGTACTGTAGATCTGGTTCAAAACGTGAATAAAAACTGAGCCTGAAAAGGAGTTTACAAGGCCCGTTTGGCATGCTTGGAAAGCTATATTAAATGCGCCTGAGCTGCTTGACAAAGATTATATCCCATTGTTATTATAGCAATCACTGCTGTATTGAGACAGGAATACACATCATGACACACACTCACACACACACTCACAAACACATCAATTTATAATTTTTTTGTTGTTTTATCTTAACGGATATGAAACCGATGATAATGTACAGTACCATGTCATTTTTGTCCTCATCTTATTCAAGTTATTATTGATGTTACATGACAGACTTAAGTTTACGGTTCTTGTCTTACTGAATAGACATCCCTGCACTGTAAAAAAAAAAAAAAAAAAAGCTGAGAAAACTCAGAATTTAAAGGCAACTGTCTTCACTAAATTTTTGAGTTTCAAGTCAAACTTAAACTCATAAGTTTTGAAATAAAGAAGAAAAGGTTTTGCTGACTTATAATATTTTGTTGAGATATTTTATAAATTGTTGAGTAAACTCATTAAAGTGAAGGTGAATAATTTAATATTTTAGATTAAAACCATCTCATTTTTTTCTGTTTCTAAAATTCAGAGATTCAAGTTTTATAAGAAGAAAAATAAACCATCTCAACAAAAGATTAGAGGTTGCCAACTTTATTTTTTTAAGTTTATTTCAAAACTTAAGAGTTTGAGTTTGAACTTTAAAAAAAAGTTTTGCTGACCTACAGTATGTTGTTGAGTTGATTTACTTTTCCTCTTTAGATAAACTTGAATCTCTGAGTTTTAGAAACCTAAAAAAAAGCTCACAGTTAACAATGAGCTGTGATTTGTCGTTATTTGGGTTCTTAAAATTAAATAGTTGAAATTGAAAATATTAAGTTATTCACCATAATTGACTTTCACTTTAATGAGTTTACTCAACAATTTTTAAATTACATTTTTTCTTGTTTCTAAAAAAAGTGTTTTTCAAAACTAGTTTGAATTTGAGTGAAAACTCAAAAGTTTACAGTTGAAATTGTGAGTTTGCGCAACTTTTTTTTTTTTTTTTTTTTTTTTTTTTACAGTTTGCAGCTATCCACTTATTTATGAACATGGAGTTGTCTTATTTATTCTTGTTTAATTCAAGTTGTGGACTCACTTTTGAGCTTTCATCCATTAGCGCACAGTCCTAAAGGAGGAAAATAAATCAATGTCCAGAGGTGAGATGTACATAGAAATAGAAATAAATAGATTTCTAACCCTTTGAGACTTGGATGGGATTGTTCCATCGCTGGTTTATGATGGAATAATCAGCAACTGCAGCTCATAGATGGTTAAAATTAGATTTTCTATATCTGTATACAACCATGAGAGGTTTTATATGTCCCTACTTGTATGTAATCCGATGAAACGTGATGAATATTATCCAGAGAACTGATGGTTATCTCAATGTTCCCCGTTTTGACAGAGAAGCTGGTGGAGTTTCGTCTTTGCAGATGTTTACCCGTCTTTTTATATTATATCCTCTCTGATGTCGTCGTTTGTCTTACACGCTGGTGAAAATGTTGTGTGCCGAACAAAGAGGCAGCGGCGTTCTGGGTTCAGAACCAGCTAACAGCCCGTTTTTATCAAGTTAACTAAGCCTACCTTAAGCATAATTTTCTTCCCATATCAATCAAATATCTTTTTGTGTCTACGTTTTCAGGCTTAGTCCGTGTCCTGAGCTGGCTTGAATGTAAATTTATCAGGGGAAAAATTGGGTTTAAAAAGATAAAGATTATGATTTATATACAAAAAGAGCTGGTGAACCTCTATAGTGACTGTGTATGTTATTATACCACTATGAAGAATACCTTTGCTCTGCCTGTAGTATATAGAGTATAAATCAGCCGTGGGCTCTATATCAGCAAATGCAGCTTTATCTCATCCATCAACCAATGCATTTTGATGTTATTTATTGATTCTTTCTATTTATTTTCATGTAAATACCAGTTTCCATCTAGTTGAGAGTGCTTGTCTGTGTATTTGTGTTCTTTTTGTGTTGTACATATTACATTGTGATATTTTGTACACTGCGCATTTGGGAATGTTCCCAGCTTATTAGCTTGGACAGTTATACGTCTACATTGCTTCTGTGTTCTTTTTTTTTAAAGTATCATAACTTTGAACTCTCTTCAAATTGAATTAAACTGAATGCCTCTACAAATGTTTTGCTACTTCATTTAACTGTCTGATTTATAATGTAATGAATATCACAGGTCTGGTTTGCCTTCTTTCTAATATAATGGATTGTAGTCTTTATGACCCAGGTTACTCAAGATAATCCAGAGAACTTGTTGTGAGCGGTCTCATGTAGGAAGTACCTTCTTTCCACTGAACTACACCTGCCAATTGTATCATTGTGCAGAGGGAAGCATGCATCTACTCATGCACGAGAGTTGGCAGCTCAGCTGAGGAGGTCGTCATTAATGTTTTTCAGCCTGTGCTGTCACGAGCATGAGTATGAACTCTGCAAACCAAAACATTCTAGACTGATAAACTGACCTACATGAAAGAGGAAAAATATGTATTTTTGATTTTGGGTTGAACTGTCCCTTTAAAAAGGATATTGTCTTTACACTTTGTGGCAATATTTTGACATTTGTACTTTGGGTGGTATAGGTATTGTGAAAAGACAATGTTGGTAACAGATGTGCAGAGTAGGTTTCCATCACTAGAGGGCACTCTGGTTACATTACAGTAAGTTACTGTACAACGGGGCTGTTCAACTTCAATAGCAAGTGGGCCAAAAAAGGAAAATCACTGGGGCTTTGTAGGCCAAACAGAATTCTTTTTAAATTAATGCCTACACATAATTCTGTCATAGATGTATTATGACATGGAATAATCACACACTTAATGGTATCATTATATTCAACTCCAGACAGCAGTCACTTCATACAAAGCAGTAGGAAGGTTATGGTCACAAGGCTTGATACAGAAGTGCAAAAAGTTGCATCTAAAAAACTAAGGAGACATGAAGTGTATTTTCTGACAGGTAAATTTCACTAATGTAAGAAAAACAAGATGAAAGACTAACAGGTCTGTTTATAATATCCCCAACAACAGTATCCAGTGGGCCTGTTTGAATCATCATAAATCAGATCTGTATTGCATTTTCACTAACAGAGCATTACATACCTCAGTCAGGCGAATTTCTATGATAGAACTACCATACATATCAGACTTCTGTTATTTTCAGCTTGTTTGAGTCAGTGAGAGAAATGATGCTGACTTGATTTTGCTATTTCAACATAGTTTGAGTCCAACATAAGGCTTGACTTAATGAATGGCAGGTGCAGAGCAGGTGTAATCATGTTCTAGCCAATCGCAGCACATATGTGCTTTATGCAACCAGTAATATATGGGTTCAGATCATACAGTCCATGGTTGAGATGTCTCAAAGTAGCTCAGACATATGTACCTCACTTTTATTTATCATATCGCACACATGCCAGCTTGATTTGCAGGCAGCCTCTTGTAGGCCATAGAAAAATTCGTTGAGCAGGTCTGATGTACAGCATGCTCACTTTGTTCCCCACGTTTTGAACTATCCACTGTAATAACAGAAATGACTTCACCTCCAGATAAAGAACTTAATCAAGTTTTAAGATATGAGAACAAACAACCTAAGCTCTAAAGTTTTAATGGAGATTTGTGAATTATCAACTTCAATTTCTGGTTATCAGTTTGGTGAATTGTCAAAACTCATTTCACTCGGGCAGCCCCAAGTGTAAGGTAATCTTAACACACTAATGTTTTGTTATCTGTAAAGTTGGTTGAAATCCAGTGTCGGAAAGTTAAGTGCAGTACTTAAGTACATCTTAACTTGAGTATTTCCTTTCTGGTCCTTTAGACTTCTCTTCCACCACATTGGAAATACTTTACTTTTTACTCCACAACATTTATCTGACAGCTGGAGCTACCTGGAAGTTCAAGCTTTCACAGACAAACATAAGATCGACACATTATAATATTGCATTGTCATGGATTAAATTACATTAAAACACTGCTTTCATCAAACCCCTTCTCACGCACAGCATGGGTCAGAAATGACCTGTATACATTATTTCTTTGCTATCTTTATCATTTGATATTTCAGGTATGCATTAAATGTTGCTTTTCATAACCACAAATCATTCATTTTTATGGCAGATGCTTTTATCACTCGGGTGTGAGTTGACAATGCTATTAGCACCCAGGCTGGAATAGCCAATGTGGTTATTTACAGCATCCCACATTGTGAATTAGAAGGATGGTGATACAAAAAGCATTTTTATTTAAAAAAGAAATTAAAGTAAGAAACATCTGTGATGAAATACTGAATGATTAAATTAATTTATGTCAAAGATACAGAAAATAAAACTCAGTTTGACCCATGCTGCACATCAAAATGTTAATGCATCAGTGATAATAATTAAATAGCATAATATATTTTAACACTATAAAAATTCAGCCTAATTAGTGCTTTTACCTTTGATACTTCAAGCACATGTATCCAAAAACACCTCATCAGTTTCATTTAAATAGTGACTTTGACTTGTAATGGAGTATTTTTAAACGGTGGTACTGATATTCTTACTTGGGCAACGAACCTGAATACTTCTTCTACCACTGTTGAAGTCAAAGTACACAACATGAGTTTGATTTGTAAAATTGTTGCCACAGGCTTTCCCAGATCATTCAGCAATGAAAGAATCATGGTGTGAAAATTTCTGTATTGTTGCAATGCAGTTTCACCTTTTCTCTTTGTCATCTATGTCTGTTTGCCAAATAGGCATCAAAATATACAGCAGTCTAGAGGTGTGGTTCCAATATAGGGTGGGGTCATGTCTACCATGTTTTGAGTCATGTGTTGCTTGTTTGATTCACTTAAAAAAATACAAAAAATAACTGTGCTAAAGGAAAAGCTCTGGCAACATGTCCTTGTAAACGAAAAGAGAAAAACATCTTAAAATTGAATTTATAACGCTACTCATCCCTGTCGAATTCTCAAGTTAGACAAAGGTTTCCATGGTAACTGTACACAGCTGCTGTCTGACCCCCCCTCATCCTCTCAAAGACCTCCCACCCCCACCCACTGCATCCCCTCCTCCTCCTGCTTCTTTTTGAATCAGCTGGGTAGGCTATATGTGGGAAACCAGCGCAATAAACTGTTAAACAGTTTTTAGTGTGTGTGTGTGTGTGTGAGAGAGAGAGAGAGAGAGTGGGTGGATTATTGAGTGGAGGTTTGGTGTGTGTGTGCTTGTGTAATAGATAGAGAGGATTGAGAAACTCACTTATATGTGTGCACCCCCCCCCCCCCCCCCCCCCCGCCCCCCCGCAGAGTTTATGAGTGGGAGGCCTCCACCAGCTGAGGGGTATTACATGGATGAGGTTTGTGTTATTCTTCAGCTCGCAGCAATCATTTCACAACTCAGTAACAGAAAACCATGTATAACCTCATCAGAAACTTTGCCCTTGGATGGTCGCCCCGTATCCTTCCAACTGTTTCAGCCCTTTCCCCCAGTCTCTTCTGGTTGACAAATAAAGATTTTCCATTGGCACTCAAATGCCCCGCAGTGCTTTTTAAACAGTAAGCCATGACACATCTTTTAAGAAGGACACAATAACAGATTTGGCTTGCTTAGTGTAAGTACAGTATGCCAGTTCATATGTTATGTGCTGGTTTTATGTCTCATTAGTGTAATCTCATTAATGTGTGGCTTTTCAATTTCATGTCAGTCAGTCTAATGCTTTTATTCAAATGTTGGTCATGAATAAAAACAAAATGACTCTATTTTTCCACACACCACACAAACAGAGCACAAGCAGGGGAGACCGGGGATGGTAGTAACACTTTTAACGCTGTTTTAGCACCCACACCGCTTACTAACTGGAAGTGATGCAAATGAGCGAGCAAGCAAATAGCAGATTGAACAGGGTGAGCTATGTGTCACTTGTTGGATAAAAACGCTCATCCCGGCTCTATTTTAGTGAAGTTTTGCGCACTTACTTCACCTGCAACATATTTTCTTCAGTCAAAATCAACGCTGACGTCCTTGATGTTCTTGTTTCCCCTCATCAAAGCAGTCAACACGGAGGATCACCTGAGATCTTTTCTGATTGGTTAAGTAGACACTGTCACAGCTAACAGCTAAAAACAGAACGTGTATCTCTACTGTACAAGTTTGTGTATGGCAACGTACAGTACAGAGAGGATTCAGGCAACTGCATCAGCATTTCTACATATGTCAGTTTGAATGTGTCTGTGTCTGTGCAGAAGTGCCTCCTTCAGTGAAATCCCAGGTGGATTTCACAGCAAAGTAACAATTTTCCTGCCTGTCAGAAGCTCAGTTGATATCTGGAGCACAACAATTGAGACCGGAGACAAGTGTGTTTTTTATGCCTCATGGGAGAAACGTATTGCACCAAAAAGGCACACAAAGCCCTCCACTGCTTACCTGTCAGAATAAGGGCTTAGAGACTCATGATTTTTCATTACCTCATTCACGTTCTTTTAAGAATGCTGATTAATGAAGCATTGGAAATGTCGGGATATGAGTTCTCTTAGGTGATTTGTTCTCCCAGCTGCTGTTTTTTCTTTTGCAGAAAAAAACAAACAAACAAAAAAAAAACATTTTTTCACTCTATGAAAAATTAATTTATGGCTGTCAGTCCTTTTTTTTTATCACAGTCACATTTAAAGGCACCCTGTGGAGTTTTTTGTAAACACATCCGTGTACAATAAACATACTAAATGCATTTACTTTTTCATAAAGCTGATGTTTTAAGAGTTTTGAATTCTTCATCTTTTGTTTGCTAGCAATCTTCTTCTTCATGGCCTTTTGTAGCGACATTACTACACTGTTTGGCGTCTACCTGCCGCAGACAGCTGAGGCAGGAGTTATGTTGTGTTCTTGTGTGCTCTTGTGTATGCATGTGTGAGAATGTGCACTACAAACAAATTATACCTATTCAACTCCCACCTACAGCCCTATGCTGCATGTCATTCCCCCACTTTCTCTCCTCCTTTTCTGTCAAATCTTCAGCCAACCCCCCACCCCGCCCCCCCACCACTGGGGACCTTTAATATGGCAAAGATGCTAATTTACCAAACCTCATGTGGAAAGGATTCATTGATGCACAAATGTGGTCATTTTGGATAACATTAATATACACTACACTGCAGCTTAAAAAATATGAAGCCCAGCAATGCAACATGACACTGCAGGTTATAACGTATAAACAGTGACAAGTTCACCGCCGGGGATCCCCATTTACACATGATGTTACTGTGATAATCCGCCCGGGGTAAGGTTGTTTGTGAATAATAGAGAAAGTGAGAATGAGAGAGAAACTTGGGAGCGTGAGATGATTGAGGGTGATATTTTTAGATTCATCAGGGCCTCTCACTCTCAGCTGACGCTGCACCCTCACCAGTAAATGTGTGGGATGAAGGACTGAGAAGAGAAATAAGAAATAAATGTACTACTCAAGATGATGGACACAAAAAGATACAATAGCGCCAACATTGGCAGTAATTGTTGGTGAGTGAGGTGTCTCATTATGGTCGCAGAAAGTGTCCGTCTTAAGTAGTCATTTAGTCTCATGTCAAGTCTTTAACAACATTTCTTCTAATGTGACGAGATACAGACAGACAGCTTGTTTCAGGGACAGTACAGAAATAAGTGTACAGGTTTAACCCTCATCCTGCCCACATATTTAACCCTGTGTACCCAAAGAATATACGACTGTGAGAAACAACCATCAAAGCAAGTTGTGTCTTCCTTATAACATTAGTTAGTTACATGATTAAAACAAAAATAGACAAAGCACATGAGAAACCCTTTGTCTGCTGCATCTGTCCTTCAAAATGACTGACAGGGTGCCCCTATGCCCCTGGTAGTGTGTGATACTTTGCTAAATTAGAACCCATGGCAAACATGAATTCATCCATTAGATGAATAGGACTAGACCTTTGTTATATATTGTGTTGAGTTGTGTATTGACATTATCCCAAGTGTTCCAAACAATGGCCAAACCCAAAGAAATCCATAATTTATTCAAGGTAATGATGCTTTTCCTATTAGCTGCTATGTGCTACAACCTCCGCGAAAACACAGGAGATGTCAGATATGTCAGTGAATGAGGAAGCTTCCTCAGATGTTTATCTGCAATGGTGGCTATTTAACAATGAAGACAACAACTCCCATGATCCCATGCTTCTTTGGATGTCATCAAAGTACATCTTATGTTATCGTTTTAATGTGGGAGAGACCCCTAGTGGCAGAATTTATGGTTAAGTATTTTGACAGAAAGCCATAAGGTGATTCAATCCAGTATTAAAATCAGCTTGTATTTCTCATTCAAACAGATTCATACTGAAATATGTTTTAATTCAAACTGATTAAATGTCAAAGAGATACACAATATGAGGATTCAACATTTCCTTCTGATTAAAGAAACTGATGTCATCTCAGAGCGTGAAATGACACATTCTGAGCCAAACATCACCTTCTTTTGTTTTACTTGAGACAAAGCAGAATCAGTAATCTTGTCTGGCACATGGGAGCCTCCATGATGCAGACATCTGTCACTTTAATGCAAGCAAATGATTGAATAGTCCTGGGGCAGAAGGAGAGGAAAGGTGGGGGAAGTGGTGAATGTGTGTGTGTGTGTGTGTGTGTGACACTGAAAGGGAGTGCAAGACCCCAAACATCTGTTATCCTATTCAGAGAAAATGGATCATCATTGTAGCCCAAAGCTGGCTGATTGGCCCTCGTCTTGTCTGGCAATTAAAGTGCAATTACAATAGAAAGCAGTCTTGCTTCTGAACGGATCAAGATATAGTGTTGTAAAAGCCTGCAGTGACAGACACAAATGGATTGCACAGAGAGACAGTAGGAGGCTATAAGAGCTGTGGTTACTGAAGCCTTGACAGAATCTAAACTGCTTGCCATAAAACTTTCAGAGCAGAGCGAATCCCAGCTTCCAATCCGAGTAGATCCCTGGCACTTCCTGCAAACTTATTTGTTATTTTACTCACACAGGGATGATACATGCAACACCGGTCTGCCTCCTCTGCAATGTATCTTTAAACAGCCATGAGCCATTGCAGATGTGTGTGTGCTTATCTTGTCGGCACAGGTCCAAGAATTAAAAGCTACAAATGACTGGTGAGATGGGTCTGGCCCACTGTAATGTGATTTATTCAAAGTGAAGATGTCTTGAGTTGATGAGAAACTCACAAGACTTGAGCCTGTTTCTAAACGGTATAGGGTCATCTTCAGCAACCATTTCCTTTGGAAAAACACATGAACCTGTTTTCAAATTAAATCCACTCTAATTTCATGTTTCCATCTTTGTACAACACAGATTCAAAGAAATTGTGGGAAAAATGAATGGTGGGCTGAACTCCAAATGAAATAGCTTATTTATTCCCTGACAACATTAACTAGAGCTTATTCTCCCCTCTCCAAACACTAAATAGTTTGATAAATGATTCCTGGGCATTCGTGGAAAAATATTGTGCAACAGCTTCAGTTCTGAGAGAGAAGAGAGATGGGAGAGAGAAGGCAACTGCCAAGAAACAATAATATAGAAACGAATAAGCCTTTGAATGTTTTGAAACAGTCATTGGGGCTGTAAATAAAACCTCCTATGACGGAACATTTTCACTGAAATCTAAGTCTCAAATGGATGCCATGAGTCTGATCGCTGACGCAAATTCAAATAAATGTTGAAATATTGGCAAAAAATACTTTCACATATGGTTTTAATTTGAAATGCTTTACCATGTGCTATGAAGTGGACAAGAAAGAAACTTACAGTAAGCATGTGCGTTATTGTAAAACTCAAATAGTGAGACAGCAGGGATGTAATAACATATCGAGTGTTGCAATATAATAATAAAAAAGACAGTGTAGTGCATTGTGACAATATCTCCTGTGATATTACTTGGTTAATTATTCTATTTTATAATTTTATTTCATAAAAGGACTGCCACTGCTGCATTGTTTTTGTCTTTCAAACATTCATTGCCGAAGACAATTCATGCCAATTTTTTGCACATGCAAAGGAAATGGTTGGCTACTTTTATTTTATTTCATTGAAGGTAAAATTCAGCTCTTTGTATGTGGATGTCTGGTCAGTGGTGATGATGGTGAATGCAGTCAGTTTGAAGCAATAAATTCCCCAGTGCTGCTATATTGACTGAGAAAGCCGAGCAAAATCTGTTGTTCTTCCTGCATTCAGTGATGTCACAGTGATGTAGCTGGTGTTAGGGAAGTCAGCTTGGATTTCTACTCTCCGCCTCTGGGCAGGCAGGGGGCATGTCAAATTAATATTTTTGCCACCTAACGCTATGTTCTGGCTATGTTTTGGCCAACAAACTAATAGCTCTAAGCTAGGGAGGTGATACACAGCAACGTGCGCATGGGTGTCAAAACCTAGCGCACAATGCATCTTGGTACATGTAGGCACTGCTGAATGGCTCCACGACATGAGAATTCAGCTTTCTTGGTCAATGTACCGCGCACTGAGGAATTTAATTTTTCAACTCAATACATTTACCATCAATGCTGATTGGACATCCACATGAAAAGTGCAGGATTTCCCTCTAAAGACAGAAAGCAGAGGCACTTTAAGTCAGAAGGCAAAACGAATTTTGTATGAACAAAAATGCTGTACACATCTTTATTATTTGATAAAGGACATTTTTTCAATTTTTGAGTTTTTTCTTTGTTTTTTAATATTGCGATTAATATTGTATCATGGACTTTTTATCGTATCAGGTTTTTGTTACATTCAGGCTCCTATATGTGCTGAAAATCTTAAATTCTTAATAAATATGTTGTATTTGCTCTAATTCAATGCAGCTGTTGAATAGTGTCCATTGAAGTCTCATGTCCCCCTGGCATAAAGTGCATTGTTATACCCTTGGAAAAAAAAAAATGTTCTAAACTTTTAGAACACTTTTCTCTAGTGGGCAAGCCAAATCCATATACTCAAGGTCAATTTAAATGTCTGAACACAAGGTGAGTGTACGGTTGCAAGTGGTTCCATCCAATCACTGTTGAGCGCGAGAGAGATGCACGGAGAGAGGGGAGTCTGTCTTCTTCCAATGAGAGCAGCCTGCTGCGTGCAGCTCATTCCGTGCAGCCTCGGCTGGCCCTCCCAGCGATGATGTAATGTCATGAATATTGAAACAGGTTGCTTGGTGGTCGGGGAGGCGCTCGACTCAGCATCCCTTCTGCCTCCCCATCACCACTACCCTCCAGCATCCGACAAAAACAGCCAGAAAAGGTAAGAAATTCAGCTGGAGCTGCATGTTTTCCACGTGGTAATCTTTTGTCTTTGAGCACAGAGGCGTGTTTGAGATGAATGAGGCAACAGTAACCTGTATGAAGGGCAAATGTCTGACTGTGCTCCACATTACGTTCAGGCCTCCAAGGTGGCTTGATTTACTGTTGCTGCTTTTAGTTGTTTATCTAGAAGACACTCAGAGCTTTGCTTTTTTTCAGTCTGTTTTCAACCTAATTTGATATTCTTAATTTAATCAGCAGAGTCAGGGACTGTGAGGGAGTGTGTGGCAGGCAGTCGATGTTTGGTGCTTTTAAAAGCAGAGACAAAAGAGAGAAAACGCACAAACTGTTCCAACTGTGGACGAGAGAGAAGAAACCATGTGTTCTTTGCTTCTAACACTTTATGGATCATCTTCCATCCATTTGAGTACTGAGTCATCGTTAATATTGGATATGAGGAGTAAGATGATGGCTGACAGGAAACGGCTCTCTCACTACTCCTTTAAGCCTGGATGTGGCTCAAATAGTGTCAGGAAGCTGGACCATCCTTTGTTTCTTTTGGGATCAGATCAGATTCCATTCAGAACCCTATTTCTGTCAAACTGAAGCTGAATCCGGTTTAACTGGTTGACTGCTACTCCAGCTTTAAGAGCCAATGATATTGCCTTCTTCTCTTTGCTCTCTCGCCCACTGCCCTTTCGGCTGAGCACATGACGCAAATGATTGTCTATAATTGCCTGATCTGCAGCTGATCTCACACACATCTCATTAAACTGGGGCTGATTAATGGCCGACTGCATAATCAGTGGTCGTCACGTATACCAACCAACCTGTCTCTGGGCGCCTTCCACAGACAGGACCCTAATTAGCCTGGCTTATGTAAAAAAAAAAGGACTCATCTAAAATGCAAGGTGCGGCTCAATGTACCTGTTTTACTCATAATAGCCAGATTATTCCCATTTTTTTCAAGTATAGTCCAAGTTTGTTACTTAGTCGACCTGTAGAGGATACAGTTTTCTTATTAGATCCTGTCCATCTTGTGTAGTCTTTATAGGTGTGTAAAGTCAATTGTTTTCCAGCTGCAGGGCTACTGGTGGTGGTGATGGATGTAGTTGAGGATGAGCTGAGCCTCTGACACCATGATGAACCCATCCTCTGCCGACTCGCCGCGGCAGCCAGACAATAGCAGCCGCAAGCAGCAGCAGCAGCAGCAGCGCTCGTCGTCTCCGGCCGGGCTCAAAGACAGCGGATCTAAAGCTACACAGAAGGGCAGCAACTCGTCAAAGCCCATCACGTCAAAGCAAGGAGGGGGAGGAGGTGGAGGAGGTGGAGGAAGAAGCAGCCGAGGTCATTCTCCCGTCTCCACAGCGGGCAGGGAGCGGCAGGCCGGAGGCGCTCCTGCCACCGTCAAAGGCGCGGCTGCTGCTGTCCAGGCTGCTGGTGCTGAAAGCCCGACGCTGAGCAGAGCAGACAGAGCAGAGGACTCCCCACGCCTCGCCTCTGATGCCTCCTCCAACCGCGTCGTCTCCGACCAGCCTTGCGCGTCCAAATCCCCCAAACTGAGGAGCAAAAACCCGAGAGGAGGAGGAGGGGAGGCCGCCGCGGCGACGAGCGGCAGCAGCAAGAAGAGCTCAAAAGGCACGGTGGGCTGCGGACCCGGCTTTTGGAAGGAGGGATGCTTACAGTCCGAGCTGATACAGTTTCACTTGAATAAGAGTCTGGGGAAGAAAGGAACAAAGATGCAGACGAAATCAGCATCACCGCCGGCCTCGGAGCCGGAGCTGTCCCCCGAGCCCGACAGCCCTCAGCCGGCTCCACAGCCAGACCAGCGACTGCAGGAGGAGATTGAGAGGCTGGAGGATGAAAACGACGATCTCAGGGTAATTTGGTAACATTAAAACCCTATCATCATAAAATCATGTATCAGTGATGCGCAATGGTCGCACCTGTTGTATTTGCCTACAGGCTGCATAATAACTGTTCCACGTAGCTGCATGCTTTTGTTTTGAAAAACATGTTATATCAAAAGGCCCTGACTAAGGCCCTGATTTAATTTCTTTATGACGCATTTCTTATTTTTCCTCCATGCTGTAGACTGAAATCGAAGAGATGCGGGCAGAGATGGATGAGATGCGGGACACCTTCTATGAGGAAGACGCCTGCCAGCTGCAGGACATGCGCAGAGAGTTGGAGAGAGCCAATAAGAACTGTAGGATCCTTCAGTACCGCCTGAAGAAGGCAGAGAGAAAGAGGCTGCGGTTTGCAGAGAGTGGACAGGTGGATGGAGAGCTGCTCAGGAGTCTGGAGCAAGACCTCAAAGTGAGTCCAGGGGTGGATTTAGTCATTTTGGGGCCTATGGCAAACACTGGCAATCCTCGAATACATAATGAGATTTAAAAATGAGCTTTTATTTATAGTGGAGATGAATTCAACCCCAGGAGTGATGCTTTTCTGACATCTGGTGCTACAGCAACAGATACTTCTGCACCTCTTGCCAGAAGGTAGCAGGGTGAACAGGGTGTGGCTGGGGTGGGTATTGTCTTTCAGTATCCTCCCTTAGGACTCCCCGTTTTCAGCACTGCTGGGATATGTTCGCTTTATTTTTCAACTGTCTGCACAACATGCTGAGCAGTTAGTTCACACAAGTTGGCTACTGTCTTCCTGGATCATTTCCACAGAAACAAATATGATGGAATAGTCCAAGTTGGGAGGGGGGTGGGGGGTTAAGCATACTGGTACCATTTTAGTACATGGATTTTAGTAGTAGTAGTAAAAAAAACTGACTGAACCATAAGTTTATGAGGCATTTTATGGAGCCCATGGTAGCTCAGGGCTAAAGGCAATTGCTGACCTTTGCATAAGGGCAAATACCCAACTCTATGGGGAATCTATGGTGGGTTGAGCATCATTCTATTATATTCTATCACATTCATGATTCATTACAGCTTCTTTTTTTTCTTCTGTCTCTGTCTCCTCTGTCTCGGGTCCATCTCCCAGGTGGCGAAGGATGTGTCTGTGCGCTTGCATCATGAGCTGGAGAATGTGGAGGAGAAGAGGATGAAGACGGAGGATGAGAACGAGAAGCTGAGGCAGCAGCTGATAGAGGTGGAGGTCACCAAGCAGGCTCTGCAGAATGAGCTGGAGAAAGCCAAAGAGGTGCGGGGAATGATGGGAGTGCGTCTGATGTTTGTTTTGCCTGCTCTGTCTGTGTGCTTATGAATGTGCAATGCAAGTAATGGCCTGAACCATATTAAAGGTCAGGTTGAAGATATTAAAGGTGCGATATGACCAGAATTTTAATTTAAAACATTCAAAGAAGAACTAAAATTATCAACAGAATATAAATGTTATGTCAGAGATGTCTTTGTATTGTGCTGCAGATATGTCCAAGTAAAGTGAAGTTAGCATGCTAACCAGCTAGTCCCGTCCATTTTGTGCCTCAAGAGGTGATAGTTTGATTCCCTTGTAGTTTTAGCTGGGAGATGTGTGCGAGCGGTGAATTTGCTTTCACAAGCTCTCTCAGCTTTTATTGTCTAATAAATACACAAAATAAACACACAATGTTTCACAAAATATCATGAAAGGAAATATTCTTGTGTGACCATATTTTACATATTGTTCCTTTAAGAAATAGGATGATAGGTTTGCAAGGTTGACTTTGAATTTGAAAGAATTTCCATAGCATATTTTTTTTAAAGATTTGGGAGCTCATAAACATGATAAAAGGAACAGCAAATGTTCTTTTTGGGCTTGTTTTCTACTTCCACACTATAAAATCGCACTTGCAGTGAGCGCAGCGTGATTTGATTTTGAATATTTTACCAGAAATGTTCTTGAAAGTGACTTTAAGCAGTCTTGTTTTTCCATTACTGGGCCTTCGGTGTTCCATAAATCCGGATGATATCACTGCCTTCAGTAAGAAAACAGTGAGCTGATGATGATGATGTAACCACTGTTTCCCTGCAGCTCTCACTGAAGAGAAAAGGAAGTAAGGATGGACAGAAAGCAGAGAGAAAAGCTCCACAGACCCCGCTCGAGGTGAGTCAGCTTTTACATTATTAGATTATAAAGGTATAAACTTCAGGGGAGATGTTTAATAATGAGGTTGTTTTTCAATGCGACTTCCAAATTAAAACAAAATGTAATATGCTGAACTTTGCACCAGAGAGTCATAATTGGTCATGAGTGAAAGGAAAAACACTAAAATTACAATATGTGCAGAGGCGATGAAACTGTTGTCAAGTTTTAAGCCCAATACCAAAGTAATTAGAACTTAGATGAGAAAAACTACATTTCTAATGTATTTTCCTCCATGTTGACTTCGTGAAAATATATTGACCACTCAGAAGACTCAAAGTAATGAGCAACAACCTCTCCTCACAGGAAGAAAATGACGATTTGAAATGCCAGCTGGCCTTCATCAAAGAGGAAGCCATCTTGATGAGGAAAAAAATGGCAAAGATCGACAAGGAGAAGGACCGACTGGAGCAGGAACTGCAGAAGTACCGCTCCTTCTATGGGGATGTGGACAGCCCTCTGCCTAAAGGTGAGGCTGGAGGGCCTCCCACCACCCGTGAATCAGAGCTGAAACTCCGCCTACGTCTGGTGGAGGAGGAGGCGAACATCTTGGGGAGGAAGATTGTGGAGCTGGAGGTGGAGAACAGGGGGCTGAAGGCCGAACTGGACGACATGAGGGAGGACAGGTACTCTGCACTCATCAGATTCTTGATGATTGAAACAGAGGGAAAGATTGATTGTGATAGTTGAAAGAACTTTTCCCACTTTAGGGAGATTCAATCTGTAATTTGTGGAAAATATGAAAATAATATTATTTTCATGGTTTAATTAGAGTTGACTATGTTGTTTGAACAAAAATGGAATTGAAAAGAGGGGGCTGTAAACTACATTTCACAGCTATCAATGTCTCTCACCTCTCCTTTCCTAGTCTGGCAGCAGCAGGAGTGGACAGCTCTGGTACTGGAGGTCAGCAGTGCAGAGAACAGGGCGAGGCTCTGTCAGAGCTGAGGCAGCAGCTTCAGCTGGTGGAAGATGAGGCTGAACTTCTCCGCAGGAATTTAGCAGATGTAGAAGAAGAGAACAAAAAGGTAAACGACCTACTTCTTTTACAGTAACTACTTCATATGTTATAACTAACCCTTTGCTTAGCCCCATCCACCTTAGTCACTGTGTCACTTATTTTTGAAATACTTGGTCTCCAATTTCAGAGTGATGTGAATTTCTAGGTGATGACTGTGGATTTTGTCGGCTAAAATGATGACTCTTCCTAGCAGATTTGTAGTAGAAGTGTAGCTAGCAAATGTAAGCTTAAAGTGAGAACACTGTAAAAGCTCGGAAATATGTCTATAATAAGCTACTTAATGGCCACATACATAATATAACATCACTGCAAAAAGGCTGAGGCTAAAGGTAGCATACATACCAGCAAAGACAGATCAGACAGTGAAACAACACACAACTGACAACCGAAACACACTTATTAACAGCAGAGAAGGAAGTGGAGGGATTAGATTAAGTGCAGCATCACCCAACCAGACCAGCCGGACCGTGATCACCCCAGGAAGAGCCTGCTCTGATTACCCAGCAGCCAACATCCTCCTCCTCAAACCCCCCACATAACAAAGCCCAAATTAACCCCTGGGAATGGGAACAAGCTGAAAGTTTGGAGGTAATGTTACTGCACATAGTAAGATAGCTAAGTTAACTATCAGCTGGACATGCTAATGTTTGCAGCTTCATGCTAGAAAATATAAAGACAAAGTTTAATCCATTCCTCACAGGTTTCCTCTTATGTTTTTGATTTTTTTTAAAAAGACTACACAAAGACGCCACCCTCAAACTCATGAAACAAAACTTCACAACTTCAAGATGTAGAGAAATGGAAAGTTTGACAGCCCTGCTGTGCTAAGAGTCAGTTGCTAATCTTTTAAAGCCTTTAGTTTCTCTGTCTGGGACTGCTATCTGTTTTGTCCACCCCCTATTTGTTTTATTTGTTGAAATTTAAACTCCATCAAAATTACAACACACTGTAAATAATATATGACGTATGCTTTCTGATGTTACCCGGAAACACAATGTTGCTTTAATCTCAGTGATGTAAGATGTAATTTTTATCAGTCTCCTCTTTCCTTGTGTGTCTGGTGCTATTATTAGTATTGTCAATGACTTTGAGGTCTTTTATGAGTCTGTCTGTTATCTAAGCCTCTTATAAGAAATTCAGATGTGTGAATTATTCATACTTGCAGCACTTGCAAACATGGTACTAACATTCAGTTTGATCTTTAGGTGACAGGTGAACTCAATAAGCTGAAATACAAGGCTGGATCCCATGAAGCTGGATCGAGACATGGAGGAGGTTTGTTTGTCTTTCATTTTTTCAGTGTCTGTCAGTAAGCCGTTGTTGGAGGAGACTAAATAACTGCAATGCAGAGCAAGAGAGTGTGTTCTATTTCAGCTTAATAAATTTGTATCTGATGAAAAATGTGTTTCATAAAGCCTCCAGGAGCTGCACATTAAAGTCTCATTTGCAGAGGTGTTCCACTTTTCATTGTTCCAACCCCAGGAGGAGCTGACCCTGCTAAAGTGGAGGCCCTCCAGGAGGAGCTGAAAGCGGCGCGTCTGCAGATCAATGAACTGAGCGGCAAAGTTATGCAGCTCCAGTACGAGAACCGCGTGCTGCTCTCCAACATGCAGCGCTACGACCTGGCGTCCCATCTGGGCATCCGCGGCAGCCCTCGGGATAGTGATGCAGAGAGTGATGGAGGGCGGGATGACGACACCCCATCAGCCTCAGCTTCCTCCCCCCGTCTCCTCCCGCCCCACCGCAAGCGTGAGGGCCCTATTGGAGGGGAGAGTGACTCAGATGAGGTGAGGAACATCCGTTGCCTCACCCCAACGCGTTCCCTTTACTCACCTGTAGACAGCCGTTTTTTATCCAGAAGCCTGAAGGACCGGCAACAGATGATAGACATCCGCATCGAGGCAGAGAGGCTGGGCCGGACCATCGACAGGCTTATCGCTGACACCAGCACTATCATCGCTGAGGCCCGGGTATATGTCACCAATGGGGAGCTGTTTAGGCTGGATGAAGACGAGGAGGGTGGCAGGTAATAAACACATGAAAGTGGTTAGAAATTATAGAATTTCCCCATTCCACTCAACCTTCTTTCATTTCAAGCCCAAATCAACAACATAATCATTTAAGTTTAGGTTTTTCTACACTTTTCAGATATTGGGTTTCAATTGGGTGTGGTTATCTTAGCTTGGTACCTAGGTCAACTTTCTCCTTTACTGTTTCTTCTACTTAGACATGCTACATGCTAGGCTCCTATATGTTGAAAAGAAAACCACATTTTGAGGATGATTGAAAGACATTGCTGGGGGATGTGTAAAAGCGACATATATTTACATCTTAAATGAGCTAATGTTAGCAAAATGCAAGCTAACTAGCCAGTTAATCCACATCAATCATTAGCTAGCAAGTTAGCTAGCATTCTGCTAACTTAATATGTGACCCTATTGATACGTTCACAGAAAAAGAAGAACTGACCACGGTAACAAGTTTGCTCAACTGTTACTGGAGCAGAGAGTGTTTATTTTTTTTTTTTTTTAAGGGGCAGGACTTAGAAAGGGTCAATTATTATGAAAATTACACAATTAATTCTGCAAACCAATCATAAAAACTACATCTGTTGTCCCACTCAAACAGGTGCAACAACCGCTCTGCTCCAACTTCATTATCCTCTTTGAGTCTGTGCAACAGGGAACAGAAGCCGTTATATCACTCCAGACTCCATTGACAAAAACAGTAATTTTACCTCACAGAATGGGAGTTGGAACGGGACTTTTTTAGGTGGCTAGAATACATTTTGACCCCATGTCGGTGCTCGTGTTGGAGCGAGATGTCAATCATCATGTGATCTACCTAAAGCATAATTATGAATGGAGTTTTATATCATACATGCATTTTTACTATTTTGAGCCAAATTTTCCACGGGCTTAAAATGCATTATTTCATGTGATGCTGAACTTCAAGTCCAAACTTACACTAACTTACCTGTGCTTCACAGGATCAGAGAGCATGAGCTTCTATATCGCATCAATGCTCAGATGAAAGCCTTCAGGAAGGAGTTGCAGAGCTTCATAGACCGGCTGGATGTCCCCAAGCAGGAGGATAAACAGGCAGAGGAGCCGCTGTCTGTAAGGCGATGCAAACACACGAATATGATTGACTTTAATGACTTTAATTATCATGTTCTCTAATGTGCGCTTTACTCACTGCTTGTCGCTGTCACTCCCTCTGTCCCCCCTCCCTTTTCATTTAACTGTCATCCATCAAGATGTTTCAGCCCATTATTTTGCTGATCCTCATTCTTGTTCTGTTTTCTTCACTCTCTTATGCCACCATTTTTAAATTGGTATTCCTTTTCACCCTGTTCTTTGTTCTGTAAAGCACACACTCAATATCATATTATGTACATTTTCATTATTTCTTTTTTTTTTTTTTTAACTTATTTGTTCATTTCATTTCTGTTATGTTGAACATGTCACACAAGGTCACTCAAGGTACAGGACATTATCATTTTCCATGTATGATCCAAACTGCCCACGTACTCAAATGCTTTCAACATTTATTGGAGACCAAACACTTTGGAGTGACAGTGGAGCGTTAGGTGAGTATGATATTAAACTCTCTGACTGTGAGTAATGAGCTTTTTGCTGTCAATCTAAGATGCTGTTTTGAAAATGTTGCAGTCTCCAAGGCCTTACACACCCATTGCGCACCCACACAAGTCTTTTCACTTACTATGCCTAATTAAAGGCTTTTAATGACTGTGTGGGCTTGATTGATATTTGTGACAGTCTCCTGTTAGTTTACGCTATTTTTACTGTTGGTAGTAGCTAGAAATCATGTTAATTATGTTGCATTCACATGCTCCTCGTATGGTCCCATTTCCCGAGTTGGGAAGTCGTCCTCCCGACTTCAGTGTGTTCATGAGCTTTTAGGCCGTAATGTGGAAACAACATGGATGCTACAAAGGGCAGGGTTGTTGTACTTGTTATAGTGCCTGGGTGATGGGTTGGCTGAGACAAGCATCCCAGTGAAGATTGATGTTTCTATCTGAGTATGTTGAAATAGTCTGAAGCTTTATATCACACAGTGATTTTTTTCCAGACTTTTTGCTGCACCAGTACATTCCCTAAAACTACTAAAGCAGTGGTGCACAAACTTTTTCTGGCATGCCCTCCTTCAGAAGCCAAAAAAAGGTCAGCCTGTCCTTACCTGACAGTTATCACTAATCATTAACAATAATCGGGGAAGCAACTGTTAAAAAAAAAGATTTCAGGCTGAATTTTAGTGAAATAAAGGTTAGCATGATAGTATCAGCAAACTCTTGTTTGTTTAATTCTCCTACACAAATCATATTCGATTAAATAGGTTTTACTCTTTCTTTCTCCCATGAACATCCATTGCCCCCCTGCAGCAGCTCTGTGTTTCAACCTGAGCAGAGGTCTGATCAGCTACAGTAACTCTAAACCCTTGTTTGTGCAGGGCCTTTAATTAGATATAAAAATGGAGTGGAGAAATGTAGCTGTGAGTGCTAACAATATATGATGTTGCTACAATAGGTTCATTCCAATATGGCGGCAATGCTGACATACAATCCAAAGTCAATGCGGCATCTACATACATACATACATACATACAGTACACACACACACACACACACACACACACACACACACACACACACACATATAACATATACATATATATATTCAAGCTCACTCCCACACAAAAAAATGACACTCACACACCATCTGGCATAGAATACTCTTGGAAGTTCTTCTTATGCAACTATACTTTCTGAGTCATGGTAAAATGTCAACATAATCTGTAACAAATCATCCAAATATCTAGGGGGAATATTGGAGAAGAGGAGTGTTGGCATTTTTTCAGTTTATCTAGTGGAGTGTTTAATGGGTTTTCCTATTTGTGAGTTGTTGTTTTTTTTAACATGACAGCAGCTTTTTCACAGCAGCTATTTTTACATAAAATAGTAGGGTAAACACAGGTGTTACCAATGATACTAATCAAGGTCCTGTTCATTCAGTCAAACAGAGTCAGGTGCTACTATTGTGTTATTGTGCATGTTGGCTCACTGGAAAGGCTCTGCTACACTAAATGTAACAGAACCTTGATTAGTATCATTGGTAACACCTGTGTTTACCCTACTATTTCATGTCAATATTGCTGCAGTGAAAAGGGCCTATAACCAGATCTATCAGCAGCACTGTAAATACTGAAGTTTGTGTTATGACTGTTAGAGCCATGCACACAGAGACCATGCACACAGTCATAGTAATAACACTGACACTCACACCATCTGGCATAGAAACAAACACGAGGCCTATGTCTCTTCTAAGTTCCTCATGCAGCTATACTGGCTGAGTCATGATAAAATGTCAACATAATCCGTAACAAATCATCTAAACATCCACGGGGAATATGAATCGAGTGTTGGCATTTTACCCATATAATGGTTATGTGACATTATGAAAAATCAAGCCAAAAATGCGCTGATGGATGGTGGATCTGTTTAACCAGAGGACCTGACCACCAGGACGGGGGCGGAACCGGTCCACTTCTCCTTTCATCCCACCGGTGGGATGTTTGACGTCACATATTAGGGCCAGCTGTGGAGAGAGGGAGGGAGGGAGTAACGGAGAGAGAAAGCAGGATTTTATTCCCGTTAATGAAAGCATCATTTCAGCTGTAGGCTCTCGCTCTCCAGTTGTTTTTAACTAAGCCACTGCATTCCAGTCCAGACTTCATTTCTGCTACTTCGTTGGCTGAAAAGTGTGCTCTGGTGGCTTTTTTAAAGGATTGCAACATTCAGGACCAGAGTAGAGGAAGAGGTAAGGGGCTGTTCATCCAAATAACACGTGTTTCTATATGGCTGCAGACAGTGGAAAGATGTGTGGGTCGATTCAAGTTTTTTTATAGGAGCTCGACTGGAACATTTAACAAAATCAGACTGAAGAAACCCGTCAAAATCAAGTTTCGTGTAAAAAGCGACGTTAACTCTCGAGTTACTGTGTAACCGTCACTAATATTAGCAACTATGTTATCTTTTTTCAGGCCTAATTACAGACAAGCTACTATAGATAAACAGTGGCCAGCTTAAGTTATCTCTTAAATCAAAATGAAAAAAAAAAACCCACCCCCGTTGCTTTCCTCGTGATAGTCACCCCCCTCTCATGCTTTGATAGCGGATGAGAATGGCAGAAGAGACCGATTACTCCTACTACCGATGAGATAAGAAGAAAAAGTAGGAAACTGCCTATTTTTGCGGGCAAGTAACACCTCTACCGATTCGTTTTGCAAAAGTTTACTGACATTAAGTGTAACCATTGCTGCTCTCAGGTCGTTTAAAAGTAATTCTTTAGAAATGCAGCTGTTTTAAGGCGTAAATTGGTTTGTTGCCATGGCTACAGCGCAAGAGCTGCGACGTAGCTTAATTAGAGCAGCCCGGTGTGGTAGGAATATCGTTCTGCTTAATGATGAGAAAAGAGGAAAGGTAGGCAAACTAGCTATTTTAACCAGCAGGGTAAGAGTATATCGAACGGAAACTGACGTTTGGTGTAACAAGTCTCGCATTAAGAGGTTTATTGCCTCTAAAAGAGTGAACATCCGGGTGGTGCTTAAATTGATTCGTTGCTATGGCTACAGCGCAAGGTGTTACTCTGCGACGTAATTAGAGCAGCCCGGAGTTGATTAATGGATGTCCCTCTGCAGCCTCTTCCAGACGAGGAACAGGAAAATAAACTCATGGTTACAAGGGGGTAAAAATACTCGGCTGCTCTTACATCAGTGCGCTCCCTCCATGATATTTTTGGGAACTTCTCCCATTCGCGTCGGAGTGGTTACTGGGTGTCTGTCTCTGCCAGCTCTGGATTGTCGCCTACAACGACTCCGTGCAGGGGTGTGAGAAGACAGAGCTGACTGAGGTTCCGATATAAACATGTAAAGGAAAACAGCGCAGCGGGTGCAGCAGTGAAGAAGTCTTTGAAACATAAAAACAGGACACTGACTCTGAGACTTTGGCACACGAATGACGGCTTGACATTGTCTCTGTGAGGATATGGAAGGGACCAGAGCGTCCAGTCCCGTCGCTCGTATGAGCGCAGCGGTGGCTGCTGTGTGGCCGACGGGGCATGTGGCCGGGTTTGGATAATTGGCGCATTCAGTGAACTGAAAAAGAGTCTGGAGATGGGAAAGTGTGCTGAACTGTATCAAAAAATAGTTTCATGCTTTACAGAGCAGAAACGGATGCTTACGAAACTGTTTGTTGATTAGCCTTTAAAAGTTTATGTTTTATTTTAATGCGCTGGAGGAATGTGGAGCGCGTTTATGAACGGCTCGGGGCTGCACGGTGGGGGCGGCGCTGGCGGGGGCTACGTCCCATCTCAGGGATGGGAGTTTGTGCCCTGCTCCAGGATGGATAGGGCAGATAGAGGCAGGGGCCAAAGCCGCAGCCCGCTCAGGAGGATCTCCTCTCCGCCCACCGTCTTCAGTCAGCTCTACGAGACCCAGTTTGGTGGTGCTGCATCGGGCGGAGGAGGAGAAGGTGGAGCAGAGACTCAGCTTGAGGTCCTCAGGGGACAAATGTGGCGGCAGGGTCCCGAACCCCAGCAGCAGCAGCAGCAAACACAGCACACGAGGCTTAAAAAGAAACTTGAGGACTTGAAAAAGCGACACGTACAGGACAAGGAAGGATGGATGCGAGAGAAGGAGTCATTGTTGAGAGAAGTGGCTGACTTACAAGTAATTGGAAATATTTATTACCCCGTGAACGCTAAATACACTATATTTCTATGCCTTTAACACTTCTGTGGTCCTTAAAACATACATTGTTTTTCTGCACTAGTATCATGAGTTCACAGTGACTTTATTGTATTTTGTAGTATCATATTTTAGATTCCCAGAATATTTCCCACAGCTTCAAATAAAATTTGTTAATGTGATACACCACCAGTAACACTGGATTATTACCAAGTATTGATTTTCTTCCTTCTTAGTTCTTCTCTAATTGCTTCAGTTACAGCTTGTGGAAAAGTGGTATTGTGTAACTTTCAAATATGCCACTTCATCTAGTCATATTTGGTTGATGAGACTGCTGCCAACTGTGTGTCCATGCAGGGAGGGGAAAACAGGAGGATTCTGCTGGACTTGAAGACAGTTTTGGAGGAAGTGCAGGCGGAGGTGAAAAGAGAGGAGGAGAAGAGGAGCGAGCTAGAGCTGCAGTACACCAGAGACAGATGTGCTTGGGAGTTGGAGAAGGCTGAGCTCAAATGCAGGATTGCACAGGTAACTCAGAGATGATAATGGCAGATATGTGTTGGTTGAGTTGGGGTGTAAGACTGTATTCAAAGAAATCTGCAAACAAATTATTTGTCAGTTGCAGAGGTTTAGATAGTGTTAATGTTTGTGTGCAGTTTTATGTATACATTACTTTGCAGTATATATACTGTAAAGTAATGCATACAGTACATTGCTCCACAAACAGACACACACACACATTACACACAGTTATATTTATATAGCTGTGCATGTCTGTTTTGCGTGTGTGTGCAGGTGCATGCACAGTATGAGAGTGGTTATACAAATACAAACACCAATCTTGTTTAACAGTGGGCCTGAGTACCAAGTTTAAATATTATTGAAATTGCAATGTGGCCAAGTGTAATATTTGAATTGCAAGAGCTGCAATTTTCTGATAAAAGGTAAAATGTGTCACAGTGTACTATTATAAATGATGCACTGTGGTGGTGTGGTGGGCCTACATATCTTATTCTCCAGACATAAGGGAACATGCTTGTGTGGTACATAAACATATATATATATATATTTTAAATGTTATAAAACTTTTTCAGTGCAACTTGCATTGAACCTTCCTCCAGCACACCTGTCACACATTCAGGTGTGCAGTGATTTTTTTTCAATGTTTTGTGAAAAGGAAATCCAGCAATTACTATTCCTACTAGAACTGTGACTCATATCACATTTGCAATATCTGTCAAAATAATCGCAATATGATTTTTTTTGGCATATCATTCAGCCATATTTAACACTAACACAAGTTTTGTAATGCACGTAAAGTTTGTTGTGTGTACAGTCCTACTGATAATGTATTTTTGGGGCTGATGCCGGTACCAATATTAGGGGGTAAAAAAATAATCGGCCAGTATTCTTTATACATAATATAAGATACACAATATAGCGTATATGCATTATGCATTTTTGCAGTGATCCCTCAAAAGCTTTTTAACACACATATTTTAGTTTAATAATAAACATTATTGTCCAAAATGATATCAGGGCACCAAAACAGTAAACAGTATTTTTTATTTTTAATAATTATAAATAAAAATGAATTAAAAAAAACACAAGTAGAGGAGAATATATGTATATATTATGCATGAATTAAGTAAAAGGATCAATATACATAAAATGCTGCCTTTAAAGCTAACAAATAAAAACAATCTGCATTATGTTCTGTTAACAAAGTTTTCATATCGGGCAGCATATATGCCAATACTGATATGAACTGAAATTGCTGTGATAGACCAATATTGGGCTGGTAATATTGGTGACCAATATATCGATCGGGCTCTACTTGTGTGTATTACATTTGTGTATTTTGTCATGTTCTGTGCATGTGTGTGCACGTCTGCCTCCAGTTTGGTGTAAATTGGGCTTGCCACGTCTGCCACCCACATGGCAGGGTGATAAGTCACTCTGGCATTTGTCCAACTCAAGCCTCAGCTTAGACAAAAGATTTGCACTGAGGAGACAAATGTAGCTATCCCCTCTCAGCCAGACACAGACACCCAACTTGGCTTTTAAAAGCTAGCTCTGAGTAGATGAAATATTAACCTATTGTTGCTGTGGACAGCTACTTTTCAGTGTTTCTTGAAATGGGCAGAGAATACTTAGAGAGTTAAGTTTGCATACCAGTGCCATGCTGTGTCAGGCATTGCACAGATCGCTTGAAGGATCATGCATAGTTATTCTTCAAAGCGATGTGGCTTTGGGGATTTAGCATTTTTTTCTGGTTAGATCAGAGGATGGATTTATTTGGTAGCATTAACGTAGGAGTCTAAACCTGATCAGATCTGAAAACTTTTTATTCTGTTTAAGTTGCTCAGAGTTGGATTTCTCTCTGTGTTTACTGTCTTTGTGTGGCTCTATGCTCGTTCTGTCTCTAGTGTTTTTGTGATATTGTGACGACAGCTGCTTTATCTGGCAGTTGAGCCCCATATGATTCCTATCACAGATTTAAAACTGATTGGTCACGCATTCACCCATCACACAGCTCTCTTTTTGTGTGTCCTCCAAAGCTACAAGAAGAATCAAATGATTCTCTTTGACGCAATGAAGCTTAGAAATTCCATTTTATGATGATGGAAATTAACAAGATGGTGCAGTGATGCTGCAGAGCAGTTGGACAAGACCACTGATAACATGATGACACAGGAATGCAACATAGTAACATGGTTTTACCACATCACAGATTTTACATACACATAGGTGGTGTAACTGGCAGAATGTGATTCCCTCTATGTGAGTGCGTAGATGGCACAATGTTGCTGTTGAGCGCTTCTTCTTTGTCCTGCTGGCTCTGTGCCCTCTCACACTGTGGCTGACAGAGAGCCTTATAAAAACAGAGACATTTACTGTCCTGTTTTGTGTTTGTAAAGCCCAGTGTGAGAAAGAGGCTTAATCTACTACTATACCATAATGCTGCACCACCTCAAGATATATACATACCAAGATGCTGATGTGCATATGAGACATCTGTGTTAGAGACATTTGAGCTGCTACCTGCCACTTTTGAGAGCTTTGCCACTCTGGAGACTCAGGGAGATCAGGTTTGTTTGTTTCTTTCTTTCTAAAGTGCTCATGTAAGTCTGTGTGTTTATGTGTGTGTGGAAGTGTACAGTTATTTTGAATGAAACATGCACACACACACGCAGACATTTCTATATTGATTGTACAAACAGACAAAGGGAAATGTGACTTGGAGTTGAGCCCTGCTGGGAGGGGTTTGCTTCATTGTAAAAGCTGTTTTGTCTGGATGCCACATCCTGCCACAGTTTATAGTTTTGGGTATGTGTTTTACTAGGGTTGCTCATCAGGTTAAAAATATATCAAGTCAAGTTTTCGGAAATCATTCACAGCTCAGTAATCAAATGACTAATTTACAGACTTCTAACTGTCTTACATCCCTCATGGGCAGTTTAGAGTAAATTTATAACAGGTCTATGACCACATTTTTGCACGCCTTTAATTCAGGAATGTAAAATTGATTGTAATTTGGCTGTTGATCTCAGCAAATGTTGAAATCCCATTTTTAATTATACATGTAATTCACTTTAAATGTTACATTCATACAGAACAGAACAGAAAATAATGGCCTGATAATCACACCGATTGCCATTTCTTTTATTCATTTATATATGAATTCCTGAACAAATCAGACGTAGTCTGCCATTAAGACTTGTGGAACCAGGCTAAAAACAGAGAAGTATGCATGCTGGTTTAATTTCATTTCACTTAGAAGTGAAATGTTAACACTTTCAGCATGGGTGAGAAACTACTGTCATTTCCCACATGTGCAGAGGAATACCATTTTGTAGCTCTGACAGAGAGTGAAAATAGAAGGTGTTGTGGAGGTAGAGGGTAGTTGATAGGGCAGTTAAAGCTAATTGATTTGAAAAATAACTGTCGAATTAGCATTTATGTCTGAGAAAAGCCTTTTGCTACTATCAACTGAATGAGTCATACAGTCAGAGAGGGCTGAACTGAACTCTTCCTTGCAGTTTCCTATGATAAACTTGATATTATTCCACTGCTAGCAAGACAGTTTGCTTTTGTTCATTAATTATTGCACTTTGTAGAGAGACTTTGAAAGCGGTGGCCAGAATACTGCAGAGGATTATCCAAGCAGTCAAGTGTATTATACAAACCTGAAGCTGGTGAATGGATGAAGTGGTGGGTACTTAAGAGCCTGGGTAAGTTGGAATTTTGAGGTCATTTTAAGTGAAGCTGTAAGTGAAATGGCATTTGCACATTGTCATGGGAAAGATGTCCTTATCTGCACTTAGCCAGGAGAGTCTGCTTAAAATCCAGAAACTAAACTGCTACATAATTACTTTATAAATACAGTTTCATACATAAAATTTCCACATCTTACATATTTTAACATATTTTTGCAGTGGTTAGCAGCAAGTTTTCATCCCTTTGTTGGTCATTTGATTGGTTAGAAAGCTGTGCAGTTATGCATAATCATTAAATTATTACGCTGTGTCATATTTTTTACACCAGAGATTTTGAGTTCTAATTGCAACAGAGTTAATTATGCAACAACATAGTTGTAGCTCATCAAGAATTGCATGCTTGTTCTTTTCTTGGGGTTTTAATTATACACATGTCTCTACAGCAGGCTATGGCTGTGAATATAACTACTGTATGTTGTTTCCACATCCTATTTGGGCACTTCCACCACCAAATACCAAGCAAGCACCCAAGGTCCCAGGCAGAGCTCTTAGGCCGGATATTTCCAGGCATATTTCTCCACATGCCACTGATTTATGAAAGCCGCTGGCAGCTAAGAGACATCTCACTCTGTCTTAGCGGCCAAGTCCCCCTCCTGCCTTTACCTCGTCTCCCCACCTCCCCAAGGAATGTGACATTGTACAAGGCTCTGTGCCCGCTATTTATAGTGGGTCACCACGGTGACACAGTTACCTTCATATACCCTGTGCCACATGATGACAGACTGGGTGTTCAAGGGAGACAGGGGGTGGCTCCTTATGACGGGTTTTTTGTTGTGTGTGCATGTGTAACTGCAATTTCCCTCAGTTGGCTGTGACCTGTATCCCTGTTTGCTTGTAGTTGCATGTATTCCTCCAGAGGACAGTTTTTCTCTGCTGTCTCAATCAATGAAAAAATGTTTTATTTTGACTCCAACCCATCTTGTTTTTGCACTTTCACTATTTGTTTACACTTGGATGTTTAAATAGACTGTGGACAGCACCCATCATCGTCCATCTGTAATTGTGGAGAGCTTTGAGAAGAGCCACAGGCAGACAGAAAGGGTTGACTTGTTTTTCTACACCATAATTTCGTGACCCCAGGCCACAGGCAGAAATAGCACCATGACCGAAGGCTTGTAAGAAGGCTTTGGTCGCTGTCTGTGACTGAACACTGAAATAACACACTCAGGCATGCTTGTATGCATTCTCTCCCTCTTTCTAACACACACTACATAACGCACACACACACAGACACGAAAGGACAAGCATATATGCACATGTACAGGCGTTGTCTTGGGTTCTATCCAGTTCCAAAGCCAACACTTCCCCCCACTTTTTTATAAGTAACAAAAGTGCACATATTTACCACAGAATGTACAGATGTGTGTACTTAAATACACCCTTTTTTAGATACTGCAAAAGAGGAAAGCCTCTAAATCGAGGATTCCCTATGTATATCTCGCTGGTATAGTACATTTCAAAATAGTTTTCCTAGAGCAGAGTGATATAGGCAAAATCAAATGTCGCAAGTACCTCGATATCGATAGTTATCAATGTTGCAACTAGAGCTGCAATGATTACTTGATGAAACAATTAGTCAATTCAAAGAATTGCCACTATTTGATGATTGATTAATCATTTTATGCTCAAAAAAGTCAAACATTTGCTGGTTCCAGCTTCTTGAATGTAAGAATATGCTGCTTGTCTTTGACATTTATGATAGTAAATGAAGAGTCTTTGGGCTTCGGACCGTTAGTTGGACAAAAGAACAATTTGAAGAAATCACTTATGGCTCTGGGAAACTGTAATGAGCATTTTTCACAATTGTTTGACATACTGTAGACTAAATAATTAATCGTGAAAACAATCGGCAGAATAATCAATAAAGAAAATAACTGTTAATTGCACCCATAATTGCAACACTGTTGTAGAGATACTATGGTGCTTTCACAAAATACTAACATAATGATATTTTTGATATATTATCATCAGCAATGTGGATATAATGACTAAGTGGGAAAGGCAAATAATAGAGCAGCTAGATCAGTCACTTTACTGTAAAACACTTACACCATATCATAATATAAAGATAAAAAATCTAAAATCTAAGACAATATCTAGTTTTATCTTGATCGTTATAATATTGATATTACTCATTATCTAGAGGTACAGATTAGACCATCAAGACTTAAATCTCCAATGTCATCAATCAGGCATCAGTAAGTTTTTCAAGCTCTTTTTGTTTTGACAGTGAACTCTGACTGTGAAGCAATCTAAAGCAGGGCACAGTTTTGCAACATCTCTTATTGATTCTCATTAAAATGACAACATGTTTTGACATATGTTTTTGGTCCCAGCACAGTGAAATTTCCAGGGGAAATGCCCAGGGTATTTCACTTGAAAGGGCTCTGAATAGGGTCACTCAGTAATATTCTCATCAAAACAAAATTGTCCAACTGGACCTAATAAAATTGGAATTTTAGTAATGCGCATGTTGAGAGGAATCACAAGTTTGGCCTTATTTGTGTTGAGAGATCCTGTTTTGTATGAATCTGTGTCTGTTACACCAGAGTATCATTTGCCTGTGGCCACATGCATCCGATGCAGACACATTTCTCTGTGCCTGAATCTGCTTTATCCTGCACTGTATCCTGTGTTGGTGACAAACCATAGACAAGAGACTTGACCCCTGAACCCATGAACCCTGTTTGTCGGTTCTTACAGGATACTCAATTCTCTCCCTCTTCCCTCCTCTGAACCCACTCACACTCGTCCCCATGGTGCATTATTCCCCCGCTTTCTCCACATTCTCTTCCTGCCACTCCTTCATTCTCTCAATTCCACTTTTAATTTCTCTCCTGCCTTGTTTGTCTTGTCATCTGGCTCCCCTCCTCTTATTCTCCAACCGCAATTTATCCTTTATCACACTAACTATTTTCTCGACTGACTCTCCCATTCCTTCCCTTCCCATCTCCCTGCTCCCTTTTCTCTCCTCCTCTGTGTCCTCTGCACTCCCCTGTCTGATTCTTTTTCTTCAGTTGGAGGCTAGAGAGGGTGCTGGGTTGGTCCAGTCAGCAACAGGTCCTGGCTCTGCGGCGACACGGAGCACTCGAGAACAGCACGGCGAGACCCCAACGCTCCGCCGGGAGAGGGAAGAGCAGCGGAGGCTCCTGGCGGACACACACTCAACAGCCATGGACCTGCGCTGTCGCCTGGAACACAATGAGAGGGACTGGTCAAGAGAGAAAGCTGAGCTGCTGGAGAGGTTCGACGTGGAGAGGAGGGAATGGGAGAGCCAGCTGAAGGATATGCAGAAAAAAATAGAAGAGGTAAGGTGCTCTGAGAGTGTGTTTCTGCATTTTGTCAAGGCTTCATGGCTTGGTTGGGGTTGCATTTAGGTAAAAGAAAGGCAAGTCAATGACCCTCAAAAGTATGTGAAACAATTTCCAAACTTACAAAACTTCTCTACATTCTCTACATGCATGATGTATGGCATCTTATGCACTGAGCAGTCTACAGTGTGTAACACTTCCCTCCTACACATCCTGTTCAACATCAACACTGTCAAAACAATATCCCTGATCAGTGCAGCTGCAGAGTATGAGGAAGGGAAGGAGTGGAAGGAGGAGGGCGAGGGTTCTGCTATTTTTCTGATCTCTGTGTCCTGAGACACAGCTAGTGATTGAGACAGACTATGACCTGGAGTGATGTACAAGGAGAGGCTAGCATGCAACAGAAAAATAAAAATAAAAATAATTCCTCCTCATGTGATAGTCAAAAGACCTTAAAAAAAAAACATTTGTTGACAATCAAATGTTTGACTTTTAATGGAAATGCATTCTTGTGGCTTGCATATACCATCTTTGTGTCAAATTATTCATGCATTTTTTGAATGAAAAATTGAATGAATGAATAAGCAAACATTTAGGAAAGTCTTGGTTTCATGTTGAGAAATATGCTTGATCATCAATATTTAGTTTGAGCTAACTAAATATTAAATGTTTTCATTTTAGTTTTAGTTTACTTACTTTAGCTGAATTGTGCTAGGGGAATGTGAAAAATACAGCTAAACAAGTAGTCAATTAATCATTTGACCAAAAAATAAAGTATCTGGGGGATTTATAAATGCAGGTAGTTGCTAGAACAGCCACGAGTACAGCTGCTAACAAACCTATGCCCTTTACAGTTTTTTCAAGGACACGCCCTTACTGGAGACAATGCTCTCCCCTGCATTCTCCTCTGAAGTAAGCACACAATGTCACCGCCCCACTATGAAGGGTTTGCCCTAAAGAATTTGGATTGGTTTGACAATGCAAGTTTTTTTTTTAAAGCTTTCTAATTGTTTACACCTATTCACTCTGTATTGAGCAAAGCATTTTGAGACCGGTAGGCGATCCTAGTGTAATGGTTCCCAACCTGGGGTCTGGGCCCCCTCTTTGGGGGGTGCCAAAAATCACAGGGGTTCCCCAAGGTTTTGTCTGCTCTGAGGTTGCCAAAAAAAAAGTTTTGCACATCTTAACTAAAACTACAATTTAAACAAAACTATTTGAAAATATAAGTTTTTTGTCCCCATCCAAAAATAGTAGGTTACTCAGTAAGCCACACATCTGTGACTGCTCAAGCTCTGTGATAATAATCATTATAATTCTTTTGGTAAGGATGAGTGTGTTTAAGTCAACTCTGTTGGGTTGTTAAAAGAAAAAATGTTAAGCTTGTTCTAGAAATTACACATTTCCTAAAAGGAAAGGTTTTAAGAATGGAAACAATTGACCCTTGTAGCTCTATGCTCCAATGACAGTTAAGCAAGCTTGGTACCTCGTACCTTGGTACCAACTTTCTCTCTTTCTGTTTCCTGTACTTAGATGTGCTGTGTGCTAGGTTTGTCTATGTTGCAAACACATTTTGAAGATGGTTGAAAGACATTGCTGGGGAACTTGTAAAAGTCACTATATTCACATCTTAAGTTAGCTAATTTTAACAAAACGCTAACAAACTAGCTAGCTATCTAGTGTTTTGTTAACGTAAGATGTGGCCCTATATGTCGATTTTACAGGAAAAGGAGAAAGTTGACAAGGTGCCAACCTTGCTCTACTGTTATTGGAGCACAAATCAAAAAGGGTGGGATGTAAGAAGGATCATTCATGACTAATGTTAATTTTTCACAGAAAAGCTTTGGAATGAATCGCTTTCTTTTTTGGTGTGTGTCCACAGGCTTTTTCTTGCTTATAAGTAGGCGGGAAAAGGAACAAAACAAGCAATTTGAAGATTAGCCTTGAGCTCTGGGAACTAGTTATGAGCATTTTCCATTATTTTATACCAAACAAGCAATCAATTCATCAGCCATTATTCAGCAGATTTATTTATGATGAAAATAAATGTTAGTTGCATCCCTTATGAGAAGGTTGAACTTTTTCACCTAGTTGAGTTAAAAAGTTAGCGTTAGACGACAATTAGTGGATAAGAAAGTGGAACAGGATAAGACAGACCAGAGAGGGAAGTAATTCAGAGCAAATTATTGGGGCTCAGAGAGAGACAAAGGTAAAGAATAATACAGTTTAGCAGTGGGTAGTGACAAAACCCGAGTCAAAACCTGACATGCCCCGAAGAGCAGATTAGTGTTTTTAATGAGGGAAGCCATACAAAAGTAGTTGGACAGAGTGCGAAGGCACTGGAACAGTTTGCTATGAAAAGAACATGTGGCTCTCATTTTCCTCTCCGAGACCAGAAAATGAGAGAGGAAAATAGCAGAGGAATAAAGCAGGCTAAAAGGCAGTAGTCCCATCAAGACATTGCGTGATGGGATGGGAGCCCAGTCAACTTGAAATAGTTACTATTTTGGGATTCCATGGAAGGAGGCCAGAGGTTATCCAATTTTATTTGAGAGAATTCTTTGAATGTTATTTTTAATTGTCTGTGGTCTAAATATGTTCATAAGATTTGTTGCTATGCTGTCTTGCCATCATCTCATATATCAGTAGCTACAGTATAGTACACATAATGCCATTGATGTTCTTTATATTGTCAGATTCTTTCATTCATGACCATTATTTCATATTTCACCTCAGTATGAGCATCTGATGACAGTAGAGTAAGGCTATAGGGTTATAATGTATGATCTTTTGAACACAACACTCTTAACTTTTTGATCTAATAGATGATATAATAATACTACTGGATAATTATAAATATCTGATTTTGAAGGATTTTGTTTATATTTGTTGTATTTGACTGAAAATGATTGACTTATTTAGTGTAATATTATTGTAATATGTACTTTAATATTGGTGTTGCTTAATTATTTCAAAATCTAATATTAAAATCCATCTTTAAATAATAAATTTCAAATTACAAAAGGACATTGTTTGCTTTATTCAGCACAAGACTGTTGCAGTATAGCTGCAAAAATATGACCTCTATTTCTTCTCTTTTTTTCTAGCTATACTGTGAAGTGAGGGCCAAGCGAGAAGGGACCGGACTGGACAGTGGGAGACATCACGACGATGTGGTTGTACACAGGCTCAGCATCCGTTCAACCAGCACTGGCTCCAGTCTGCTCAGTGACAACTCCCACTCTGAACCACTCAGCAGCAGCAGTCAGTCAGAACCAATCAGACATTCACCGTTACCTGGATTTGGTCGCGACAGAAACACCAGTGGCAGTCGTTGTGTTGGCACAGATATTCACCACTCTACCTGCTTCCCAGCCAACAGCCTCTGTGAATTTAATGTCGGCGGTCAGTTAACTCAGAATTTACAACCAGAGCTGGTGGATGAGTTAAGATCCAGAAGCACTTGGCAGCAAGACTCTGTCTCTGATAGCAAGGAAGCTGTGGATAAAACAGAGCTGGATGCTATTTTTCATGGAGCTCCTGGATGTGGTGTGTCACAGAAAAATGTCTCTAAAGATAATGAAATAAATCCAGCCCATGTTAGAGCTCAAGAGAGTCCTCTTTGGTCAGAGCTGAGTTACAGCAGTGACAAGAAGAAGAACACTACTGCTCTCAATGCTGTGAGTGTTTCAAACTATTTTTGTATTTGCTCAAAACACTATTTATATACAGTATAGACACATTGGTGTGCTTTTTGCACAGTTGACACAAACTTACTGTTTGATCATCACTGCTCCTGTCTGTACCTGTGGTTGCCATTCCTCAGTTTCTTTGAATACATAATCCTCTTTATCTACCTCAGTTTTAGGTTTGATTTGTGTAATATTACTGCAATACACAATGTCGAGTATGTCCACTGTATCTCTGTCTCCCCTTCCCTGTGCCTCAGGCTCTGAAGGAGATAGCCCGTGTAAGCGAGGAGCTTTGTAGCTACCAGGATGAGATCAGAAAGAAGAGCGGGGATAGGAGGTAAATAAATCCCCTTTGCTATGTTAACGTCCTGGCGCCAACATAGAACTATGATAATCACCCACACACTGTTGTCTACACTCTGCCTGTCATGTCTTGATGCATAATCTCAATCCGGTGTTTGTTTCAGTGCTGTAAATGAATAATAAATCATACTTTATCATGCCCCTTGTGAAAACTAGTCACAAACATAATTACATATATATGAGATGTAAAAAGCTTGAAAAAAGGTGTCCTCCTTAATTTACTTGCTTAGTTTTGCTCAATTCTTGGATGTCTGTCTACGGGATTATGATTATGTTATTTGATCCCATAGACACTCAATAAAACTCAAATCAAGATAGCTTTATATTGCTGTTTTACATAACTTCAGACTGCAACAAAGAAACTACTGTGAGATATCTTTATCTTTAACCAAATCACACACATTTAACCTATTTTGTGTGACATTCTTTTTGTAATTATTGTCATAACAAATGTAAATCTGCAGTGATTAATCAATTAATCTGTTGTCAATTATTAAATTATTTGCCTTTTCGAATGGGAATGTTTTCTGGCGTCTTTAGTCCTCTGTGACCATAAACTGAATGTCTTTGGGTTGTGGACACAATAAGACATAGGAGGACATCGCTTTGGTCTTTAGGAAACAGTGATCAACATTTTTCATGTTTTTTCATTTTTCTGACCTTTCATGAACCAAACAACTAATCGATTAATTGAGAAAAAGATTGACAGATTAATTGATAATGAAAGTAATCATTCGTTGCAAACCCAAACTAGTATAATATTTTTTCACTTCCATTCACTGAACCTCACTTGAGACAGTTTGGAGCCCCCCTGGGGAAGCTCTCACTTTCAAAACCTCTGACATAGATTGATAATAATTAAAGTGACTGAAGTAAGTGCATTTCACTGTTTAATTCCCTTCAGGAATCAATCTGAATCCCTGTGCCCACCTGAGGAGAGTGAGATGCTGTTTTTGGCTGATAAAACCCGACTGGAGGTGAATGAAGCCCCCTGCGACCTCAACCAGATTTATGATGACCTGCGGGCTTTGCAGAAGGAAAACTGGATCACCTTGTCACCAGATAACACCTGGCAGGCCATCAGAGGGATGAGCAAATCCCAGAGGGCAAACACAGCTGACCCAGACAGCCACAGAGAAACACCGACAAGCCCTGGAGTACTCTCTGAGATTGATACGGCAGCTCCACCCATCCCTCCCCGCAGCTCCTCCTGGAATCTGAGCTCCCCTACAGATCCAGACACAGAACTCCACATCCCAGATTCTCCCATGGCCACAGTGAGGAAGTGCCACAGCCCCTGTGTTCTGGTGGACAGAAAGTGCAGCAGCCCATCTATTGTCAGGAAGTTTGGGGCCATGCTGCAAGAAAATGAAGGAAAAGTTTTAATAGATGGTGTGGTAGCATCATGCGCCGTGCCTGCTAACCCCAGATGCAACATCGGCTGCTGCCACAATCGCTGGTCCTGCGATGCAAGCAAGTTCATTAACAGCAAGTCGTCTACACATGGAACTGTCCAGAAAAGCTTCTCTGAAGTCAACATATTGACTGCTGGAAAGGATTTGCACTCAGATTACAGGCCTGGTGTTGGGGATTTAAAAGAGCTACAAATACCTCAGATTGTCAAAGAATTACCTGTAGATTTGCTGTTGTCCTCTCTTGAAATATCACCTGCCAGCATCAACCACCAGGGTTCCAAAAGAAACATAATGCTGGAACAAAAAACAGCTGAGTTCAACAGAACTTTGTTTCAAGCTGAGATGGGTCGTGGCGTAGATGAACAGGACAGTTTTACAGTAACAGATGCCTGCTCTGTGGGTTGCCAATCAGTCTTTTTACCAACTTGTGCATCGGATGAGGTTTTACCTCCCAGGGAGATGTTTCAGCCACATTGTACTGACGTCACCACCAGCGTCATGGGAGTGCATCCTGAAGTCACATTATCTCTCTCCACCTCAGATTCCACAGTTCATGAGGTCCAACCAAGACGAATGAGATGTGGTCCTGAAGGTCAAGAGGTCAGAGTGAACCTCTCATCTGAACAGCCACAGATTGGACACAGGGAGGCAACCACAACAACCTCTCAGAGTTCCGCACACCATTCTGAAGTCAAGCACAAAGTCAGAGCAGCAAGCAGCAGTCCTTCCAGGAAAACACAACACAGAGCAGCCACAGAGGCTCTCTTTTCTGAGCCTGCCTTGCCTGCAAATATCCAGCCAGGTCAGAATGTGGATGGTTCCAGCTTTAAGCATGAGAATCCCACTGGAGCGCCTCAGCCAGCCAGAGCTGGTGTCTCACTCCAGCAGCTGTCTGCTGAGAACAAACAAAGACCGATGACACAGCCAGGGCACCAGGCACAGCCAAGGCATGTGTCTGCTCCTCCTTCACAGTCTGACTCATCCAGACCGGGGCCTCGAATGATGAATGACCATCCCTGGAAGCCCCTCACTCTGGCTGCCTACCCACGGCCTGAGGGATCCAGGTCTAACTACGGGGCAGTGGAAAGGATTCTCAAGAATTATGAGAGTGCTGCCCGGGCTCAACAGAACCAGAGCCAACAGGACGAGGTGTGTTCAAGTCATAACATCAGTGTCAGGCTGGAGGAGACAGTCACAGAACTGGACATGCTGGACATGGACCCTCTGCCCTTACCTCCCACTCTGGGACATAAGCAGACTTCACACACCTCACCGGCGCACAGCACACATGCACAGCTCAGCAGCCACAGTGCCATGGGTGTGAAAGAGATCCATCCAACAGGGCAGGTGGGTACAGTCTGATACGTACAGTCTGTTGTCACACTTTCACATGTAAGCAGCACCTGGCCACACAGCAGGTGTGGTAATCACAAGGGATGTAATGATACCAAAAACTCAAGGTACAAAAATACCGCAATCAAATGTCCATGATATGATATGATACGATATGGTATTTATTGTGATATATAAAAACAAAGAAAAATGATAGGTTGAAAAAAAATCACTAGGGATGTCACAATACCGAAAACTCAAGGTACAAAAATACCATGATAAAATGTCCTCAATATGATACAATATAATGCAATAAGATATTTGTCATTTTTAAAAACAAAGAGCAGGCGCCCCATGTACTGAGGCTGTCAGTCCTCTGCAGCGGCCGCCGGCTCGACTGTGTGTCGTCCCTTCTCTCTCTACCCCTTTCCTGTCATACCTTCAGCTCTCCTGTCAATAAAGTACCCAAGAAATATTCTAAAAAAACCAAAGAAAAATTACATTTTAAAAAACATGTTGAATTATAGATTAAAAAAATTAGAATTGAATAATAAATTTGATGTGTACTGGATTATTTGTTTGTATAAAATTCCTTTTTCCTTTTAACTTAAAGTGGGTCTGCTTTCCTTCATAAATAAAATAAGATAAAAGTAGCCAGCCAAGACATAAGCATATGCAAAAAATTGGCATAAATTATCTTTGGCCCTATGAATGTTTCAATTATTTATGTAAAGCTGCAAAAAATGGAGCCCTCGGTAGCAGTCCTTTGTATAAAATAATAAAATGAAAAAATAAAACATGTAATATCACAGTAGATGTCATCACAGTATGGCATGGTATTGAGGCATTTTTCTAATCATAATATTGGAATATGTGCAGATGTTAACAATTCTGTTGGAATAAGTCTTATGAGTGCATTTTGTTTAGACTAAAATACAATAAGTCAGACTATATTTTCAAGGCCAATCACACCAGTGGACCTGAATGAACTTGCACATTTTGTTCTGTTTCATTCCAGTCTGAAACACTAAGCGTTAGTTGCCCTTGACTGAGGACAGCTCCGGTGGGAATGTTGTTTATTTCTGGTATGTGCTAAGAGACAGAAGCAGGCCAGAGCCTCCATTATAATCTGGGCATCTGGGCCATTCTGTTGCTTAAAGGCTCCTAACAAAAGGATCTGGCGGTGTGGCATATAAAGTTTAAACATGGCAGGAGGTCTATCAGCCTCATCAACTCATTCATCATCATTCACTCCCTCCACAGGGCCTCGCAGTGGAAGTGTTTTTCTGGTCTTTGTGTGGTAATTACAGAAGTATCTGCAAGAAGCCAGCTGACTTAATGCCCTTGGCAGGACACGAAAAACAAGAAAGCTGAAGTGATTATGCTGCTTTAAAGTCATGCAAATGTTAAAGAAATTGTGGGAGCAATTATCAAGCCAATTTTATTTGACCTCTTGAAAAGAATGTAATTAGAGGCCCCACTTTGATTTAACCTCAACTGAAGGAACACTGTCCAAAAAAATGCTGAAGATTCTGAAGTCCTGGTTAAAGGGATAGTTCGAATTACTTGAAGTGTGTTGTAGTCAGTGTATTACCTACAGCAGATGGCAGTCGACACACCCCCTTTTTGGAGAAGTGGGGAGAATGCCAGCATGGAAGCTAAGCAATGAACTGCTGTGAACATGGTCTGCAGGAAAAGGTGTTTTAGCCACTTAAAAAAGGTACACCTAAAAAATTCAACATCAGTTCAAGTGTATGCTGTATTTAGAACATTTTCACCACTTTACCCTGCCATTAAACAGCTGGAAACTGCTGTTAACACAAGCCAAATATCTCACACTCCAAACCAACCAAACTCCATAGGCAAAATCAGTCATTGTACCTTGTAGAACTTGGGGGTTGCTGGTCTATCGCAGCCTCGATCTGTTAGCTTCTCTGTGTGATTGTGTAACTTTGGTGAATCAGAACTATCTTTTCAAAAGACTGACATCACACAATAACACACACCTGATTTTAAGGAGACTCAAACCCGATGGCAGGCATTAAGAATGACCACATAGATATTTCCACTGATGGTTTCATTTTCTTATATAGGTCATATAGAGGCATCAGTGTTAAATTGAAACTGTTTCATATACAGTTAAAAACTCATTGTAATAGCTTTAAATAATCCAAACTATCCCTTTAAATGGCAGCAGAATGTGTATTGTATTTCAGATGAGATGCTTTTCTCTTGACCAAATGGAAATGGGATCTACCTGTGTGACCTTTCCACATGAGCGTGCTGAATGTTTTAGTGTTCCTGTTTGAAATATGCCTGTTGTTTCCCCTGTAGGGTCAAGAAGACTACAGATGGAACACGTGACAAAATGTAAAGTATCTGAGTGTGTGAATCTGATCGTAGATAGAGCGGTGTGATAATCCTAAATGTTAATTCATTTGTTTCTCCACAGAACAAAGACTCCTCTGTCTCCTCCTCCCCGGTCCAGAAGAACTTCTCAAGGCCTGCCCGTCCAGCCAACCGACGCCTCCCCTCCAGATGGGCCAGCCGCTCCCCCACTTCCTCCTCCTCTACCTCCTCCTCTCCCTCCACCACCCCTGTTGTACCTCCATCCTTCCCCCTACACAAACACACTTCCTCCTTTACCTACTCACACGCCTTTCACATAGAGACAGTCATCATTTGATCTCCACTTCACTGTGTGACTGAACCAACAAGAAGCCTTCAGTGATGACCTCTGAACTTTTGCTTTTTCATTACTATTGTACATACATACCAAACCCAGACTGCTTCTCCACTCCCACAGACTCAGAAGTGCTTTAGTTGTGAGTTCACCAACTCACCTATAGAATGTATGTGAAGCCTAACTGACCAAGGAAGGCAAGAAAAAGGACCTGAAGGTGCTTCACGTATTCAGCAGTATGCTCAGATAAACCTGCCAGACATCATGCGTAGCCTCAGAGGACAAACCATCACTTTCCAAGGAATTAACCCATCCAGTCATTCATGCCAACCATCTGAATGGATGTCCTATGCTCAGGTCTGGATTCTAGCCTCGACTAGTGTAGCCTTGCAGATCTGCCAACAACAGACCCTTCACTTCTCCTTCTATATTCTATGTACACCTTACAAGTGATGCTAGCGCATATTCAAATGATCTAAAAACTTCCAGCCAAATTAAATCCAAAATTATGTATTTAATATGTACTGTATTTTGTATTATTTTGTGTGCAACATGTTCTGATGTTACATGCACAATATGCAGCATCATGTAGGACTGTGAGATGAAGGCAGTGGAGCAGAGATTTCCTCCCTTGCGATCGCTCTCAGTGTGCTGAATAAAGCAGTGTTGGTTTTCTGCCTTCTTGAATTTTACCTGCAGTACATGCCTCACCTGGACTGTACCTTGCCTGTGACTAAAACATTTTTGCTTTATAACTGGCTTTACATTTTTCATGATTACGGTAACGCAAAAATGTGAATGTGTGTTCCTTTTTTATAACTTTGTACCAAAGGCTGGTTTCTTTATACGCATTTTCCTGATTTGAAAATTAAATACGTTGTTTTTAATGGCATTTCTTTTTGCTCTCCACCCATTACTGATGTTTTTCAATCAAACTGTATGTTAAACATCACTCACGAAAGCCTGCTTTTGTGCGTAACATAAATAATGATGCTTATGAAAAAATATTAAAGCCTTTTTTCTACCTTTACTAATTCTATATGGCCACATATCAGGACATTACTCAGCTTTTTGGGTCAAAGTGGTGAATCATATCATGATGAAGGTGATGCCTTTGCTGTTCTTTTTGTGTAATAAACATAAGGATTCAATGATTTCTCTTCTCTTTTCACATCACATACCAAAGATCTACATTTGTATTACATTTACACTACGCTGTATGTCAAGCTGCAACTAATGATTTTTTTCATTGTTTATTAATCCATCAGTTATTGTCTTGATTAATTGATTAGTTGTTTGGTCCATAAAATGTCAGAAAATTGTGCAAAATGTTGATCAGTGTTTCCCAAAGCTCAAGATGACTTCCTCAAATGTTTTGTTTTGCCCACAATCCAAAGACATTCAGTTTACTGTCATAAAGAAAATACATTGATTTACATTTAAGAAGCTGGAATCAGAGTTGTAACTTTTTGTCTTTAAAAATTACTCAAACCAATTAATTAATTACCATAATGATTGATTAATTTAATAACTGATTCATTATTGTTTAATTGATTAATCATTGCAGCTCGAACCGTATGTGGTTTTGTCATGCAGCTGTGACTGACTTGTTTGTCAAATAATTACACCTCTTAAAATTGTTCCTTGCAGCTTAAACCAGTTGTGAAGTGTGACTGTGAACACACCAGCACCACATAGCCCATTATACATGAAGTCTTATCATAAAGTATATTTTAGCAGTTAGCCTGTACACAAACCCTTTTAGCCTTATTTAACCTGCATATAATTATCTTTTCCGATCTCCAATAATTTAGTCCATAAACTACAAAACTAAGCCAGCCTTGCCACTGTGCGGTTGCCATGCTCCAGTGCAGGCCTCTTTAATCAAAAAATTTAATAAACTTTGAACATCAATCAAAGATTGCACAGAAATATTTTACTGAGTGCATCAAGAGGAGTCTGAGTCGGCCGTTCAACTCACAAAGATGAAGCACCAGAACCAAATGACTGTCTGGCTCCTTCAATCTTGTTGACTGACGTCTCTGGTGACACTGTGATCTCTTCCTCTGAGTGATGACTGCAGAGCTACGTGACAGCAGCAGAGGAAGCGTCCATTACTTTGATAGTGTGTGCGGGGGGTGTGTGTGCTTTTTTGCTGAATGTTTGTGTGCAGTGTGTATGTATTCCTCCATGAATGTTTTATGCAGATAGCTTTTTCTAAACGTGTGATTTTGTTTATCAGGTGTCGTGATGATCTCACTTCTCACCTTTTTGTTTGCCTGTCTACTTGAAAATACCTGTATTATTTCATATCTTTACTGCACCATCTGGTGAATGATCAGTTTTGCACCTTAACACACGTATGTGCCCATTGACTTGCATAAAAATACAAATGCACACATGCCTACACACACCCCTGGTTCTGAGGGATGGACACCTAACCCCTCACCCTGAAACCTGGCACCTTTAGGCTGACTGAAATAACAGGTGCGACAATGTTACGGTGCCAGAAATCCTACCCCAGCACTGATATAAATATAAATATTGTCATCCCTGCTTGATGGCTGGCCGAGCGCTGTGTTGGCTGTCTCATCCTGTTTTCCTGTGTCAAGGTTGGGCAGGAGCGTAGATTCCCAGGACTGGCCTGTGCTCAAGTCTGGAGGTTTCCAGATGTTGAAACCATTATATAACCAGTACTAACTGTTTTGATTCCAGTGCTGCTTAAAACACAATAACACTGGAAAGAATCTATGGAACAATCTGCATTTTATCATGCAAACACAGAAGATTGCCCATACTTAGAAGAGTTTGGAACAATTCAATATCACCTGTGTTCACATGCTTATGATAGTAAATGTATAATAACTCTCTGTAAATCTGAACTTTGGTTGTTTTGTGCTGTCATTTAAAACCATGTACCACTGACAGTTATGTGCATGTGCAGGTTTCTGTTCTTGCTAAACACTACAGGAGGTGATTCTACTGTTTTAAAACATCTTCAGCCAGAGACCAGGATCTAATCAGACTGCTGTGTGCAGCTAATTTCCATTGATGCTCCAATAAAAGTCCACATCCACAGGCACAAAGAACCCATCGGCCATACACACTATGAGATTTGATTAGGATTTGATTTGTCTAGACCAAAGTATCCTTTTAGTCTCCATTCTCTTACGGCCTTGAATAAAAGATTTAAAGATACATTTTTCTCTCACAATACTACATAGGAATTTTAATTAGCCCCTGTGCACTTTTGGATGTTTCAACCAGGGGTGATGCACAAAACTGAGCTTTATACATAAGTATCTCTGTGGGCTTCCTTCTTTTTTTGATCTATGTCTCTCATGCATATTTTATTTTATTTTTTTAACAAATAATTGAGCCAGCAACTGTATACATGAATCTGTTGCGGTTATTAGGGTAGTCACTAATGAGCTGTTAATAATACCACATTTAAACAGGTAAAAATAATTTGTAAATGTGCGCAGTTTGAAATCTCACCATATTTTAGTGACTAAAAAATGATTTGCATTTCTTGGGGAACAACATGACTCACAGTGCATGTTGGTGCTTCAGTATTAGCAGTCACGTAACTCGATTAGTTGAGAGATGAATCCTAATGTGGAGCAGACTAAACCTTTTTGCACTTTAATAAGGAGTGAGAGGGGCCACAGAGAGCCTCCACTAGTTTTTCTTTGGATACAATGTCCAGTCAGATTTATTCAGCCATTTTTAAAGGGGACCTATTATGCTTTTCCTTGTTTTCTGTCATATATATTTTGTCACAGTGTTGGATGGTTATGTTAAACATGTCCAAAGTTTAAAAAATTAGATAAATGTATGTAAGAGTAATCCATCAGCAAAAAGCTCATGCAGAGTATCAGGCAGCTCAGCTGTATCAGCTAATCTATCAATTGCTATCTATCAATCATCAGCTTGTTAGTTACATCTGATCGCTGATGTTAGCAAAATGTGAGCTAACTAGCTACACACAACATCTTATGTGATGCTTTTAACATTTTGTAGTGTATTGGTCATTTGTTTTGTTTGGGGTTTTTAGTTTTTTTCTCTGTCCTGCCAAAGAACTACAGATGTAAATTAGTATTCTTGCTAACTCTGGCATGTATACATCATGTATTCTACACCAGTGTTCATTAATGTGCTCTGTCCATGTTAAATCAGTAAGTTTAGCGATCTCCAGGAACATCTTTTAACCATCTTCAAAATTTGGTTTTCTTTTCAGCATAGACAAATCCAGCAAAAAGCATACTAAGTAGAGGGGAGGGACAATTGTGATATCAGCTGTATCATCAGTTGGTCACTTCTGTGCAACAGAACAGGGTCACACCTTCATCGTTAACCTATCATCTCGCTGCCGTCTTTTTAAATATGCTTCCCTCTCTGCCTTTAGTCGTTCACGCTATTAGTATGTGATGTGAGCCCCTCCACCTCCCCATCACCACCCAGTGTTCACAGATTCATTAATTCCATCATTTCATCAGCCTAATAAGCCTATCAGTTCCAACTGTCATCATCACCACCAGTGTCTGGACTCCATGGGAGCATTTATCTTGTCACCGCTCAGGGCAGACACCCCTTGATTATAAAATCTCCCTGTGGAGTCGAAGCGCCAAAGACTTTCTGTCAAGACTAATTATCACATATCATCTGTATAATAAACAGTTTTCTTTACTTCATTCACATGTCTCTCCTGAGTGAAATCCCAGTTGTTGCTGTTACTCTTGTAAAGTGTTCACTGGCCCTCCAGTGTCTCCTGGCTCTCTGCCCTCCAGCTCCACTGACCTCCCCGCAGTCCTCACAGGAAACCTCCAGGCCCCTGAGAGCCTCCGGCATCTGCCAACCTGCCATTCTTCCTGCCCTGAAATAGACCCTTACTGGCACTTATCTGATCTCTGTGTGTGAGTGAGTGTGCATGTTAGAGTGTGTGTGTGTGTGTGTTTTCTCATCTTGGTAAGTTGGTATAGAGCCATGCTGACTGCAGCGAATTCCCTGACTTCCTGTGGAGCCCCAGACAGCTGCATATCGATCAGGACACTGATGGATCACTTTAGAGGCCGCATGCAGCAAACACACAAGCACACATTGAAACGCACACAGATATACATGCAACGACGTGAGTGCATGCATATAGACACATGTGTAAAATGTGTATCTCTGTGTTTCTCTCTCTCCCATTAGGCAGGTTGTAATTTCAGACAGTCTTCCATTATCAGCCGGAGTCTGCGGCTGTATCACTGATATCCGGACGGATCATAAAACAGCAGGGCCGACTTTAATCAAAAGGACTGAGAGGGGTGAGCAGAAGATGAATGACAGTGGACAGCGACAGAGATAATGGTTTGAGAATGAAACTTAAAAGAATATAAACACTCTGGGCAGGTTGCCAGTCCGTCGCACGCGGCATGTATGTAAATTCCACTGGGCCACCATGTCGTCCAGGTGCTGCACTTCACAGAATGATATTTAGAGACAGGTTGCCGGCTGGCTGACCCAGCTGAATGTACAGTACACAGCAAGAAGGAGAGTCAGCGTGTCTGGAATGCCTGCCTGGGAAGAGTCCCACCGACCTTTTTGAATTCCTTCCCCACTTTTAAATAGACCGGGAGGTGTGGACTTTTAAACTTAGTTGAGTCTATTGCAGTCTTGGATGCAGGAGTGTATCAATGTTGATGACCTTTTATGTTTGTAGTGGTTATGATGGACTTTGGTTCCATAAAGACATCAGTTTAGGGAAAAATACACTACTGTGTCTGAAATAGCCAATCCATGTAAATAATTGAACTTTAAACGATGTTTGCAAAATATTTAGCATTAGTGATTCCTATGTACAACTATGAATCCAAAAAAAAAAAAAAGTTGGGATCCTGTGTAAAACATAAAAACAGAATGCAGCGATTTGCAAATCCTCCACTCCTTTTTTAGCCCAGAGGTCGCAACGTCCATGATTTCCAAAAACAATCTGAAATGTGGACTCATTAGACCACTGCGCACTTGTCCACTTTCCTTCAGTCCTTCTCAGATGAGCTCAGGCCCAGAGAAGTCAGCTATGCTTCTGGATGTTGATATATGACTTTCTCTTTGCATGGGAAGAGTCTTAACTTGTATTTGTAGATGCAGTGACAAACTGTGTTTACTGACAACTTTTTTCTGGAAGTGTTCCTGAGCCCATGTAGTCTCTATAGAGTAGTCTCTATAGCCTCTATTAAGTCATGTCGGTTTTTAATTCAGTGCCACTGAGAGGTCAAAGGTCACTGGGATTCAATGTCGGTTTTTGGGATTCTCTGAATCTTTAAATGACAGTATGGACTGTAGATGGTGAAATTCCTAAAGATCTTACAATTGTGAGTTGAGAAACAATTCAGAATGAGTGTATATTCACAAAAAAAAGTGTACCAGTTTGACCATGAAATATCTTGTCTTTGGATTGTATTCAATTTAACATAGGTTGAAAAGATTTTGCCAATCATTGCATTCTGTTTTCACATTTTACATATCCCAGTTCTTTGAATTGGGGTTGTAATTGTGAAACAATCTTCACTTTCACAGTAGATTCCTAACAGATGTTAGATGTTAGGTTAGTTGGAACAATACCCAGTCACTTTTACAACACTAAAATTTGTTTGACTTTTGATTCAGCATGTTTCTGGAGTCCTCAGCGATCCAACTGAAACAGAAAGGTATTTCTGGCTCCATAGTTTGTTTTCACAGACATGTTCAGGGCAGTGAATGGCGGTAGAGGATGTGCGGATAGAAGTGAAGGATTTATGCTCCCAGTAGCCATAGATCAGACCACAGGACAGGAAGTGTCTTAACCTCCCCCTGTTTTGGCACATTTCCCCTCATTTTCCTGCACATCTCTTGGCCTTCATATCATCCTCCTGTTTTTGTTTGTTTATGCCTGTTTGTCTCACTCTGTCTGAGCGCCCTCAATTCTAAGTCTCACCCACCGAACATTACATTTATCTCCTATTTCACCTTCCCCCTGTCCTGTTCTTTACACACAGGTCAGGAATTTAAACTGATGCTTTGGTTATACTCTCTTAAATTTCTCTTAAATAACTTGTGTTAATTTATTTTAATGACGCACTTAAAAGTCTGTAGTTTATATCCGTCTGTGTTTGTACTGTACTACGGCCCCAGAGCAATTCACACTTTTTACTGCCTGTCAGAAAGGTGCTAGTCTGTCTTGGTGTGATATTACATGTTTCTAGGAGGAGCTGAACAAGTCAATTCCTCAAGCAAACCATCTCCCCTCTAAGGATTTTTAAAGCAAAAGTACAAAGCCAGAACATGTTAGCAGGTACTTAGCAGTTTATTGAAAAATTTAATTCTCAGAGCAGCAAGAGATATGTAAGGAATATATAAGGGTAATAAATCAGAAATAGCTTGACAATAAAAAAAGAATAAAGATAGAGAACAGATAGGCCTTCTGACAAGGCTAATTAAAGTATGTGAGAAATGAGTGCATCAATACACATCAAGTATAAAATAATGTGTAAAATGTGTAAAACAATGCCTCTGATTGTCGTTAAATCAATAGTAAAAGTAGGGGAGACCGGGGGCACGCTCAACAAGCATGAAACACAAACAAGCATGAAGCACAAAACAAACGCGATGACACTTACTCTGCACGTGCTCAGTAGGATTCTCACTCTGCCTGTAAAATAGGAGCAGCATTATTTCACGAGTTAAAGTTTTCAACAAAAAAATGTTGGTTTTTTTTTGGGTATAAACGTTACATTTTGGACATATTGATTTAAGTTTAAATTCAGTTATTTAAATCTTACACAACAGAAGATAAAATACTGTGTCACCTCTAGGTTATTGGTTAAAAATTAACATGAACAAACTATGCTAATATAGGTGCTGCTAGTAAGTAAACAAGATTTGATCATGGCTTCAAGATCAGGGACGATTATAACACTGCGTTACAAATACCACAGAGACTCAAGGGCCAATGTAAGCACCTTGTTTGTCTGTGCTGAGACTTGATGTTAGAAAACACAAACATACACATATTTCACTAAATTTAAAATTAAGATTACATTTAACCCAATTCAAATAATTAAAATCTAGTTGCCACTGGAAGAGTTACCTAGTCCTCTACAAAAATAGAAATAGACTTTGAACCGCATAAAAAAATCTTGAGTAACATTATTAGATACTATAGCAGTAATGATATCACTTTAAAGTGTGCTTTATTTCAGATACAGTCAGTTAATATGACTTTTTTTAAATCAATATTACAATTACCTCACAACCACTGTTAAAATAAAACATTCTGACTTTGTATTAAATTTAATATTATAGTCTTGTCCTTATTAGTGACAAATATCAATTGTATTAATAATTAGTGCACACATTCTTATATCAAAAGTTGACTAGTGTATTTCAAATAGTCTGTAAGTTAAGAGAGAAAATGGAAAAAAAAAAAGTTACAAGTGTCTCCTACATTTTGCCTCAGCCTCATCTTATCCCCAACCTGAGCCTCAATTACTATATTATTCCAAACTCCTTTGAAAATACCTATTATGTTCATCACTGACATTTAAATATGTACACAGTTTTGATTGTTTTACTTGGCCCAGCATAAAACCAAATCTCAGAGCAGGCTTTTGTTTGACAAGGTGTTGACTCAGTGTTAGACTTGGAAACTGCCACAACAATGTTACCTTTAAGACTCTGCTCAGTGGTGTCAAGAAAATGTGTTTCAGTGCTTGAATCAAGCAGAAGCTGCCATTTTGCTGTTTTACCTACACAAGGACATAGTACAATAATAAAAAGTTTATTTGACTGTAGGTCATGTTAATGTAACTGTCTGGTGCCTGTGCCAACACTGTACTATGACTTGTAGGTGCTATTGAAAGCCCTCTGTCAATACTACTGAATAAGGACATGTCTGTGAAGCCAGTTCCTCAGTATGCTGTGTTTACAGAGTTGTGACAGACAAAGAACAGATCTCTCTGTGCAGTGCATTGGCCAATGATGAATGTTATTACAGTTCATGAGCAATAAATTATGGTTGGTAAAGTGTTGTATAAAATGTATGTGGCCCAATATCACAATTGCACAATTTATGAATATACTGTATTTGATTTTTGCAAGAGGCGATTGTGTAAGTCATGTGTCAGACTCAACACCCACAGGCCAAATCTTGCAGAGCCATGGGGCCCTAAGCAAACTTCTGCAAAGGGGCCCTCCGAAACTGACCGGAGAGCCACATAAACCATTTGCCACAGTCACACCTGACACCCCAGTGCTTCCACTTCAATCCCTCCTCCTTTCAAACAGTTTGCTCCATCTGTCAGTCAAAGAATAAGTAGATTCTTTGACTGAAGAGGTCAAAGAAGGTCAGATGCCCAACAGGTGGCGCTATGACTATGTCCTGACTGTCATGTGGATGTATTCAGGGTGGGACTCTTATCAAACATGTTAAGTTTGGTGCAAACTGCATCATATAATCCAAAGTTAAGCAATTTCATGTTTCATGGTGAGATTTAAAAATTCCACACCCATGCCCTTCAATGTCACAGCAAGGTGGGGCACCCAGCAGCCTATGTGTCCAAGAGACTTTTTTGTGCATCTGGTCATGATACGTGTGTACTGATTTTCGTTCATGTCAGTGAAACGTACCACCAGGGCTGGACTTTAAAGGGCCTGACCAAGCCATTTGGCCAATCAAATCAACAAAAACTCATATCATATGTTCAGGCCTGAACAACTATTGAACATATGAAGTTTCAGGCAGCTTCAACCAAAACTAAACGGAAAAGTTAATGCAACACCCCTGTGTTTTGGCGAAAGATTTGAGTTGGATATGGTCAACCTGTTTGGAGGAGCACGTCAAAGTCTAAAACATGTAATTTCCTTTCAGCAAAAGGTGGCGCTATGACTAATGCGGAATATTATCATGTAGATGTGTTCAGGGTGGGACTGTTATCAAACATGTGAAGTTTGGTCCAGATCGGATCATCAAAATTCCACACCATGGCCACGCCCATTTTCTCGTCGCAGCGAGGTCGGGCCCTGTCAGACACCAGCCGGACATGTGACCTGACGTGTCAATTTGTCAATTTCAAATTATTCATTTAACTAATTGCAACTGATTGAACAGTGTTCAATTAATAAAATATATATATTATTTTAGCAATTGACAAATTGCAAAGTGAACAATCTAAAAAAAAAAAAAAAAAGAAAAATCTAAATCAAATCAACATTTGGTGTGACCACCCTTTGCCTTCAAAACAGCATCCAGTGTTTCCCCTGTCCTGGTCCTCAGGGCTCACTGCATGTTTTGGGAGTTTCCCTGCTCCAACACACCTGATTCAAATGATCAGCCGTCATGAAGCCCCTGCAGAAGCCTGATAACGAGCTGATCATTTGAATCAGGTGTTGTTGGAGACATGGGCAAAAACACTGGCATCAATTCTTCAAGGTACACTTGCACAAAGTCAGGGGTTGTTGTCAGATGAGTTAATTCAAAGGCTAAGACACAATTTATTGTATGAACAGTAAATGACCAGACAGTTGTGGGGCTTAAAATTTCCAAACTTCTAAAGGTGAGGTTGGGGAGCGTTGATGTCAAGTCCGTGACTGAATTTTGTCCGTCTGTCCGAAAATTTAAGCGGGTTCAGATGTGTGTTCAACTTTGTTTTGTGTGAGGTCTTAAAGAAACTGATGCTGTTTTGAAGGTAAAGGGTGATCACACCAAATATTGATTTGATTTAGATTCTTCTTCTGTTTGCTCACTCTGCATTTTGTAAATTGCTAAAAAAAACAATTACAGTTTATATTTTTGAAAGTATTTTTACTGTTTTCACACCTGCCTAAAATGTTTGCACAGTACTGTATATGTATACATCCACTGTAATAGCACACAACAGAATGATGTATACAACAAGATAAATGTTAAAAAATGCAATAGAACAAAACATTATACAATAAACCTGAATTAAGGAATAAGGATTGACTAGAATGCACATAAGGGTTTGAAAACAATGTCAACCACAATAACAGTAATTCTTTTCAGAAATGTCTCATAACCCTGTGTTTCATACTATTAAAAATAGCCTACCTGTGACTGTTGCTGAAAAAGAGAAGAGGCCCAAAAGATTCTGGACTGATGAACTAAGCTGGGCCTTTTCACCTCCAACTTAGTGACAACAGTCTGAGCCACAGGTCAACTAAAAGAAAAGAAAATGTAGGTCAACAGACTTTAATAAAAGAAAACCTGTCTAAAAAGATGGATATGGGCAACTACTAGACCAGTTTGTCTTCAAGTTTTCAGGACAAACGGTCCTAATCAACAATAAAACCCCACAAAGGATAGACATACAGGTTTTAATACAAAATACCCCTGGCTAATTTTTCACAACCAACAATTTCATAGGTTATTTGCAAGGCAAGAAATAAACCCTTAGGTAAGTTAAATTCTGTGTTAGTTACCATAGTGATGGATGCCAGTGTGAAAACTTTATATGACTGACATAAAATATTGAATGAAACAAAAACTGATAGATTACAAAACTTATTCTCCTGATTTACAGCCTATTATGTGTTTATATTATGTCATCCTTGATAATTATGACTGGTAACATTTGTTACTATGACAATAGTTACAGACAGAATGTTAAGTATATAAATAATTTTAAGATATAAATAAATATTAAATTAATATTATCAAATGAAATATATTACATTTGATTTGCCCAAATAAATTAAGAATTTCAAATGCAAACATTCATTTAATAAACAGAGGATGTGAGATTTTTGTGAAGAAATTACTCATAGCTGAGGGTATTTGCTGCATTGTGAATGCTAAATGAACAACAACTGATGACCTTTGCTGAATAAAGCACGATGTTTGATCATTTTGTCACTTTGTGTATTTTTTTTTATCCATGAAGCACTTAATAATTCACTTTGATTAGCCAAAATATGAAGAACTAAGTTAGTTCATATTGTTGCTTTAGTTTGTTGTGTTAGTTTGGGTGGAGATTGCCGGTAGTTACATTATTCATCTCTTTTGTTTACTTTAGGTTTAGTTCCTGTTTTAGGTAGGTTAGGGGGAGATGCTGGGAGTGACGGCCCACTGCGTGGTTGGCCCAGCGTCTTCCCTCCTTTTGTTCCTTTCAGCTGGGGTCTCCAGCCCCCTTTTGTTTCCCTTTAGTTTGTTTGTGCTTTTGTTTAATACTTTGGGTGAAATAATAAAGCTTGTGGGTAAACTGTTACATTTTGGTGTGGTGTCCTCTTTTATATGTTGCAGCCTCCTGCCCCTATTGAGCTGTGATTTTTCTGTTTGATGGAGGCTGTAACACTTACAATAGTCATAGTTACACTGTTCAGGATTGCAAGATGGAAGATTAGAGCTGCTTTCGGACTTCAAAGAGAAACTTGTGCTCACTGCGTGAACTTGGACAACCTTTTTCCTTTCAAGAGCCAAAACTGAAACTTACTAAAGCACACACCTAATGTATAATTGAGATGCAAAATTGATATTAAGTTCCCTTAACTTCCTGTGCAAAGAGTCACTCTACCCGTCTGCTCAGATTATGAAAAATAATTAATAATTAGGGATCCTATTTAAAGAGTTTTTCAGATTATTTTTTGCTTTTTCCTTTATTGGACAAGACAGGTGAAGGTAGACAGGAAAGGTGAGAGAAACAAAAGAGACAGCAAACCAAAATAAAACAGCATTCTCAGTGTTTTGAACAAATTCTTTCTGCCTCTGCTGTTTTCAAGATTCACTCCAGTCCTGGTGTTTTCTAACCATTCTGCGTTTTCTGAGCACCCTACTGACCTGACTTCCAGGCCCATGTTACCATGTATCAGCACCCTACAGCCAGCTGTTACTTTGGCCAAAACATAGTGGCAGGTGACAGAAATACTCATCTAGCAAGTCCCCTGGATACCCAGAGGTGGAGACTAGAAATCCATGTGGAAATGGCCTGTAGTTCTTCATTAACACCAGCTACATCACTGTGACAACACTGTACAGGAAGAACATCAGATTTTGCAGCATTAAAACTCTTTCACTGTCAGTATAACACACACTAAGGAATTTATTGCTTCAACTGACTACATTTACCATCAGTGCTGACTGGATAAACACATGAAAAGTGCCAACGTTGACCTTCAAATCAAGGAGTGGTTAATCTTTCTGATATTTTGATTCAATGTGAAAAAAAAACAACAAAACAGCACATCGAGGAAAACTGCCACATGAGATGTTTTAAAGCATTTTTTTACAATCAGAACTTTAAAATTCATGCACTAATTGCTTGCAATTAAAATGCAGTTAAAGGAGAAATCTACATGTTTCCTCTTTCTGGACTTATGGACTTCTTCCCTGTCCTTGTTGACTCGATAAAATGCCATTTTGGATTTGGATCTGTTTGTTTGTCTTTCATGTCATATTAATATATTCTGTAAAATGTTAACTAACAATAGTTAGTCATCAGGTCTCTGAATGAAATTATCCCACTCAGTTTGTTATTCAAATAAATGTTTAGCTAAAAGGAGCCGAATCACAAAAATGCAACGCAGTGTGCGTCTAGGTCCGACTGGCTCTGAAATCTGACCCGGCAGCTCATTTTATGTGGTTCGCAAGAGCTTGCAAAGAATTTAATTTGTGCCAAACAATTCTATGCTGGATTATGGAAGTATGACATTCATAAATGACATGTTCCAGAAAGCATCAACATGAAGGCATCTAGCCACAAGATGTCAGTATAGGAAAGCTAGCACAGTCATTTCCAGCAGTGGCAATTTAGCCAAGTGGTTGTAGCTATAAACATTAAAAGTAGCAGCCAGGCGAAATGCTGTAATTTAATTTTTATGAAAACATACATTTTAGATTTGAAGCCTTGCTTGTAGGCAACATAAACTGAAACAACCCCTGTTCTATTTGTATTTGGCATTATTACCTATACTATTTTGTAATAATAATAGCTGTGCACTTGAATGTCTGACATTATTTTTCCTACACTTCTGCTTTCAGAACTAGTTATCAATTATTAAGTTATTACTCAAATCAGTAATCAAATGCAGAAGCAACTATATAATATGATACAAAATAAGTACATTTTTATAGGTTTACATTTACAACCGGCCTTCTGAGGATGTGGCCCAGGATGAAACCCTGGTGTAAATAAATCCCAATTCATATTCGCTGCGTCGTGGTATTCTTCCGCCCCCTTGTGGAGACGTTATGAACTACATTTGTGTTCCCATTATCTACTTCCGAAGCAAGAGCTCTAGTTTCGAGGGGACAGATTTCAGAGTAACACCACAGGACTGTCAATAATAAGTAAGGTTGGTGGGTGCTTTTTTTTTTTGTTGTTGCTAAATGGTTTGTAATTGCTATAGTGGTAAAATGTTTTAAGCAATCTATTCATTTTCTGTGCGGCTCGTTGCGTGCGTACGTTTTGAAGTTAGACACTCGAACCTTGTATGACATTCAGCTTCCAAATAGCAAAATTCAATGATTTACTGCAGAAGGACAGTTTGTATAGTCATTCAAAACTTTGGCGAACTTATTTATGAATGGTTTGTGTCACTGGTTTGCTTCCGTATCGCGGTGGTTTCAACCAGAAAGGTATCATCATATTTGAATTTCACTTCACTTTGGTGATTATCAATGATTATTTGCAGGTTCTCTCTATTCATATTGCCTTAAATTTAATTAAACAGTGGTATTGAAAAATCTTATACATGTGACACCTTGAATATGTCTGAGGTCATTTCTTGCAGAGAAGGCAAAAATGAATATTTTTCCCCGTGTTTCTACATCTCCATACTTCTTCAGGATGGTGCTGTGTGCAGTGAGGCGACAGCTCCTTGGGAGCAGCAGGAGCAGCTGCGCAGCCTGGGCCAGGTACAGGAGCCAGCATCACTGTTTATCATCATGGTGACAGTAAATAAAGTCATAAATAAAGGAACATAAAGTCTGCCGGGCTGGACTCACAATATCTGATCACAAATCACAAACACAGACAGGTCTAACAATCAAAATGCATGTCTGAGGCACCGAGAGCTGTGAAATGCTAATCTGTAAAAGTAATAACTTCTTGGATTCTGACTCATGACTACAATGAGTCAGAAATGGAGATGGTTCAGTTTTATGTGATACAAGTTTAGATTGTTTGTGTGGATTTCTTCCATGCCTCCTTCAGGCTGATTTATAGAGAGGTAAGGGAGTGTATTAAAAGCATTCATCTCCCTCCTGTTTGTGAGTGCAAACAGTTACTTTCAGTCCTGAGCAACACCAGTCTGATGTCCATTAGGTACGGCATTTCTTTTTACTACAGTTACAGTATATTCTATTTGATTTGAATTAATTTATTATTTAGCTTAAAGTAAACATTTAATCACAAAAAGAACAACAGACTTTTTTTTTCATTTACTCCCACTACACTATATTTATTCTCTATTGTTTATCTTTTCTTAATGTTGTTTCTCTCAGGTGGCTGCAGAGACAGAGCAGCGGCTGTGTGTACTCCAGCATCCACGGCTTCAACCAGGAGGAGATCAGAGAGAAGCTGCAGGCCTTTCCTGGAGGCTCCATCGATCTGCTCAAACAGGAGTCTGGTATCGCTGTGCTGACCATCAACAACCCCTCCCGCATGAATGCCTTCTCTGGTAAGGTGGAATTCAACACCATATGTGCAGATTTGGTATTATGGGGATGAAACTCATTTGCACATAATCATTTGTACAATGTGCAGTTCAGTTTATTCTGAGTTTTTCCCTCCTCTCAGGCAGTATGATGGTGGATCTGGAGGAGAGGGTGAGCCAGCTGGAGAGCTGGACGGACTGTAAAGGGCTCATTGTTCAGGGTGCTGCTGGAACTTTCTGCTCTGGATCGGACCTCAACGCTGTCAGGGCCATATCTAACCCACAGGTAGCGAAACAGAGAAATTCTTTACAGTATCACTTTTCTGTTGCTGTCTGCTGTAATCCATCTGTTTGACCGCACTGCTCTACCTTAGTCCTTAGTTTTATTTTGCATGATTTAAAAAATTGCAAATATAACAATTAAAATACAGTGCAGAGAGAGACAAAAAAAACTGAGGATTTTTTTTGAAGCCTCCACCCTAAATAAGATTTCACAAAGATACTGAGAATACAAAATTAACATGCAGAAAACAACACAAGGCATGTCAAACTGAACAGAATAATAAAGCCCATTTTAAAAGCAGAGAATGTTAGTATCTGATGTGGAAGAGAGTATGTGAGCATGCGCGTGTGCATGCAGGTGTGTGTTTGTGAGGGGGATATTAGTTTACACTATATTGTCTCCTGAACAATAGTAAAAATTGTTAAAACAAATAAAACATGGACAAACATACATGGAAAAGCAGTTACAAAAGAGCAGCTCGATGTTTTTTAAAGCTTTTTTTACAATGTTTTATAGAGAAACAGCTTATAGTCAGGTGAGCAAAATCACTGAATAATTTGGTACCCCTAAATCATATCGAAACTTGATCTCTGCAAGTGCGAAATTTAGGAGGACTGTGATCTGAAGATTGCCGAGTTGAATAAGAATGTAAAATACATCTTGAACTGCTCAGGAATATTCTGTCCCTTCACTTGAATGTATCTTGTAAATGGAAACACATATTTGAGAAATACTAATTTCAGAAGTAGTAAGAATCTGGAGTTTCTGAAAATGGGTCATATGAAATGTGTGACTGTGACTGGGTTCCAACCCTAACAAAATGTTTCAAGAGGACCAAAATTTTGCAGAGACTAGTAGGAAAAGTACTCACTCAAACTATATTACAATATGAAAAATAGGAATAAATGAGACTATAATAGAAAGTTAGAAGACACTTTGTCTCTGCTCGTCTTTGGTTCTTGGATGTGTACTTGCCCAAAGATTTCTAAATGATCTTTCTGCCTTGTAGGATGGGATGAAGATGTGTATGTTCATGCAGAATGCTCTCACAAGACTACTCAGGTAAGGCCTCTCATTTCCCTCTGTACTGCTCCAGTAAATATCAGTGCAAACTAGAGCAGAAGCAACCAGTCTGAGCTTACAGAAGTTGGAGTTGAGTTGTTATGTAATGTGTGCTACAGTATGCTGACAGAATAGTTTTCTCAGTGCAGGCTGCCTCTGATGTCTGTTGCTCTGGTGGAGGGGAGAGCGCTGGGTGGAGGTGCAGAACTCACCACTGCCTGCGATTTCAGGTGATGTTTTTATAGAAGTGAATAAACAAAAAACACCTTTTTTCCATCTTCACCTTTCATCCAAAAGTTTTCTAATAATCTGATTGCTGTCTGTCACCTCTGTCATAGGTTAATGGCATCTGGCAGTGTGATCCAGTTTGTCCATAAACACATGGGTCTGGTCCCAGGCTGGGGCGGCGCAGCACGACTCGTCCGCATCGTCGGGAGCCAGAATGCCCTGAAGCTGCTTGGTGGCGCTCTGAAAGTGGACCCTGAACTCAGCCTGCAGATTGGACTGGCAGATGGAGTCCTGGAGGTTCCCCAGGATGAGCAGGGCGCGGGGACTCTGCTGCAGCAGGCTGAAAACTGGCTCAGTCGCTACACAAAAGGACCCGCCCCAGTGATCCAGGCTGTGAAGAAGGTGGTGCTGTCAGGCAGAGAGCTCCCTCTGTCAGACGCTCTGAGGACTGAGAAGGACGTGTTTGGGACGGTGTGGGGTGGTCCAGCTAACCTGCAGGCTCTGGCCAGCAAGTCCAAACACAAATAAGTGTTTTGTGTTCACGTCCACAGAGGACAAGTGCTTCAGACTGACCCTGACATGAATATACTTAGTTCTTTGGTGTGCTGAAGACATTTATAAATACTTTTCAATACTTTTCAACTGAATGTTGTATCTAAAATGTGGACTCTGTGGGGGTATGACCACAACTTTATCATTTCACCAAATCAGCGGGTTAATTACTTAAATTACACTGATAATAGACTTTTTCAGGGCAGCCATTTTGACATGAAATAGTAGGGTACACACAGGTGTTACCAATGGTACTATGTTGGCTCACTAGAATGTGACTTTAATTAGTATCAGTGGTAAGACCCCACTATTCCATAACAATATGGCTGCCATGAAGACGGCTCGTTATCACTTGAATCTTGAGATGTTCCAGGTCCATTTTTTTTCTTCCCCAATACCAATTCTGACACCTGAACTTTGCATATCAGCTGATGCCGAGTACTGATCTGATACCAGTGTGATATGATTGCTACCGTTGTATGGCCTGGCTCATTTAAGCCCTTTGTAAAACATGAACAAGTACATATAGAAAATGAATGCCATAGACATTTTTTGGGGTTTAATAAATAATGTTTTATCAGATTAGTGCATATGCTTGTGTACTCTTCATTACCAATACCAGCATTTTAGGCAGTGTTGGGGGCTGATACCACAGAACAACCCTGCTTGATTCTGCTCCCCTTCCTTGGCTTTGCAGAGCTTTATAATGGGTTTCAGCTCATTGGCTGCAACTTTACTGTTTTGGGTCATTCTTGCTGGTCTCACTGCTGTGTTTTTGGGTGTAGCAAAAACAAAAAAAACCTTCTGTGCACTTTCAGCTCAGCACCAAATGGCAGACAGACCAGTTATATCCTAGCTGGTGACCATAGTGGAGCATTTAGCAGCTAAAGACACATATTTCCCTCAGGAGCTGTTGGGAGACCAAACAGAGAACAAAAACATCTCAATGTTGCATACTCTAATGGTTGTGATATATTTTGTTTGGTCTCTCCTTGTGCAATATTATATCTACTTATCACAAGAGTAGGAGCTGAGATACAAATATATAAACAGTGATTTTTTTTTTTTTTTTTTTTTTTTTTTTTGGTCATACTGTCTATTGCAAACAAGATTCTGCTGGAAAAGATGGAATGAGGCTGGTGCCTTCAGGGCTGAAAACTTTATTAATACTATAAATAAAACTCCCCTGTTCCTTTGAGGTTATATTTTAGTGACCAGACTCTGTAGCTTCCTGTTTACAACAAACCATTATCATTCATATAATTGTAATATTTAATTATATATTAAACTTATTTTTGTCAGATTTATCTTCTCAATTAAAGCGCATCTGTAATAAAACAGTGATTATGCTGTTTAATTCCAGGGGTTATTATAGTCTTATATTTGTTTAGTATGGATGAAAACTAGGATGTAAAGGACTACATTCTCCATCTTCTAAATCCCCCCTGTCCGCACCAGTCAAGCAAATGAACACCGCCTTTCCTCCATGTCCCCTGAAAATGGGATTATGGTAATGATTAGATCTTGCCAGGCTGATCCTGACTGAAGCAGAGCAGCAGCATACAGATACAGATACTGATGAGGAATAACAAGCAAGAGACAGCATCTGTCTGCAGGACTGAGAATCATACTGCTGCTGCACTTCTTTGCTCTTTAACTCAGTGTTGTAGGTTATTTCAGACTCTTTGTTCAGTGTGGCCTCAATCATCCCCACTTTTCTGTTTCTTAGCTGTAGGTAAGAGCATTGTTGGCCAGTTTTCAGTCTTCTGACTCTCATACATGCATGTGATGTTGAAGCACAAGGCCAAATCAAACAGTTTAAATATGCATACTGAATTCTTTCATGAGGTTTGGCACTAATTTGTTGCTCGTTTTTCACTGCACATTCAAAATGTCTCCATACAGCAAATGAGGTGTTGCAAAAGCATAACTGTGCACAGACTGAAATGGCAAGAACAGGACAGATCCCCGGAGGATACCAGGCCTTTATCTCCGGTTCCCCTTCCAGAGGTCAATGTTTTTTGGCCAGACACCCAGCTGGAGAGCTGATAGCTGCTGCGGTCAGAATACCAAACACCTACAAGGTGAGTGAGGGAAACGCAAGAGTTGACCTCATTATGATAAACAGCACCTAAACACTTGTTTATGACAGGAAAAAAAAACAGGCTGTGATGCAAACTACGCACTCCACAGATCCGTAAATGCTATCTTTCTTGTAAACTATTTTGATCATGTATTCAAAGTAGGTACTTAGGGAAACCACAATGACTTTGCCCAATCCCAAAATAACCTGTTTTTGTCCATGAGTCAACTGCTTAATCCAAGTCACTGGTTCTCAACAGGTGGGTCTTGACCATCTTGGGGTCACCAAAACATCACAGGGAGTCACAGGGTCTAAATGAAATTGTTACTTTTAAAGTTTAGATTATTTAAGATATAAACTTTAAAAAAAAAATCTTACAGAGTAAAGGCATGAATACCTGAATACAGCTATACTATGTTCACAGAGACTTCACTCTCTGGGAAATCAGCCTCATCCTGCATTAGAAAAGTGCACAGTTGAAACAACCACTGAGAACAGAACGATGGTCAACGGTCAGGGTGACTAAAACACTAAATTTGTCCGAAAAAAAAAAAGAAGCCTGCAATAAAAAATATACATGATACAGAGAATTGTGCAAAAAGTTTCTTAAAAATCATAAAAACTCATCTGATACATCATTCACAGGAATTAATCTCATTGAAATTCATCAAAAATCACTCATTTTACACAAGTTCCTGCAGTTATCACAATCACTATTTAGGTTAATTGTACAGTTGATCAGTTGTTCTGTTATTGTTATGCATTGAATATAATATGAATTATCCATAAAACATGTCCCATTGTCAGGGGTCAGTTTAGTCAATGCAAGAGAAGGGGACTCGTAACGAAAAAGATCGGGAAACTCTGTTATAAGTCTTTTTGATGCTTTGTTATAAAAACAAGAATATATACTGAATTGAGTACTTCAGTCTCTCATCCAGTGGAGAGAATGTGACTTTTACCCCTTAGAAAAATCTCTTCAGGTGGTAGCGAAGAGAAAAAAGAGTCAAGTCTTACTTACAATGGGCCCATTGATACTTCTACTTGTGTAACACTGTACAGATATATTTTAAAGAAAAAACAAGCTTACACGCACCCTATGACACAGTAAAACGAGAACCCAAGAATATAATAATCAGACAGAGCAGAAAAATATTACCCTTTTAGGATGATGAAATGACAAAATTTATTCTTAAATTACAAACCATGTAACAAAAAAGTTGCCAAGCAAAAACTGTTACACAAACTTTATTCTTCAGAATGGAAAGTCTAAGACAGAGCTGATGATGTATTAAGCATGTAAGAAATATAAAAATAACATAACTTGAAATCTCTGCAGGATGGCCAATAGCAATGGCATGTTCTTGTTCTCTTACTGCCTCAGACATCACACACAAGAGGATTTACAACCACAAGAAACACAAAAAAACACAAAATTAAAAACATGTAATCAAACTCAACCCCAAAAATATCAATTCTCAACATCCTGCCAAACAGTAGTGTTTAAATAACTCTCTCTTCAAACACGCACAAATCACAAAACTTTAGAAACACACCAATTGAGAGTACTTTAGTCAGGGACAATAAGAATGCTAATGAGGCTGCAGAGGCCTCGACAGCTTTAAAAAGGAAAACACTGATACTTCACATTAAAATGCCAATTATTTAAAGCCGGGAAAGGTTAAAATAAATTTGATATGTACTTCTAATATGCACATTCATTTAGAACAGTAATTGTAATCTCAACATATTTTTGAGTTTCAGAGAGCTGCAGCTTAAAGGATAGCTAAGACAAACCCTTAGGCACGTAGCCAAATAATCCTGTGGGCTCCTGAGAGACTATGACTATGTTGTTGCTCATTAAGTGTGAAATTTAAATACCCACATGGCATAAGAACATTAGTAAGTACTTCTGTTTCCTTTCTTTATCTGGATAAACAGCCTGAAGATTTTCGTTCTGCTCTGAAATGACACACTTCCAAGAGTTAACAGTTATATTTTAGCATTTTGAAGGAAAGGCTTCATGATCCGTTAAATCTGAAGTTAAGTAAAGGAAATCATTCAGGTCAGGTGAAGGTCGGGAACAAGTTATCAAGGATTCAATTTTTGCAAGAGTAGTCAGAGGATTTGAGCTCTAACGAGCTCGTTTCTGCGTGCTATGTTAGCTGAGAGAGTTAAAAGTGTAAGATGAATAGAATGCAGCCGTTCATGATAATGATTAAGACACAGTTCCATTTCCAGGAGTTACATCCTCATTTACGCTTTCTCACTCCAATGTCACTGATCTGGCTGAGACTCCCAAAAACGCTCTGACTGTTAGGATGGTAAATTTCAACACAAAAATACCTAGGACAAGGAGAAGCAGGCTGGCAAGTCACTTTTACCTTTTTAAAGGGGATATTTTACATTATTTAAAGTGGGGATGTATGAGGTACTGAGAGGGGCCCCAGCATGGTAGCTAAGCAAAGTACTGCTGTGGACACCAAGTGTGCACAGTATTTAGATTATTCTCACCACTTTACTTTGCCATCAGACAGCCTTTTCTGACAGGAACCCAACATTATGGAAGCCATATATCACCTTCTGCAAACCAACCAAACTCCATAGGTGAAATGAGTGAATTTACCTCGAAAGAACACGGAAGTTACTGATCTACTGACCCTCGATCTCTTCGTTAGCTTGTCTTATTGTGTGACTTCAATGTTTTAAACAAATAGTTCATATTCATCAAAGTCACACAATAACACAGATGTTTGGTTAGTTTGTCTTATATAATGGCAGTTTCCCATCAGAACGGGCTGTCTGACTGACAGCAAAGTAAAGGAATGAAAATATTCTAAATATAGCATACACTAAAAGTGACAGAGTTTTTTTTTAGGTGGACTGTTTTTTAGGGGCTAAAATACCTTTTGTTGCTGCCGCAGTTCATTCCTTCGCTTCTGTGCTGGTGCCCTTCCCTGCTTTTCCAAACTGAGGTCATGCCGACCGGCATCTACTGCAACTAATACACTGACTATCGGTAAGTAGCTCTTACAACCCCACATCAAATAAGCCGAACTGTCCCTTTAACTTCCACTTTTCTGGAATTTAAAAAGAAGAGACTTGATGTGCCTGTAACCAAATGGCAAAAAGTGAGCAGACTGGTGGCAGCTGAACACCACAATAAGTCTGATACATCTACCTCAACTAATCTGAGATTTCATGGCTCACGACAACATGCTGTATCCATCTGGTTGTTTACCAAGCTCCTGTCTCAGTACTAGAACGCTCCGTGCTAGAACATAAAACCCAACATTGCTTCTACTGGCTGGGTATATATTGGATGAGACAGACAAACAAATCATACAGACACATCCAGATCATTGTGAGCCCAAAAGAGGCATCAAATCGGATTGCTAAAATTGAGTTGTTTGCCTAAAAACATGGAGTATGTAATGCTTGATTTCTCTTGTATCAAGCAGTCCACCCACATCTGATCGTGACAGAGTGAACGACAGCATACAGTGAGGAATAAAATTAGTGAAATGGAACAGAGCCATTTGGTGACGATGGTATCAACTTCACACTTCAGTCACTGTACATTGGCCATCAGGCATTCTGGACCTCCCGCTGCTACTGGATGAAGAAGGAGGAGAGGCGGACTCAGCCCCAGGAGGGGCTCTGTCCTCTGGATTCAGTCTTTGCCTCCTCTGCCTCCCCTCCCAGGGCTCTACACGCTCCCCATCTCCCCCCTCCTCTTCTTCATCCTCCTCTTCCTCGTCGTCGCTCCAATCTCCGGAGCCAGACTCGTCCACAGAGGTGTGAGGGTCGGAGGACCTGGAGGGCGAGGCCTCCTCTTCCTCGTCTTCTTCCTCTCCTTCCCCAGGCTCAGACCGCTCATGAGAAGGTGTGGGCCTGGGGCTGATTTGCAGCTGAGAGAGAGCATCCTCCAGGGTGGGGCTACTGCTGCTCCCAGGCTGACCACCAAGGGAGTGGGAGGTCTGGCAGTGGCTGGAGGGGCTGTAACAGTCGACTGGATACCTGTGACCTGCTGCTGTACACCCGCTACTGTGGTATCAGCCCCGTCAGCAGAGTTTTCTCGACCTGCCGCCCCAATGGCCCCAGTAACACCCTCAGTGTCCAAACGCAGTCCAGCCACTCCCTTCTTGGGGATATCCAAAACGTCCCTCTTCATCTTGCGTCTACGGCCGTGCTCGTTGCGCCGGTACTGCACCATGTTCTCCAAGTCAGCTACATACAAAAAACCAGCAATCAGCATTTCAGCTGTTTTCTTGCCCTTGGAGAAAGCGTCCTCCAGCTCGCGGCTGGTTCGCTCATCATATTGCCACCAACCGTTGCGGCCCTCGTAATACCAGGCATGATCACTTGCTGCCCCGCCGCGGCCTCCTGCTGAAGCTTTCAGCTCCTCCGGAGAGAGAAGCGTAGGCCTTTCCAGGAAGTCGTCCGGTACTTCCTGTCTGCACAGAGCACAGCGTTTGCTCTGCCAGGAGGCTCCCTTCACACACAAGAAACAGAAGACGTGATGGCATGGAAGCTGGACAGGATGGACGCAGCTCTGCAAACAGATGGCACACTCCGGTACAGACAGGGCTGGGGATGAGTTGCTGGAGCCAGAGCACGATGATTCGGCACTGTTCCCACTTCCACCACCACTGTTGCTGCCTTTCTTACTGGATGGAAGCGCGCTAACAGAGTGGTCGACCTCCCCACAACTAGCCATCCTTAGGAAGTACTGAAGAAAGGGGACAAACAAAGGCTATAGTGAGAAATCAGTATTCAAGACTATTATTACTATGTGTAGTGACAGGTGTCAAGAGCCTGCACTAAACCAGCACTAGTTCCAGTCTGCCCAGTGCAGAAACATTGATCAGCTCCTGGACAAATAATGCCGTGATCTGCATTTATGTAATATTGCATAAGCAGCTGATGAAGCAAAACATTCAAAAATGTGGGCACACTTAACTAAACTGCAAAAGAGGAATACTATACAATTTTTTCATATGCTGTCATGTCTTTTATTTGCACCAAATTATGGCAACTAGTAGGCTATCAATAAAGTATCGGTATAGATAAGTTAATTAAATCTTAATAATACCCATCTCTATTATTGTGGTTGATTTTTTTTGTATCTACATATGATCAAAGATTCTAGTCAGATATATCATCTCCAATAAAAATACTTTTTTTTATTTTACTGCTGGTGTCATGATCAGATTTAGCACTCAGATGCATGTCATTCACTAAATAGCGAACAGTCCCCAGATGAAATGAAACTAAGAATTACAAATATGGAATGATACTATTATCTATATGCCATTTGCAACCTGAAACAAGGCTGACACACACGATATTTGATACTTACTGAAAGTACCCTTAATGCTGCTGTATCATTAGGAGAGCTGATGGACCTTCACACTTGCCACTGCCGAAAGGAAAAGAGCAGTAAGTCAAAGTGAAAATGTATTTACTTTCAGACTATCCTGAAAGTAACTACAACTCCGATGCACAATATCAAACTCGATCATTTAAAAGGATTAGCTACAAGTTTGCTTTAATTCACTGTAAGTAGGGGACTACACAAGACTGTAGACCAGCGTGCTGCTCTCTTAACTGTCTGACTACAAATAGTGACCTGTGTCAACTAAGTTAACTGTCTCAAGTTCATGTCAACCCAGCTGGCCTTACAACAGGGCTAGTGTTGAACACAGCTGACGTTACTCGGGTCAAATCAACAGCTAGCCCTCTAATATTCACATTAACTGGTGACAGTCTTGAAGCAAACTAGTTCAGCTAACAATATTTAGCAGCCACTTAAAAGCGAGCCGTTTGTTGTTGACGTTACACGTACAAACACAAGTCAAAGAGTACAAAGGGATCTCTCGACTGGCAAAGCGACCATAACAATGAGACCTGTTGTAGCTAACGCTGGCGAGGCTGATGGCAGCACTCTGGCTCCAGCAAATAGACGGAGTTCATCTGATGGCGCTAGCTTATTTTAGCAGGGCGACATAAACAGCGAGGAGAGGTATTTTTATTCTCACGACAAAGACCATGTGAAGACTGCGTACGTACCGTACCGTTAGATTTAGCTGTGTCGGTCCGGCATACAGTTACAAGTCGTGTAACGGTGCTGATTTCCGATGCTAATTTAGCGACTTCCAATGTTAACTGGCTTTGTTTTCCTCTAAAAAAAGAGGCTGAATAAAGACGAGTACGTAATGGTGCGTGCTGACGCTATTTGACGTAACATCGCACGACGCTTATCCAGGGTTGCCAGGTTTGTAAGACAAAAGCCCAGCTGCCAACAAAACTGACCCACTGACCAGCCCAGTACCAGAACTCAAAACATACCTCTGTCATAAACACTGCTTTTAAGCATTTAATAACTACAAAGTAACACAAAAACAAATTAAAACCAGTTACTCTAAATAGTCATTTAACCTAATGCCTAAAATGGTCTTGTGTAATTAAACACAGTAGCCTATACTATCATAAATAAACGTGGACCAATTCACTGACGCTTTGTCTCCCCCCTTCTCTTCGTAAAGGATTAAGTATGGTACCCTGTGTATGTCGGTGGCTGTGATTGACCAATGTTAGTAGCAGGTCTTGTGATAGCGCAGGTAGGGGGCGTGGCGTGTGTGCGCATTTGTATTACAATAATAAAGTAATTTCAGCTACAATATAGATGTTAGAATATGGTTTTACGGATGTTATTAATGCAATTTGCATGCCAACCGGCGAACAAAAAATGCAACTCGCGACAACACTTCAAAAGTACCCCAATTCCGCGGGAAAACCGCGGACCTGGCAACCCTGCCCTTATCCTCGACGCATGACAGTTCACGGTCTTCCTGTTCGCTCGTGGCTAGAGGACGTTGGTGTCACACAGGAGAGGGGCTCTTCGCGTTTCTGTTTTCACTGAAGTATCAAAAGAAGTCACAAACAAAATGTTCTCTCGCGCCGTGAGACCGACCGTCAGCCTTGCCCGGAGCTTGTCCACCTCCTCGCAGAACAACGCCAAAGTGGCGGTGCTCGGAGCGTCAGGCGGCATAGGCCAGCCGCTCTCTCTGCTTCTCAAGAACAGCCCCCTGGTGAGTCACCTCTCCTTGTATGATATTGCCCACACACCCGGGGTGGCCGCAGACCTCAGCCACATCGAGACAAGGGCCCAGGTGACGGGCCACATGGGCCCCGACCAGCTGGATGCCGCTCTGCAGGGCTGCGACGTCGTGGTTATCCCCGCCGGTGTGCCAAGGAAACCCGGCATGACTCGTGATGACCTCTTCAACACCAATGCCACCATCGTTGCCACCTTGGCCGATGCCTGCGCCCGCAACTGCCCCGAGGCCATGATCTGCATCATTGCCAACCCTGTCAATTCCACCATCCCCATTACGTCAGAGGTCATGAAGAAGCATGGAGTGTACAACCCCAACAGAGTGTTTGGTGTCACAACCCTGGACATTGTCAGAGCAAATGCCTTTGTGGCAGAGCTCAAAGGCCTTGACCCAGCTCGTGTCAATGTACCGGTCATTGGAGGTCATGCTGGGAAGACCATCATCCCTCTTATTTCCCAGTGCACACCAAAGGTAGAGTTCCCCGCTGACCAGCTGGCTACTCTGACTGGCAGAATCCAGGAGGCTGGCACAGAAGTAGTGAAGGCCAAGGCCGGTGCCGGATCTGCCACCCTCTCCATGGCCTATGCTGGTGCCCGCTTCACCTTCTCAATCCTGGACGCCATGAATGGAAAGGAGGGTGTGGTGGAGTGCTCCTATGTCAGGTCCGAGGAGACAGAGTGCAAGTACTTCTCCACGCCTATCCTCCTGGGGAAGAACGGCATTGAGAAGAACCTTGGGCTGGGCAAGCTGTCCGCCTTCGAGGAGAAGCTGGTGGCCGATGCCATGGATGAGCTGAAGGCTTCTATCAAGAAGGGCGAGGACTTTGTGGCCAAGATGAAGTGAACAGGGGCCATTAAGTTAGTTGAAAACACAGAGCTGTGATTGATAATTTGTTCTGTCTTAACTTAAAAGGCATCTGGCTAAATCTCAAGATGTGTCAGTGTTTCCTCTTTTGTTTTTGTTTAAGCAGTAGAGTCCTCTTGGTTCAGAAATCATGGTTTTAACCATGGTCCTCTTTCCTGAGTCTCATTACCTGTACCTTTTTAAACATGGCTTTATCCTGCACTTTTGATTTGTGTACATACTGTACTGTGACTTATCTATATTTTGCAAATGTCAAATTTAAACAAAATTTCATATATTTCATATATTTTCATGTACAGTCTGTATTAGTGGAAAGTTCTCTGCTGAATGAATGAGGGGGAAATACTGTCATCATGCCTGTTGATGCAAGTAGATGTTACTGATGAGCAAAACTAGTCACTCCACCAATAAACAATTTAGCTTTGAAAATGATTCCTTATTCCTTTATTATATTATGCTAAAAAATGCCTTGACAGTATATATAAAACTAATAGAGATGCACTGATCCATTATTTTTCAGATTTGATCTGATTCAGGTCATTTGGATATCTGCCAGTACAGCTACAGTTGCAGACTGTCTCGTGTTACGTTACAGTGGGTTCATGATCCAGCACAAGCTCTGCCTGTATATCTAATTAAAAGTATGGGGACAAATGAATGTATTTGTACCACCGACTAATTGTCAATTAATTGATTGTCCTACATCATATAGGGTTAAAATTGCATCATTATCTATTTATGATTCTATAAATAATTCAAACTATTGAAACTGAATTATTGTCTGATATCTGATGATTGAATTACATCAGTATTGGCTATCAATATTGGAGTGGATTAGTCCCACCTCTAGAAACTAAGCAGGTTAAATCAGATCAAAGTGATTATCCTTCATTTCATATTTCTGGTTCATTGACACTTTATAGGCACTGAAATAGTTTAGATATTGTTCAAATGCCTACAACTTAATATTAGAGAAATGATTTAAATTAATTACACACATTATCTATCTTACTGTGAAGTTGGTGCTACATGATGGTAGATGTTACAGTTTGTCCCTGGACAAATCAAACTAACAGGCTAAATATTTGCTGATTACTTTAAACTGCATGTTTGAAGATTCACAATATGTGCTGGGGAAGAAGTTACAGAGGGTATATTAGAAAAGGTTTACAAAAAGTGATTGACCTTCCTTGTGACGCAAGTGTGATGTAATTCAAGACAGCATTTCAGACCTATTTTGTGTGGCTAAGACTTTTCTTTTTGCTGTGGTATTAAAGGAGGTTATATATATATATATTTTAATGCTAGTATCAAAGTTTAAAATTCTGGTATCGTGATCTACAAGTGTACAGGTATTACATAATGCAACACCCCACTACCATTACAGTTATCATTCAAATGAGTTCATGACGACCTTTGACTAAACAACTGGTATCTGCAATCTGTACATAGTTTCACTAACTCTGAGATGGTTTATAACATGTTGATTGCACAAGATGGCAGTCAGAGGAGACACAGACACAGGTACAAACCCATTATAGTTTTATTTGACATACAGGTGCTTTTGGTTCCTAGTCAAGGAGCTTTACTGAGAGCACAGATTCCATTTACACAAAAAGAAAAACCAATAATAGATTAGATTTATCACTTATCTGGATAAAACTAGCATTTTGTCCAAGACATACAGAACACATGTTAATGGTTTTCAGTTTTTTGACCATACTCCTTTGATTCAACAGCCTGCAGGCTCTCCTACATCTGTCATCTGCAGTGATTATGAGAATGTCACAAGATGGCAATAGCAAACTCGCTTTTATTTTTTCTTTACAAATTCTGCACCAAATAAAATAAAGTAAAGAGATCTAAAGAACAGGAACAACAATAATAAACAATTGTTCTACATAATGTTGCAAAATCTACATTCAAAAACCAAGACGCGCAATGTTGTACCAGGGCCCCATTAAATAACCATATCAACAAGCACATAGTAGAACGTCTTTGTCTCTCTGTCCATCTGTCTGTCTGCCAGTCGTCCACGCAGTCACAGACATTTCTCACTTTGTTCTTCAGTCCCAGCAGCAGTCTCAGCAGTGTCTTTTCAACAGAGACACTCTCTCAGTGGTGGAAGTGAAGGAGTAGAGGCTACAGGGTAGAAAAAAAACGACTTTTTAAAGTCCATAGTGGCCCAAGCCTTGTGGCTGAATGTGCCCCATCCCGCTTGTGCATAAACATTATATTCAAATCATACAGGTAGCAGCAACACCCCTGCAGAGAGGGGTCAAGGGGGTGGGGGTGGGGACAGTGGGTGAAGGCGGGGGGAGTTTTGGAGGAGGAAGAATGGGAGGATAAGAGGAAGAGGAGGATGGGGAGGTGCTAGACTTCGCCTGTCCAGAGCACTACTGCACGAGGCCGACTTCAGGGGAGACTGGGTCTGTGTTGTGGCCTCTGCGGTGCCTGTGCTCCGTTTTGTTCCTGTTATCAGAGTCATCACGTTCTGCTGGGTCGCGCTCCCTGTCTCTCTTCCTCTCCCGTCGACCCTCAAGGTTCTCCTTATCTTTCCGGTTGTTGCGGTTCCTCCGTTCTCTTCGCTCAGTATTCTTCCTCCGTCCTCCTCCTAGAAGTTAAGGAAAATGAAATGATAGAGATTAGTAAAGTAGAAGAGACGATGAAGCTCCTGATCATCTCCAAATCAGTTTCAAGTACTTTATTGTCATATACACAACAATAACAGTGTAGCAGTCCTTAAACAGCAGGGTTGGGGAAAGCACTTAAAAACTGTACTTTACCAAACCTCTGGGTGCTTCACAATGAAAAGTAGAAAAACTACATCTTAACTACTCAAAACTAAAACTTCAAAAACTACTACATCCAGTTTGAATCACATATAAAACTATTTTAATCTAAACCAAAGATTGGAACAGTGTCACCATAAATGCATCATGACTTTTGGTGTGCTGTTGCCCCACAGCATACAGTTGATGCCCTTTTTATGTTTTTGTGCCTGCCTCTCAAGTGGTAAACTCAGGCTTTAAGCCAGAGTTTACCACTGTGGGCCTTTTTTCACCAACCAAGCTCTGGTTCTTTTAACTGGTTCTGGTTAAGATTCTTGGAATCCAGTAAACCAGCCTACATCTCTACCAGTTTTGAGCAGAACCACTGTAATCAAGGATGTCATCAACGGCAGGCATTGCAGAATGCACACTATAACACACTATAAACACATTACAGTACATGTACAGTTTCCTTATTAGTGCACCATAGTCCGTATTCACCACTAGATGGCAGTCTTTAATCACAGACAGCAGCACCCTCCCTGTGATGAGCAGGCCTTTGTCCAATATAGAAACCCTTTAAATAAACCCCCAATTTATCTGTTCTTGCAACACCATCTCATAAACAAAACCAAGAGTTTTGGAATGCTGAAGGTTTATCTCTGCTCGGCCTACAGTTATTAATGATAATAACAAGATCCACCCCCAGGGAGGTTGGAGACAGGACCTGCAAGTGAAAGCAGAGGAGGCCCTTTCCTGTTGTTGTACTGCTGCTGTTCATGTGTGAGTGGAACGGAGCAGCACGGCCTGCTTGGCTGGTTGGCCGGCCAGTCGGGGATTGTGAAACTGCTGAAGTCGGCAGTAGGCACAGACACAGGGAGAGAGAGAAAGAGAGATAAAGCCAGAGAGAGAGAAAGAGAGAAAGAGATCTCTCTCTGTCTCCCTGCTGTCCGCTTCATGCTCGGCCCCCTACTCTCATCCTCTCCCTGTCTGTCTGTTCATTAATCAAGCGAGGCCTCTGGTTGGACCAGGGGCCATGTCTGACCCCCACACATTCTGGACTAGTGATACCAAGCTCTACCTGCCCACTGTGTTGAATCTATAACCCTGATTCCAAAAAAGTTGGGATGCTGTGTAAAACTTTTGAAAACAGAATGCAGCGATTTGCAAAACTTATCAACCTATATTTAACTGAATACAATACAAAGACAAGACATTTAATGCTAAACTGATAAACCTTCTGTTTTTTGTAAATATATACTCTATCTGAACTTGATTCCTGCAACAAGTTACAAAAAAGTTTGGACAGGGGAATGTTTACCACTGTGTTACATCATCTTTTCTTTTAAAAACACTCATGAAGTGTTTGGGAACTGAGGACGCGAATTGTTTTCAAAGTTTTAAAAGTGAAATTCTTTCTCATTCTTGCTTGATATGTTACTTCAGGTGCTCCATAGTCCAGGGTCTCTGTTGTAGTATTTTGTGCTTCATATTGCACCACACATTTTCAGTTGGAGACAAGTCTCGACTACAGGCAGTCTGGTACCTGAACTCTTTTACTATGAAGCCACACTGTTGTAACACATTCAAAATGTGGCTTGGCATTGTCTAAGCAGGGACGTCTGTGAAGAAGACGTCATCTGGATGTCAGCATATGTTGCTCCAAAACCTGTATGTACCATTCAGCATCAGTGGGGCTTTCACACATGTGACAGTTACCCATGTTGCTATGGGCACTACCACACCCCCATACCATCACAGATGTTGTCTTGTGAACTTTGCACTGGTAACAATCTGGATGATCCTTTTCCTCTTTAGCTGAACAGGACGCCCATGATTTCTGAAGACGATGTGGAATCATCAGACAACACACTTTTCCACTTTGCGTCAATCCATCTCAGATGAGTTGGACTCAAAAGAGTTGGGGGTGTTTGTGGATATTGTTGATATGTGGCTTTCACTTTGCGTGGTAGAGTCTGAACTTGCATGCTTTTCTGAAGTGAGCCCATACATACACACATACGTACAATCATGTCAGTTTTCATTGTAGTGCCACCTGAGGGGTCAAAGGTCATGGTCATTCAATGTTGGTTTTTGGCTTTGTCCCCTTGCAGAGATTTCTTTGGATTCTCTTGATCTTTTAATGATATTATGGATTGTACATGGCAAAATCACTGAATTCCTTGCAATTGTGCGTTGAGAAATGCTCTGAAACTATTAGTTATTTTCCTATGCAGTTTTTCACAAACTGGGGAACCTCAATCCATCCTTGCTTGCGGACGACTGAGCCTTTTGAGGATGCCTGTTCTCAGTTAACCTGTTTACCTGTGGAATGTTTCAAGCAGGTGTTTTTTGAGCATTCCACAACTTTTCCAGTCTTTTGTTGCCTCTTTTCCAACTTTTTTGAAACATGTTGCAGGCATCAAGCTCAAAATAAGTGTATACTTAGAAGAAAAACATAAAGTTTAACCATTTGAACATGAAATATCTTGTCTTTGCACTGTTTTCAACTGAATAGAGGTCCAAAAGTATTTCCAAATCATTGCATTCTGCTTTTATTTACATTTTTACAAAGCATCCCAACTTTTTTGGAATCTGGGTTTGTAGAAATATGAAGGGACAGAAGATGGACAGAGTATCTGAACATGAGCACAAGCACAGTATGCACAGTGTTCACTTTGCAACACAGTGAAAAGTAAGTTTAAAAAAAAAAGAGTCCAAATCAAGATGGTGAAGATAGGTGAGCGCATGGATGGATGGACAGATGGAGTAATCTGGTGCACTGACTCATTCGGGGTCTGCCCCCTGTCCTCTATAAACACAGGAAGTCCCCTTCGCTCTCATTGTTTTCTCTGCCCTGACACCATTTACAACTATTTACAAGTTCAGTGGATTAGTCATACTGTAGCCCCCGTGCTTTTGTCAAGCCAGAGGAGAAACCTAATCCATGCCAGTGTTGAGATGATTAGGAGAGTGTTTATCAAACCAACCTGCATTTGGTTAGTTGGAATAGTTTCTGATGGCCTTTCTGTAAACTGTGTGTTGACATGTGTGTAATGGTCCCAAAATGAGACACCTTTGGAGGTTTTGGAACATTTTCAACAGACATTTAACGCATTTGCAGAAGCCAAGTTTTAATGACTAATGTCACCAAGAGTTTGAGACTGGCAGTGAATGAGAGGTTCACTTTTGGGACAACATGTGAAAATCTTCCACTCAGTTTATGAACTTGAACCAGTATCTGCAGTGATATAGCTTAATTTTAATGCAAAAGCTTCACATTTGCCTTAAGTAAAAGTGACACTGCTGTTTAGAGAGCAGCGAGGACTTTACCACTTAGGCGTGTTTTGACTTACACTTGTATGATATGCCATAAGTATGCATACTTGCAGCATATTTCACAATACAATTTTCTTAATAAATCTGTGTTCCATCTGGTGATGTTGCTGTAAGTGTTTCAGGGAATACACGTGTCTTTAACTGAAATCTATCCAAAAGTGAGCTTAATAAGATTGGCCAGAAATCGTATTTTGCAAAGACAAATGATATGAACTATTACTTAATACTGAATCTACGGAAGAACATTAAGGCCACATGTGAAAAATTTGTTTGAGTGCTGACTTTATTCCAGAATTGTGACTTAGGTAGAATAAGAAGGATCTGCCAGCTGCTGTTAGTAAACGGACCAGAAAGATAGTTGGATGGTGAAGTTTCTGCAGATGCAGGCACCAATACACACTTCCGGCAGGTCATGGGAGAATCTATGCATTGTTTTTTGGGGAAATTCTTGAAAATGCCATTACATTCAGAATTCTAACTTAGTCCTAATCCTAATTAGTCTGGTTCCGTGTCTAAAAATTTCTCAATAGTGTTTAGCATGGCCAAAGTGTAGTGAAACCAATATTTCCAAGATTAGAGTATGCAAGCACTGGATGCACTGGATGCAACAACAGCATCCATGATTCCCCTTGTTTCTAGTTTTTGTGTTAAGCTAAGCTAACGGTCTCCTAGCTCTAGCTCAACAGACTTAACAGACAGATATAAGAGTGGCATCAGTCTTTTCATCAATTCAGTTCTTGCTAAGATAGCAAATAAACACATTTCTCAAACTATTACTTTAATGCAGTTTCAGTTGATGTGACTGCCACAGCTGTGAAGCAACTGACACCAAGCCCTCGAGCACTGTCTATTTTGTTGTCAAGCAATGCCTCATAAAATTAAGTACAAAAATATAATACAAAGACAAATACTGGCATTTTATAAGACAGTGCTTGCAAATCTCTGTGGTGTCTCTATAACCTCTCGCTTTTACACACTACACAGTCCATTTAAGATTTTGTCATTTGCAAGGACTGTTTACACTGTAAAGGATTTAATACAACCAATACAGTATGAATACGGACATTCATTTCAAATTATAGTAAATCTGGATGCAATCAAGAAGTCTGTAACTTTTGGTTCCACATATAATTAGTGTCACATTCGGTACACATGACAAGTATTTGTCAGCAGTACAAGTTAAGAACATTTGCTATAATCTCTAGTTAATGTGAGAGAATGTTTGTAGAACTGTGTTATCCTCTTGATCTTGTGTTATTCCTCTGAAATCCTGCCTACACACTGGAAACACAGACAGTCACTGAGTGTGGACCTGCTGAATTTTCTGTGGCTGTAAAGTAACTTTTAGAAATCTGATGCAGAGCATTCACAAAGGACAGGAGTCAGTAAACTGTACTGAGAGGACAGAGAGGCCTTACTGGGTGGGACGCTGCACACTGTGTGTGTGTGTGTGTGTGTTGGCACAATGAGTGAGGGAGCACGCTAGTGAAAGAGACAGAGCAGTAGAGGAGATGAATAACAATCCAAAGAGAGTTCTGAATGAACTAAAGAACAAGTTGAGAGTAGGAAACAGACATCAAGTGAGCGGGGGCACTGAGGGTAAGGGGAGGTTTGTGTGTGTGTGTGTGTGTGTGTGAGTGTGTGTGTGCGGTTGGAGGAGCACTGTGTGTTTTATGGTGGCACATCCTCCGTGGCAGGCGTTCTGTCGTCCGGGGAGCTTTTGGCGGGAGCCAGGCTGGGATTAAAGGCTATGGGCTGTCCCACAAGTGGAATGCCTGCCGCATGTCCGCCAGGATGTCATGAGGGGGGCTCTGGGTGTGTCAGTGTGTGTGTGTGTGTGTGTGTGTGTGTGTGTGTATCAGTCCCCCCTTACTGACTGGTGGATGCTAGCTTGCTTAACTGTATGTGTCTCTGTGTGTAATAGGTCTGTGTGTCTGTACATGTGTGTGCATGCGGGAGTTAAAGGGTTTGCAGAGGGCACGCAGTCTATCTGGCTACAGAGATAGAGAGGTGAACAGCAGGTCCATTGAAGGACAAATTAGCCAGCATTAACTTGAGAGAGACGGCGGCGGATGAGGATGTGTGGGTAAACATTCACAATCTCCTGCGATGGATAACGCAGGAACAGAGCCAAGTTCTTCTCACTCTGAGCCTGAATATGTCAGCATGTTTCCTAAAGTTTTACAACTTTCTTGTTGTGATATCTTTAATTTAAAACACTGTGCAGAGGTCAGAACCAACTGGAAGTGGTGATTTTGCAATGGTTCTGTAGAAATGGAGGCTGTTGCAGTTGGAGGCTTAACTTGACACTTAAAGGAATAGTTCGACATTTTGGGAAATGTGCTTTCTTGAAGAGAGATGACAGGATTGAGCCCACTCTCATATCTGTGCATTTAACATTAAACTGGAGCCTGGAGTAGATTACTGTTATTTAGCACAAAGACTGTGAGCAGTAGAAACAAGCTAGCCTGGCTTTGTTTAAAGTTAAGAGAATTATAACTAGTGTGCAACTCCCCATAGAACAACAACTTTGCGTTTTCTGTTAGCGTATGGATTAAACAAAAAAGATATGTGTAACTTAAAGTTTTAAAGGTGATGGTGGGCCTGTTTTCAAAACTTTGGACAGACACGCTAGCTGTTTCCTTCTACTTTTAGTCTTTATTTTAAGTTGTGCTAAAAACCTGCTGGGTCATGTTTACCCGATGAACAGTGGAATCATCTCATTGGACACTCTGCAATAAAGCAGTTGTGTTTCCCAAGATATCAAACTAAACTCAGACTTTCTTTCAAGACCCTTTCCAATGAAAATCATGTTTTTAACCTTGTTAGCATGGGCTTATGGTGTTTTTACACTCTAGAAGACATATTATGAGTATATAAGTAGTCAAAGCCATGGCTATGAACATGGATTCAGACTGGTTTCATACATAACATTCTTAAGGAACAAATCCCATCAACTTATGACGTGCGGCTTTCCATATCTGCAATGGAAAATTGACCGGTATCAGAGAAGAAGCCAGGCGTAGCTACGTGTTGGTATTTTGCAAGCTAAATTTCACCATATCCAAAACCACGGCAGATACGTGTTCTGCTTTCAGTTGCAAAGTTTCAAATGTAGAAACAGTGACCTTTCGTGTACTATTAAAGCATCTCAAATCTGAACGAAATGTTTGCAGTTTATTTGGAAAAATCAAACTCCCAGCCAAACTTCCAGAGTTTCCAGTAGTCATTTTCCAGATAACTGTTTTGGAAATTTTACCCTAAAACAGATGGGTTTTGCCACAAAACTTATACTGAAACCTGACACTGTTCCACCCATTTATCCGGGGACACAGCGAGTACAAGCCAACATGTTGGTCAACCAAACCAGGAAGTTTATTTTTCTTTTATCCGCTCACTGTGTCCAACAAATCTGTGGTATCCTAGATAATGTTAACCAATGTTAGCCTGTCGAGTTACATGATTAAATTCATCTTGATTCATGTCAAATGCTGGCAGGACATTTTAAATGGCTTGGGGATGTTGACGAAGAAAGTTAACGTTACTCAAACGTTACTCAAAACAGTTTGTCAGATAGCTAAGCTGCTGAATAACTGCATGGTTCCACTCGGCACAGCTGCATTAAGTTATGGTCGCACCATGGCCCCCGGACCTCATCATGGCCATTCTAGACAATGCTTGTCATTCCACTAGAAGTGCCTCGGTGTGTCCCAGAAGCGGCTCTCTGTCTGCTCCATGGAGAATACGCCCTGAGTTTATTTTTAAAGGACGGTGCATCAAGCTGCACAGAGCAAATTGAGCTGGGCAGGAAGTCAACGCGCAGTGGAGTCAAGGTGTTAGATGATGGCTATATTCTAGGTCTCAAGTCACTGGAATACTGCTGCTAACTGTGATGTAGCTGCCACTAGTTAGTAAACTCAGTTAGAAGCCCTGACACAGCCTCTAAGACCGATGGAGCCAGTTTGATAACAGGGAATACAGCACCAAGCATAAAGTAGTAGTAATATGTGTACAACCAACAGAAGTAACAGTATGGTAAAAGAGGACAAAATGAGCAACGACTCAGTGGACTCATGCGGAGGAGTAAAGCGATGTAGCAAGGAGAAGAACGGGAGGAGGAGGAGGCCGGACAGAGGGGGAGGAAAAGGCAAAAGGAGAAAGTGCAAAGGAGGAGGAAAGGAAAAGGAGGAGGAGGAGGATGAGGAGGAGGATGTATCAGTGTCTGAGGGCTGCTGGAGGATTACTGGGGGCTCTCTCATGTCGGACCACTGACCCCCTAGCGTGTGCAGAACGTAAACAGCGAGGAGAGGACGCGCCGAAGCAGATAATTAGCCTCTCATTCACCACAGATGCTCTCGGAGCTGGGGCAACTGGGTAATCACAAACTAGGATAGACTTATTTTTCACTTTCTTTCTTTCCTTCTTTCTTTTGATTCACCTCCCTTCTTTCTGTAACCCCCCGTCCTTCACCAGGCTTGGGCTAGATCAACAGAGCCGTCGACTCCACACTAAAGTCTCTGCCCCAACCCGACTGACTGGGAGCGCCAACAGGGAGCTTATATGGGGGTCTATGTTTTCTTTGGTGTGGTAGGGAGTGTGTGTGTGTGTGTGGAGGGGACGAGGATGGGGGAATGGATCAGTAGAGAGATACAGATAGAAGTGAGGGGAGAGAGGGATAGCGGAGGTGACAGAGGGCACATTTCACAGTCTGCCTTACAAATCATGTCGACCCAGTCGACTCTCTTCACAAATTACCACCAGGAGCAACGGCTGCGTAGTTATTTTAGTGAGACAAAGATGGTATGTGTGTGTGTTTGGTGTGCCCAAGTGTGCATTTGTCTGACTTGTTTGAAATGGAGAGGGTGTATCTGTATCTGGATGTATGTGTTGCTCTGCATGTGTGTGTGTGTGTGTATTGGCAGCTGTGGGGATAAACCAATACTGATCCCCTGGTCGCCGCGTGCCTCCCAGGGGGAGGATGTTGATGTTGAGCTGGCTGTTTCTGCTCCAGAGTCAACTGCTTTTCTGCTGCATCACACACACACACACACACACATGCACACAAACACACACGCGCACGCACACACACACACACACTGTTTGTTCTGTAAGTGTGAGGCCCCAGGGGGCTGGATCTCAGCCTCCTACCCTGTCTGCGATCTGTCATTTAACACTACAGAGCCCAGGCTAAAAAACAACCAGCCGTAGCCGCCAACCAGCTCGGTAACCGCACACACGCAGCACACACAGAACACAAAGCGATCGTAAATGCACCACAGCACTGGGTTTTATAAAGAGACGAGCCCGTCTGAAAGCAGTTTTCACTCTGTTCATTAGAAATGATCACGCTATCCCCTGTTTACTAGGAGCAGAGAAAGGCGGTTTGACTGTTTAAAAATCCAAAGAGGTCTTGTGGGAAAACACACAACATACCCGTTGCAACATCACACATGTGTTCGCCCCACTGTCCTCACTCTGACCACAATGACAATCCTCTGAGTAAACAGTCGTAGTCCTGAGCGGAAGAACGACCAGCTCTGATTGTACAAGCTGGAGCGGCGAGGTCTGGAATTCATATCGTGCCATGTGTCACAAATTCAGTGTTGGCAGGGAGCGTGATGGGTCATCAACAACTACAGTAGACAATGTGTGGAATGTCCCCATTAAAAAAAAATCTGTTTTTAGTAGTTTATGGGGCAAACCCATTTGTGTTCTTTTCTGGGTTTTCCAATTGGAATCGCCCACTCAGCTGTTAGCTAAAACCAGTGATGCAGGTTACAGCGCTGCCTTCCCCTCCCTCAACACTGGGGGTTACATTGTCATCATCCAGAAACCTATGTCAGGTGATGTGGGAAAACATTTTTAGAGGGACTTGGGAAAATAACATTTTGATGCTAAAAGATACATACAACCACATTTTGAAAGTTCAGATTCGAATGCATAAGGAACACTACTGGGAAACTACAGAATGAGGTGAAAACCTCATTCTGTAGTATTTTGTATTTTTATATCAAAATCATTTTTTCTTCCTGTAAAACAAAATATGGTGGGCGCTTACGTAAGATAGAGCAAAAAAGTTTAACCAGTAATATCACGACATCCACCTGTCAGTCGGCAATGTTTAGCCATGCAGAGCTAAGGCTATGATCCACCTCAAACCTATTCCGTTTTCATATTCTGTGACCCTGTGTCCATCTGTGCTCAAGGCTTTTTACAGTGGACTGCTTCAACAACTAACATTAGCTATATGACTCATACGATGGAGTGGGGGCTGGGCCACACTGATTAACACGCTGTACAAAAGCACAACTTTATTACTTGCACAAAAACGCAACTTAATGATTCTATTCACTGATTTGGGTGAAACTGGATCGTATATGCCTTCTGGTTTTCCCTCTGATGTCCTCCAGCTGTTTCGCTTCAACTCTGGATCAGAGTTTCTCTTGATTTAGCTTCTAGTGGGCAACAGAACAGGTCTCAGCTGCCTCCCAGTGAACACAGCCTCTGAGACCGACAGGGAATACAGTATCAATGTCATTTACACAGTTTCCCAATGAAAAGATAGCTTTACTTCTTGGCAAACCACATTTGTAGTGTGTTCCCTGTTGTCAAACCTTCGCTGTTTTCGGGCTGTGTTCAGTCCCACTATGTTCACTGGGAGCTCCCAGTCTACCAGCTAGGTTGATGAACCACTGCACTGTAGCAGTGCGGCTGGGGGAGTGTTATGTTACTTGGAATTGCTATTGCTGTTGGTTAAAGTGACAAGTCCCTCCCTGGCTACCTGCTTTTACAATAAACATGTAAATATGCAGAAGCAAGTAGCACTTTGATTTCTTGGACTTCTAACATATGGAGCACAAACTTTGCTGCAGTATCACGGCTGTTTTCTTTACCTGGACATTTCCTCCTCTTCACCAGGCACTCTTTGATCTCTGAGATCTCGGGGCAAGGGTTGCCAAAGGGCGATGGGTACTGGAGGACCTGCCGTGTGCGGGTCTCCTGGCCGCGCTTGAACCCACAGGTTCTACCGGACCGAGAGCAAGGGCTCCACTCGCTCCACTCACCCACCTCACAGTGCACTGAATTTAAAAAGAGAAGTGAGGATGAGAAAATTCAGTGTTTAGTTATTTCACTTAGTGGTTCATTAACTTAACAGAAAATACAAGTTTTATTTGTTCAAGTTAATTCAACTTAAAGTTCTAGTATTTATTTTCAGAACACCTCATAACTTATAAAAGTTTGTTCCTTTTGACTTGAAATGTTGAGTTGAATGAATGTAATGTACAGAGTTCAATCAACTCATTATGTTTACAAAGAAACATGATCAGTATATCAGCAGACTTCCCAGCATGCATTGTTCGAGTTAAAACTCTCTGAGACCCTTCTTTTTATGCTTGATATTTTTATACTTTCTGAAGACAGCACATGATGGAATCTTGCTGTTTAGTATTGAATTCAGTCCCTACCACCTTACACTTAAAATTAAATAAATTCAATGGGAGCAGCTTCACATTATTGTCAAGAGCAGCCACAGCTCAAAGTTTGCTGTGTCAAATGAAGAAATGACTGAACTGAGAAAATGTAAGAGGAGCTCACATTTGTGTGTAATGTTCGTCACTGTGACTGAACAGACGTTGGTTAACTTAACATCATAAGCTTATTGTTTCCTCAAGTACAACTAAACTAATATCAAGTTTATTTGACTTGAAGTTTATTTATTTTATCAACAAAACAAAATTACCTCAACTGATCTTTTCAAATTCAGTCAACTTAAATATCAATGAAGACTGGACACTAACTTTTTTAAGTTCAAACAAATAGTTTATATTTACGACATAACTTCTTTTCTAAAATTCAAAATGAGGTTACCCTGTTTTTCTAGCTTATTTGCCAATCGTAGCCATTCTACATCAAGGGCCATAAACTTGGCAGGGGCCCCTACCAGCAGGACAGGTATCTTGGCCAGTTATTGTTTTCATACAGGACTGACCTTGTGCTGTGCACTCCATGAGTTTGTCATTGGGCTCGTAGTCCTCTGGACAGACATGGTGGCACCTGCCACTGAGCTGGTACAGGCCTGGCCGGCACCGCGTACATGTGTCACTGTTCACACACGACTCACACTCTGCAGGGCACTCTGCAAAGACAAAAGTTATGTATCTGTGAGGATAGCAGCAAAATTTAACACATAAGCATGTTTCATGTGACAGCTTCATTCCACAGTCAGGATTATTTAGTAAACTCTACACAGCTAATGTGGGATAAATACAAGGAAAGTTGAGTTAGATAAAGGGTAAACCCGTGTTTATCGTTGTCACTGATAAATGTAAACTCTAAACACTCACTGGGAACACACTCCCTCTGTGTGTCACTGCGGACCAGCCCCTCGGGGCAGTTCTCCTGGCATTTGCCCAGGTGAAGGTAGAATCCTGCTCGGCAGCGTGTGCAGAAGTTCTTGTTGAAGCAGGAGTCGCACTCCGACCTGCACTCTGACAGAGAAACACAGACCCACCGCCAGCGTTTATTTAAACCGGGCAAGTTATTGAGTGTGTCCTGCGCATTAAATATACAGCATGTCAGTGTGTGTGTGTGTGTGTGTGTGTGTGTGTGCATGTCTCGCTGGGAATACAGTCAGGAATATAGGCCACTGCTGTCAGATTGATGCCTTACAAGGTTATTTGTGATATCTGATCTTAAGTAAATTAACACTTCATTTAATTTAATAGCACCAAAGGGAAACATACTTAACAGGTTTTCAGTTATTTGAGTACATGCTGTGGTGTATACATAATGACATATTTCACAAGCAGGTCTTGAAGCTGTTGCTTGTAAATAAGTGTATATGGAGGAAGGACATATATTTTGACAAGACTTCTTGTGCTTATGCTTGTTGGGAACATGCAATGCAAGGAATATTTTATATTTACAGTCATTATGACTTACTTGTGCAGGTGTTTCTTTCTGGGGAGCGCGTGCCGTAAAAGCCTGGAGGACAGGATGTCATGCACACCCCAATCTGCTTCATCCCAATCCTCTCCAAATGCATGAAGAAGCGCGGCTTGCAGGACAGGCAGCCATTGTAGTCAGAGCAGGTCAGACAGCCACCCTGCTGGCACCCTGAGCTCACACCAGAGATCTCTGTTGACAGGAGCAGGAGGATGTTTAGGTATGAATGTCACAAGGATTAACAGGAAAACTAAAATATTGAGATCACATTTTTGAAGGATGAAAGGAGACAACTACTTATGAATATAGTGATACCTATCTATATATAACTTCTTTCATATATACTCTAAACACTGACTTGTTTTTTTCTAAATGGTTTAAATCTTTTTTTTTTGTCATGATGCCATGCAGAAAACCTGGATCAGGCTGATAACTTCATCTAAAGAGTTCAATCCAGATCATGGAAGTTATCAGGGTTTGCAAAAAACTTCAGTGATAGCACCTAACTCCTGATGCACTGTTTTTATGTTTCATGGTGGGCCAACAATGTTACATTAAGATATTAGTAAATGTTGCATCTCACATATCACTCTTCAAGGTAGTAAACTATTCTGTTGGTTTATGTTGCACATCCAGTTTCAGGTAACAAGTCAGTAACAGAAAGATCATACTGAAACGAGAGTGCTTTCAGTAGAGTGTAGATCTCCGCCAGGTAACTGCAATGCTACCACAACTGCCACACAACCAGGATATTTGCAAAGTTTTGAATATCTCAGTTTTCTTTAAGAGGCACAGAATAGTGTGATGGTATTATAACTGAGCGGTAATAAGGAAACAACATGAAACATTACTATTTATTTGGGGGGGTTTGTTATTTGTAACATTGTAACATTAGTTGTTTGTTATTTATTTGATGTATATTCAGATCAGAGTCTCCATGTCCCAGTTAGAGTTGTGGCTACTCAGAAAGTTAATGATTCGGCAAACAGTTAATTAGATCGTCCCTAATAAGTGAATGTAATTCCAACAAGTAAGCAGTATGTTCAGCTTCTTATGTTTATAACAAACCAAATGTCATAAAAATTGTTTCAGCATTAAGAAAGTTAATCAATTTTGCAGTGAAGCCTGCATCTCTCAATGTGCATTGTATTTGTTCACTAGCGGACCTTGAAAGCTCTATGTGTGGCGACCACGCAGATGCAGAGCGACAACATACAGCAGCGGTCAATAAGGTACAGTCAAGATGGCAATGAAGATAACAAAAACGGGGATTCATTCATCTTGTTTAGTGTATCGTTTGTAACTTTAATGGATCATAACATATTGGGTATAGAATTACTCTGCAGTTTCTCCAATATAAGATGAGATGAAACTTGTCAATGAATGTCAGTTTTTGAGCTACAACAAAGACCAAAGTGTGGCCTGCAACAGACAAGGTGCAAGCCTTGTTTTTAGCCTAGCAGTTGTTAATGTCTTGTACTGGCCAGTTCAGAGGAGTGAGGAGTCAGTAGTCGGTATAAAACAGAGCAGTCAATGCAACAGATTTTTCAAAGTTCTTCAAAAATTGTGAATCACTGCAACCACAAGAGATCCTTGAGTCATAAAAGTGCACAAAAAAAATAGGTCACCTGTATCATGAAGGGTTATTATCTCACAAGTGTTTAATTATAGACTCAAACAGCACTAATCACTTACCGTGTGGTGACAGCTATTTAAACTGTTTACAACACGTTTCATGTTCAGAGGTACTGCAGCGTGTAGCTGATGATTTAGTTACAGTAGGTTTTTATCCCCCTTTCTTTGCTAATTTGTGGGATGATCCACCAGACTGTGTGCCATAAAAACTGTGGTTGTACATTTTAATCATTTTAATTCTATGTTGGCAGCCTTGTCACAGGCACTTTTAATGTCTAACAAGTTACAGCATGTGTATTTCAAAGTTATAGTGTGTTTAAGTAATGATTTAAAACTCATAGGTATATGCAGTGCTCGTAGAATATTGTAGAAATATAAAACAAATGCAAAGATTACAAAAACACAGGGTTTAAAGTCTTAAAGAACTGACGAAGAAATAATTTAAATGTAAATTCTTCCTGTCAGTTTCCTGGAAAAGCTTGTATATCATCGTTTTCACTACCTTATTGCACTTAGGGGACAAAAACAGTAACAAAGAGGGTTTAGGTGGTTGGATGAGAATGTGAATATGCTCTGAAAAAAAACAAAAAACAGCAGATATGCATGGCAGGTCCCACGATGTTGGTCAGTTTAGAGAGGATGTTTACAGCTTTTGATCCTGGTGTTTCAGCGACAGTATAACAGTTTTTATGAGGAAATGTGTTTAACTCACTCCACTGTTTGAAATACAATGTTTTAGTTAAATCCAGAAAGTTGTACAAGGATTTAGAGGATGAGAAAATCAACTCAGGGACAAGCATGTTAGAGCTTACTTATATGCTTGCAACAGGAGTGACACCTGTGACAAATAGTCAATACAAAGGAAAGGCTGTATTGGTGCTCCATTCTCAATGCCATTGTTTGTATAAAGTTGCAGTAGTCACACATGGTAGGCAAATCAAAAGCAACCCCTGTAAGCGCCCAAGGAATTGGTTTTCCTAATGCCATGGGTTTAAGCTGGCCCTCTTCCGTCTTCTCTAAGTTCGGGGGGTTTAGCTGCCAGTTTACCATAGATCACGGATACTTTGTTTGAAATATCTCGACAATCTTTACAACTGCCGTCCATTTGCCCACATGTGTTTCTGCCAAGCTGGTCTGATTCACAGAAGTCTTAAGACGCAGGAATTTGGCCTTGCCCTCGCACTCGCACCGACAAAACCTCAGTTGGACAGTGGTATCTTGCATAACATACCAACAAAGTCACATACGAATAAACACATTCACATGCCTGCACACTCACAAACACAGATGGTTCACGGAGGAAATAGAACTGTGCAGTAAAATAGAAGTAACCTGTAAAACACATGTTGCCTTAAGTATTTAATATTGTCTACCACTTCATATCCATGACTTTATAATCTGTATCCTACGTTTAGCTTTAAATCACAATCTAAATCAACCCATCTTCTGACTTTGCTCCCATCTTTCATGAGTTGAAGTAAAATATGTAAGACTTCTTCTATGCACATCAATGGTTTATTTCTCTCAAACTGTGTTCACATATTTGTTAAAATCCATGTTAGTGAGGATTTCTAAGTGATACACAATACAGTGCCACTCTAAAATGTGCAGGGGGAAATGTATTGGCAATTGCCAGTTGAAAATTTTAACAAATTGACCAGCCCCTACCACATTTCCCCCCCCAGGAAGGCATGACCCACCCTACTCTGCCTCTGACTGGTTATTACTCACTGCTTTCATTGGTTGGGTTGGTTAGGTTTAGGCATGAGGAGTGATGGGTTTGGGTTAGGGTAAAAAGATCACATACATACCAACAATTTGTCACCATCCCTCGCCGTCTGATACTCAAGCACAAGTTATCCATTATTGGCTGTATGAGGTGCTACCAGAAAACCTTTTTAATACGTGGTTCATGCTGTGAAATGGTCGCGCTTTGGTTAGGTTTAGGCACAAAAACTACTTGTGTAGGTTTAGGATAATACAATACGTTACAATAACTCTGTTGTGTTACATACGTCACATAACGTCACTTAAGCACCCCTGCAAGATAAAAGTCACATGATATAAATCACGTGATGCATATAACGTTATGTGTTTTACAGCTTTTAATAACATTTTAGTTTCACGATTCCTGGTCTCCTGGGTGAAAGTCCTGTGTTTAATTCAGCGTTTTTGAATTACTTAGTAATATATCAGTGTAATATTATTACTTTTTTACAATAATGAGTAGTGTAGGGGATTACAATTTCCAAAACAGTAATTGTATTACCGTCACTGTTTCAAGTAACTGTGAGGTAGTTACTTTTTGAACTAGGTAGACCATCCCATCACTTGTATGTATGGCAGGTCACGTCAGCTGCTTGCCAAAAATCTAAATGAAGGATGGAGGACGAGGGAGAGGGAGAGAGGCATACTTTCCACAGGTGGAAGTACTGTCATTATTTTAAGCATGTTTGGCGAGAGAATATGTGGTGATTGAGCCTAATTTGATAGTAGATTTGTTTCCACCACAGTCGACTCCAGACAGCCAACAACAAAAACTTTCTGAGTGTTAACAGTTCACTGGATCAACAGTTCAACTTTAGAGCACAACTGGAGAGACAAAACAAAATGATCAATAAACAAATGGCTCAATCTGCTAACAGACCATGCAAACTTAGAAAAGCTCACAGCAACCGTACATGACAATTGATATTATTCCATAATACCTGGCCTCCATTTCTGCAGTTCATCCAGGGCCGATTCCTCTTTACACCGCTTCAGCCACTCACATCTTCCCAGCAACAATATGACAACATGTTTAATCAGCATCTCTTTATGTCACACCTGTCAGGTGGATGGATTAACTTGGCGAAGGAGAAGTGCTCACTAAAACAGATTTTTACAAATTTGTTAACACAATTTGAGAGAAATAAACCTTTTGTGTGCACAAAAGAAGTCTTGGATCTTTCACTTCAACTCATGAAAAATGGGAGCAAAAACAAAAGTGTTGTGTTTAAATTTTTGTTGAGTGTAATTACTACCGTTAGCACCCAAGCACCCACATGCCTTCACTTTTGGATGCATCATCACAGACAGGAAGCTCGGAGCTCGGGTTCTGTCTCTGCGTGGTAAGTTTGACCAGTTGACTTGATGGTCATTGACTTCCAACTCACTCTTACCCCCTTCTTCCCCTCTGAAGTGTGTACTCATTCACCCTTTCACCAACTAATCCCTCCATCCTCCCTGTTATCTCTGGAAGTGTTACATATCTGCATCCTTGGAGGAAGTTTAGATTCTTAGAAGCACTTGTCAATTAATGGGTTTACTCCTTACAGTAGAACGTGAACTACACCGTCAGCTTTGACAGAAATGTTTATCAGTTATATCATGGCTGAGTATGTGCGCTGTAAGATAAATGTATTATCTTTTTCAGTCCATAACACACATTTTCAGCATCTTATGTTGAACAAAAACAAATTGATACCAATTAAACTAATTCAGATTGCACAAAATTCACAGATTTCACTCTGCCGCTTGGTTTCTTATTTGAAAACAGTGTTAACAGAGCTCTCCCAGTAGCTCCCCCCTGTCACACAGTGTGTTGAGAGGCTCTTTAATTTTGTTTAGGAGGAAATAAACATTTAAAAGAGAGAAACTATGTGCCCTGCAGACACTACAATGTCTGTGTATCCTACATTAGTACAGCTCTAACACAAATTTAACTGAGAATAATCAATTTGTTACATACACACTGAAAAAAAACAACTATTTCTTTTAACTTAAAAAAGCTGCCTTAAAATATGAAGTTCGCTGAATTTGAAGAAACAAGTTGAGGTAATTTTGTAATGAATCAAAACAAACTTTTCTGGTCAAATAAACTCCATATTAATTCAGCTGAACTTGACAAAACATGTTCAGTAAAACATGTTCTTCAAACTAGAAAAAAAGAACAGTCTCAGGAGAGGGTTTTTTTGTTTTTTTTTTCCAGACAATGCATGCTGGGAAGTCTACCAATAAACTGATCATATTTCTTTAGAAACTGAATTTAACAAGTTGATCGAACTCCTCAAAAGACCTCAAGTTGGAAAAACTCATGTTTATAAGTTCTGAAAGTAAATATAAACAATGTAAGTTTAATTAAGTAAATGAGAAACGATTAGTTAAATCCACTAAATTCCTGTACATTTCCTTATGTTTCATCATTACAACAACAATCTATAAAAGCTGTGTCACACTGCTGAACAGCAATACGACCCACGCTTCCTTCCTCATGTCTGACCTAAACTACACTGAACAGAGCTGCCAAAAGCAGCACCCCAGGACCCCTTTAAAACTACATAATAAACACACACATTAACCCCCAGATGCTGCAACTCTTTGCTCTTTATAAAAAAAAAAGTCCACTTTGGTGGTCATGAGGGAAAAAAATCACAACAAACACAAATAGTGCTCTTCTTGAGAGCGATCTGATAGAGAGAGAGTTTGAACCCCAGGTGGCAGGGATAAAAACATCACCTCGAAGGTCTATTATTGTAGATCACAGACAGTTTTCAGCCACGCTGGCAAGTGATACATGGAATATTCCAGTTATCTTCTAGCTCTTCTCTAACAGTATTAGTCACAGAGCACATCTGGAGACCCTCAGTGATAAAGCGTGTGTAGGAAGAACAGAAAAATATACTTTATTGATACTTGTTTCATAGTGTCATGGAAAAAGGGGTCATAGCTCAAGAGATGAGACATAATGTTGGAGCCCATAGTGTTGGAGATATACGACAGATAAAATACCATCACACACAGCATGGAACATCTCTGGTGTTGTCAAATTTGCACTAAGTCAGATTTTAAGGCATGTAATAAGATCAAGATGGAACATGATTTCACATGATAATACTGAGTTCTGAATCTCTGACTGGCATGACTGTGAAGACCTCTCTGGGCTAACATCAGAGGAAACCTTTCGCCATAAATTCTATAAAGTGGCAGTACAAGGAACATAAACTGAACATGGAGGTCACTTCTCCAAATATGGGAACTAAAGCTCTGAATATCCATGCGAACACTGATCAGCCCTGATACCCGGGCAGCTGCCTGAAGTCTGCAGCTCTGACCGCTAGAGAGCGACGAGAACCAGGAGGAGACCGAGCGCGCAGAGCAGCGGCTGCACGCTTCAGGTGAAGGACAGAACAATCAATTAATCCAATTAAAGTTCGGGGGAGACTTATTAGAAGTGGATTAAACACGACAAAAAGGCTGGAGGTATCATGGTACCGTACAATCAAGAGCTGGAGATGCGCTTTAATTTGACGAAATCAACCTAGACTAACTCGCCTCTTTATTAAACAGTTTGAGTACATAATGCAGATGTTGTGAGTGTGGGAATGAGCGATAATATGTCCATTATATTGAAAAGCTTTATAATAAATTATAATCTGAGAAATTATTTGGCTATTATCACTTACAGTTTCCCCAAAGTGAATGAAGTTTTGATCGTCTTCTTTAAAATGTACTTTAATCATCTGTAATAATAAACTTTTAATAATTAATTTTGATAATCAACAATAATAAGCTATAATTAGCATCAATAGTCAATAATAATCTGGGGAATCACTCAAACCAAAACTGAATTCTTTAAAATGTGCTTTACTAATCAATAATAATAAGCCTAAAAAAATAATCAACTTTGATCGTCAATAATAATAACCAATAATAATTAACTTTAATACTCAATAATACTCTGGGAAATCACTCTTATAATCTGCCAGAATTTAATTAATTGTTTCGTCTTTTATCGTTTTCTTTTAAGTTACATAATGGGGTGAGAAAAAAACGCCCATCAAGGATAAACTGCAATAACTCACATGAGTGGAACACTGACCAGTGTTCCCAGTTAGGTGCCTGCGTAGGATTGTTTGGTGACCTACAAGTACAAGTCTACCAGTTTTAAACTGTAAAACTGACCAAATTTCAATGCTCTAGACATTAATTTGGATATTTTAAATAGATTGAATAATTGATTCTCAGCTTTGTTGGATAAAGATGTGGAATTCAGGCTGGAGATGTTTGTGAGTAAATTAGGGAAATAAATGTAGATTTAAAAATAAAACAAACAAACGTAAAGGACACAAAGACCGTCGTGAGTGTGTGCACCAAACTCCGGGCAGCATCCCACCGCACTTTACTCACGTTTATGTTGCCGGTGCCTGGAGCTGCTGTGCTGCTGACAACCAGTGTAATCCATGCAGTGCAAGATGATCAAAACAAAGGAGATCAGTTGTAATTGCATAGTAGCCCAGAGGTGAGACTCGTAAAGCCAATGTCAATGTTCACTTATTGGATAAGATTCCGTGTTCTTCCCCCACAGACGGAGGCAGAGGGTGGAGGGTGGATAATTCCTAGACACAGCAGCAGGACCCCCAGCTATGTGGTGGTGATATGTGGTGATGGTAGTTAACGGTGGCCCAATGATGCCTGGGCCCCTTAGACTGTAACATCCTGGACAGGAGCCAGCCAGACTGAGTCAGGGGTCCGTTATCCGTGCCGTGAAGAAGAACATTCCCTCCAAAAATCAGAAAACAAACAAACAAGCCAAAAAGCGCGATTCTCATCCGGTGCGCGCAGGAGGAAGACAAAATCAACCATTAGTGTCGGTCAAAAAAGATGAGTAGAATTATTATTTCTGGCTAACATGACTCTCAAAAAGTTTCAGATGTAATATCCATGCGTGGAACTCCAAATTGACCTCCCCGTCTCTCTCAGTGGTGATGCGCCGTGCGTCCCGGTGTGTGGATACCCTTTAATGTGCCAGGCGCGCTGAGGACCTCGGCTTCATCAGCATCAGCTAAAACAGTAAAAGCTACCACAGGACTGACGCTGGTAATCACATAAAAAAAAGAAGACAAAGTGTTAGTTGGAGGTGTCGTAGTTCTTTCGGCTGTCAGACTCACACCTCCTCTCTTCTCCTCTCCTCTCCTCTCTTCGCTGTCGGCTGCAGCAGCAACTGAACCAAAGTAAATCTCCGCAGTTTCAGCGCTTTTGTGCTTTGCGTGCAGGACCCATTCACTCCCCTCCTGCCGGCCGGCTGATGACTTCAGCCCTCTGCTGTCTCTCTGTGTCTCTCTCTCCCCCTATGAGCTGCAAAGTTTATTTAGAGGGCAAGCACCCCCTGCGTCAGAGAGAGAGAGAGTGAGAGAGAGAGTGAGGGAGGGAGAGAGAGAGAGAGAGAGTGAAGGTATTTCATCCAGGGGTTAGAGATGTGGACTGTAGCTTCTCTCCGACTCCTGTCTGTCATTGTGCTCCCAGTGATGCTTTAAATGTTCGTAGTTTAACATGAACTCAATGTAAAAAAAAAAATGATGTGACTGAAATGTATGCACAAAATAAATAAACTAATGAGAAATTGTTATCCATAGTTAATAATAATTGACAATAGTTTAATTGACTGGTTGACTCACCAGGAGGGCAGCAGAGGGGGTGATTGCAATGCTACAAAAGTGCCCTCTTGGATGCCCCTGTGGTAGATAAAAAGACAATTAAGTGTCCTTTCAGTGGAGAAAATGTGATGTAGTGCAATATAGGCTGCACAAGTTGCAAGAAAATTAATTGGTCTCTACATGCCTCTAAATGTTTAATGTTTCCCTGTGTGTTTGTATTATAGAGGTGTAGTAGTTGTTGTACTTCAGGTCACACAATAAACTATTTTGATCTGAAGCAGGGTTTGGAACTTTTTCACTAAAATGTATCAAGCCTTTTGGTACGCAGCTGGTGCCCTTTTTTATTTTTTGCTCCTTAAACAGCCTGAGCCCACTGCTGATATTTGTTTGAAAATTAATTTGTGAAGCTAACAGAAGTGTTTTTCCATGCAATAAAATTAGATTATAATCACTAAAGTTCTTGAAAATAATTTTAATTTTGAAACGTTAAAGACATTCTGGACACAATCCCAGCAGCCAGATTGAATTAAATTCTGAATGAAAAAAGAAGTTATGACAGATCAAGATGTCATTTTGCACCCATCAATTCCTCCTCTGACACCTTTCCTCTGAATGTTTGTATGCACGTGTTTGTTCAAAGTCAGAGAAAAGGTGACAGGTTACTCATTCTGACTGAGATTCCTATTTGTCTCACCACGACAATGTGAGGTTAGCGTAATTATTACTGAGTTTGGATGTTTTTTTCAGGATCTATTTGTGCAGATGTTTATAAAATTCTCCAGGAACAATGATTCTTTCAGTAAAGGATAAAGCAGTTTGAATGATTTGGCCATGCAGAAAATCTGCAATGTGTTTTACATTTATTTCCAGTTATGACATTTGAGACTGATCCACAAAAATGCACCTAAAGAGGCACTAATAATGTACTGGAAAGTAATTGTTTCATGCATCAGGAAGCTTAAAGCATACTGTAGATAAAAGGAGAGGTAAAACATAATCACTTTCTATTCCTATTTGCCCCTTTTCATTTCAGTGGCAGTGATGGTTTGGTGAGTGCGGAGAGAAAATCCCAAACATCAGCCAAAGAAGCAGCCGCATCTCATCTTATCACCTCTAGAGGGAGTTAGTTCCATAAAAGCTTGAGGCACATTGTCATAACAGAGCAGCATGGGGATCAGGAACTTGTGGTAAACTGTAGCACTTGACCTGCCCGTGCTGAGTCCAAATGTGATGTTTGCATTAGTTACAATATGGAAGAGAGATCAAGAACAAAATATGCACTGAAATGTAAAATATGCTTTGTAAAAATCACATAAAAGGAGCATTCAATATGACAATAATACCCTACGCATCATCATAGATCAGTCACCAGAGTCATCAGTTTTAGGACTTTTGGCAAGTTGGTCTTTTGGTTTTAGATGCAAAGACGCATACTTCCAGGTTTAGTGAATTATGGCCTGTGCAGGAGCAGAGCAGTGTAAATGGGGGGGTGAAGCCTCATTTGTCTAACTAGTGTGTTGATGTTTAGGGGGAACAGTATGCTCGAGTCCAGGACTTCTCGTCGTTGTGGCTTCTGGTCTTTCATCAGTCACTGCACTGAGGAAAGCAATGCAAACACAGTGTGGGCTCTTTCAAGGAATACTTCCTTGTTTGCCCTGTGCTAACTCAAGAACAGGACAGTGAGACATAACACAGATTGATGCATTGTTTTAAACCCCTTCACCTCCATGGAGGCGCACGGCTGAATCCGAACTTTACTCAGGAAATTAAGATGATAGTTATGCAAGTGATTCTAGTATGCAAATTTAAAATGTCATGTCATTTTTTTATAGATTTATATTTGAACAAAAGCACTGTAGTGCCTCTAAAATTGTAGGATATTACGATGAAATGTTATGAAAAATTATGAAATCTCCCTCTTCCTTCTCCTCCGTCCCAGCAGTTTGGTGTGAGGGATGTCGAAGAATAATGCTCGTCTTTGTGTCCCAGACTGAACTAGCTCCACCGTCCCCTGAGAGTAGGACCGTGTGTGTGTGTGTGTGTGTGTGTGTGTGTGTGTGTGTGGTGTGTGTGTGTGCGTGTGTGTTTGTGTGTATGTGGCATTGGGGTGCGGAAGGTTAAGGTCACTTGGTCAGTCCCTGTGACCGTCCAGTGAGAGAATCAGTCGACACCTGTAAATGAAGTCGGGCAGGTGCATAAACCCTCCCGACCAAGGATGGATGCACACTACAACTTTTTTTTTTCTAATATCACATTTAGTCCTATTTTAGCCTGGCTCTAATTTAGGCCATGAGCAGGAATGAGAGGGTATGGCATCATCCATGCTGACATAAACTTTGGAAGAAATTAAAGTTTATAGAGAAAACAGAGATACCCCCCCCCCTCCACTACTATTCTTCTTCTTTTTTTTGTTTCATGATTTGGACACAAGCCTGAACATAATATTTTATCACTGACTGCTGGGTGTACAAGCAGAATTCCACAGCATGTTAGCCTCAGTGAAAATACTACAGAATGAAACCTGTAGGATTGAAGTTTTTAGTCCATTTCTCAGGCTTCTGACCTGATAGGTTTTTTTGTACACAATTTGACATAGTACATATATTAACCAAACTAAAGAAGGGTGAAATAGTCAAAATAATCATAATGCTGATAGTGACATTGTGCAATAATTGCAATTTCTATTAGTGTTTTACTATTTCTAATATTACTACCAGTAATAATGATAATGATAATAATAATAATAATAATAATAATAATAATAATAGTTTTTATGAGTGACTCACTGTTTTGATTTGACGAACCAACAAAGACGAGGAAGAAGTGCCAGCTAGTAAACATGAACGGAAACAATGCTCTGCAAATGTTTTATGAGGTAGGAAATGAACTTGAAATGTTTGTTGGACCCCGAGGTTACACACAAAGCATTTTGGTGAGTAATAGTGAATATAAACATAACATAACAAAACATCTGTTTATTTACTCCACAGGGTACCTTTGAGGGGAATGTCAGGGCTTGAGAAGCTGGAGTTCAATATGTATCAGGAGCTAATTACACATATCATCCCCCAGTTTGAGCTGCAGATATTATTCAGTTAAGCAGATGTCCACTTTGTCATATTCATCTGACATTGCACAAATCCATTTACCTCGACCTTATCAAGAAAATCATGCTCGTAATCCTAAACCTCATCAGAGAAGCAAACATACCACGACACCACAAAGCTCATGCCTGTGATCTCCAAACTGTTCATTCCCCGGCCTATGACTCATAAAATTCCCAGATGACAGTGACAATGTTGATCCACTGTCCTGTCATCAGCTAATGAATTAGGCCGGGCTCTGTGTGGACAGCAATTGACAGTGCGTGCCTCGCTGGGGTCTGTGAAAACACAGTGGCTCAGTCTGTGGCCTTATATGCAGATTTTTCTGACGTTGCATCTATTAAAGCTGCAGATATCCCAGTGGCAATCCTGCACATTCTCTCAGCATGAAGCAAACAGAGTGAGACAGTGACACGGGGCAGCAGAGGGTGGACAATGTTATCAAAATAGACTTGTGTGAGCACACACACATAACATGAATAAAGGATCTAGTCAAGTTCTAATAAATAATTATTGATTCTGGAAATTCTATTATACACACAGACAGGCAGGATTAGATTAATATAACCAAGGATTAGACAGGTGCATGTGTTGTGGGGCGGCAGGTGGAGCAACCTTAAATGTGTGGTGTGTGTTGTGTGTGTGTGTGTGTGTGTGTGTGTGCGTGGGTGGGTGGGTGGGCATGCATGCGTGTGTGTTTGTGTGACTGCATTTCTGTGTGTACACTGGGGTGATTGGGGGGATCATTTCATAGTAAGAGGGATTGAGAAGGTGGTCAAGGACAGATAATCATGTGAGCAAAAGCTGTCAGCTGTACACACAGAGGCAAAGCAGGTCAGAGTTTTGTATAGAGAAGGTCAAAAGAGAAGGATACTCTGTGTATGTGTGTGTGTGTGTGTGTGTGTGTGTGTGTGTTTGTAGGTGTGTGTGTGTGGTGAAGGGGGGCAAGTACCACTGATTCCTAGGGATGTAACAATTCCAAAAACTCGAGGTATGATAATACCATGATAAAAAGTCCATGATATGTTATTTACAGTGATATTAAAAACAACAACAAAAAATCAAAAACAAGAAAACAATAAACATCTTGAAAAAATGTTCTTTATTAAATTATAAATCTGATGTGTTCATTTGTTTTTCCTTTTAATTTAAGGTGCCATGCTTTCCTTTTAAAATTTTTTTCTTATGCCTTTAATTTACAGGACAGCTGAAGTGAGGACAGGAAAGGGGGAGCGGGGGAATTACATGCAGCAAAGGGCTTCAGCAGCAGTTGAACCCACGACTGCTGTGGAGGACTCACAGCATTGGTATGTGGGGCATGAGCTGCTCTACCAACTGAGTTACCTGGCCAACCAGTGCATCTGCTTGCCTTCTTTAAGTAGCCAGCTATGAACTAAGCAAATGCAAAAAAATGGCATGAATAGTCTTTGGCAATGAATGCTTGATGTGTAATTGAAAAACGCAAACAATACAGCAGTCAGCAGCAGTCCTTTTGTTAAAACAAATCAAAGCAAACAATAAAAAGGTTGTCAAATTCTGGAGTGGTATCAAGATATTTTTTCATTGCACTATTCGATTATTGCCTCTCTTCCGATTCCCCCATCTTGACTCTCTCTCATATGATGACAAATACCCCTCCTGTGTTAAATTTGTGTAAAAGAATTTCACATTTCGGGAAATATTCTTTTTCCTATTTGCCCAGAGTTAAATGAGATGATCAATACTGCTCTCATATAGTATGTGTCAAAACCCACAGATTAACAGGGGTGGTTTTAAGAGGTGGCCAACAGGGGCCAGTGCCCCTGTAACACTGAGATTGGACACCCCTGTGGCCCCCTTCAAACACTCGACAATAATAATAACTAAAATGCTAATAAAATTAGCACTTTCTTGCAATGATATGATATATGACATTAAAAAAAAATGTTCGAACTTAAAAAAGTGTTTTAAAAAGTTTTGAAAGTTTTCAAATTTTAATTTGACTGAATTTGAAAAGACAAGTTGAGGTAATTCAAAGCAAATAAACCTTTCAAATCAAATAAACTTGATATTAATTTAGCTATACTTAAGTAAACATGTTCAATAAAAGATAAAGCTAAAGAGCTTGCTAAAGATAAAGCTGTTCAATAAAGCTAAAGATATTAAATTAATAACAGTAACTGTTCAGTCACGCTGAAGAACATTAAAACCAAATTTGATATCCTTTCACGGTTTCTCAGTTTGAAGAGTCAGTTCTTCATTTCACACATTTCAGCTGCAGCTGCTCCAATGACAATACAGACACACATACAGTCAATTCATTCAGTTTTCAGAATTCAGTACTAACGTTGATTATTTTTTACAATATTTGTGTCATTTTATTCATTATGACTTATCTTTCACTGTATTAGAGACGCACAGCAGGATTTCATCATATATATTTTCTTCAAACTATGAAAAAGAAGGGTTTTAACTCTAACAATGCATGCTGGGAAGTCCGTGCTGCTCATGTTTCTTTAGAAACTCAATTTAATGAGTTGATTGAACTCTGTACAGTACATTCATTCAACTCATCATTTCATGTCTGTTGAGCTAGTGTTTATGGGTCTGAAGTGTTCTGAAAATAAATACTAGAAATTTAAAGTTTAATTAATTTAAGTTAAGAAAAGATTAGTTGATTCCACTAAATACTTGTATGATATTTTTACAGTGTCGAGAGGTTTTAACCTTGTTGTCTGTCAGGGTCTTCTCATGCATGCTAGCACTACTGTGCACTGTGTTTGTTTATAGATTGTGAATGTGTATTTGCACGTTCAAGTCCAGAAATATCCACTTCACATGGATGCGATGCACTGAAGCATAAGTGTGTGCTGTGCTTCACTGTGGAAGTGACCTCAGGAGGAATCCCCTCAGCAGGCCTGACTAATTTGGCCATGAGCGTGGCATTAACTACACATTCCTTCCGAAGTGGTGTCTCCACTTCCCTCTCCCCCACGACAGCAACACTTTAAATAAACTGAACACACGGCTGTTAAGAAAGGCCACCGCTTTCTGCGTCTGACCCTCACTATGACCTCAATTGATGTATTTCCTCTTCTTTTTAGTTTGCCTTTGAAAAACGTGACTGACCAGTGAATCGTCAAAGTGACTAGTATGACAGGAGGGGGGAAAGTAAAGAAAGTTCACTTGAGTCGGGCGGGGGGGGTTCTTTATCCTCAAAAAATTAGAGGAAAAGTCAGTGAGCAAAGCCAGCCACCTCTTGACAAGAGTGAGAAAGTTTATATATTCTCTTCCCTCTCTTGCTACCCCAGTGCTGGGTTTCTTATGAAGCTGTGGAGAGACAATGACAGCGTACCAGGGATCAAACACTGCTACCCAGGAAATTTTAATCATCGGTGCACCACCAGCTTTTTTTCCCATCAGTTGTTGCCCGGCAACAGGTGAGGCAGACCTTAGATATTCTGTATGTGTGTGTGTGTGTGTGTGGTATTTCTACTAGAGGAATGGGTGGGGGTGCAGATCAGGGTGTGTATAAAAGAACCTTGGGGTTATTTTATTAATCTGCATGGGGAGTCTTTTCTTTTCCTCCCTGATAAAACCCTTTCCGCTCTTTCTTTCTCGCAGGCGGCCCGTCTGCCCTCGACTTTTGTCCTGTGATCACTGAGCTCCGCAGGGACCCGTGTCAGGCATCCCCCCTCAAAGAGAGCCTGTGTGAGAGTAGGTGTGGGTATGTGTGAGAGATCCACAACACTGTAATCATTATGGAAAGTTTGCAAAGCTGTATATCTTAGAAAAATCCAGTTTTTCAGGCAAATACTGTAAATCATTTTTGTTGACTTTTTACTGAACATATGGTCCTGGAACTGCCCTCAAGAAACTTTGCGATTACTCGCCGTAGAAATTTGAAAGAAGGCAGATGGCCTAAGCTTTATTTTTCTAGCGAACAATTTCCTCTCAATCTGAGAGGCACTAATGGAAAGACCCTGAATTAAAACATGTGTGAAAGTACAATTTAGCCCTTCGTTTCTCACCCAGCCAGAACAACCCCGGCGAACCGCACTGAAAAGAGAATTTGTCTTTTTATGAAACAAATTAATGAAGACATTTTTCCATCCAGTGAAAAAATTAGGACTCCTTCCTTCTCCCAGCAAACCTCAATGTTGGCCAAGTCTGTTCTGCTAGAGTTACCAGTGGCTGATGTTATATTGTTGATTTCAGGAACTGTTGAGACAGTGTGGTTTTAACAGTCAACAAATAGATTCTCAGATGGTCTAAACATTAAGACACTGGAGTGATGCCTCTGCTCTCTCAAATACACCACAAAAAATCACCCTGGAGCACTTGGAACACTTTTGAAGGATAACTCTTCAGTGTCCCTGCTAGAAACTGCACACTCCCAGAACGTTCTGAGAATGTCCCTGCTGGTGTAAAGGATGTTGCCTTGTAACGTTCCCCGAACGTACCCGGATGTCGAGTTCTTTAAAGGGTAGGGGGACGTTATTTTGACGGACTTTCAGGGAACATTCAGGATGTTCTGGGAACATTTAGGAGACCATTACTATAGGATGTTCCCTCTGAGTCCCTACACTATGTTCCTATAGTGACATTATAAGAACCTTTAAGTGGCCAACCTGTAAGCAGTTTTTTAGGGGTGTTCTTATTCATGCCCTTAAAGTCTTAACATCCCACATGTTGAAACATTGCAACCATAAAATAATGAAAGTGGAACGTAAAGTCATATAGGAAAAGTTGTCTATGTTAAACTTCAGCTTGAGTCTTCAAGGAAGCAGTATCATATGACCACCAGGGAATGTTTCTGGGAATGATGTGTTTCCATTCCAAATGTCCTCTTGATAACATCCTCCCAAAGTCATATAGGGACTTTTGAACTTTCATCACCAAAAGAAGACATTTTAGGAATGTCCCTCATGTTCTGTAAAGTTTCTGGACTTTACAGAAACTTTTTTACAGAACTTTTACAGAACTTCAGGGAACATAAGATCCCCAGAACATCCTCTTCTATGCTAACATTGTTAGCACGTATAATGTTCAACTCTTATTTGAACAGGTTAGCATGCTAATATGCTAACTTGCTGATGGGAATGTATTTAGTTTTGCAGGTATTTGCACATAAACCAAATTGCAGTACAGTATTTTACAAATTCACATTTACATTCACGTTTTAGACTTGATAATAATACCAGAAGAAAGATGAGGGGTTCACCAAATATTTCATTTCACATCAAATTTCAGTCTAGGCCGGCCAACATTGCTTTCATAGAGGCATGGTCCTGGCGTGGCAACAACATGCAGTGTTTTCCTAGATGTTTAGTATGCTGAATAAAAGACTACAGGTATGCGTGTTTGCTTACGATCTTGCCCCAGAAATGGTGTATCCTATAGGAGATACATTTGTTAAAGTCAGAGACCCAAAGAGAAACAGGCTGTGATGTTTATAAAGAAAATTACATCAATTATCTGTCACAGCTCTCACTCTGTTTAATTCTAGTCACACATTGTTATAGTAACCAACAAAAGAGAAAGAATCTCTTCTTGGAGTGGCCGGAGGCTCTAAAAATTAACAAGTGTTGATTATTCGCACACAAGCAATCCATTTCATGTTTGAAAACCAGTCATATAAAAATACCCAGGAACCATAAAACAGCAGGATTCAAGAGCTGGTGTTTTTATAATTAAAGCCAAAGCTCATTCTTGCTAATGACCAGAGCAGGACTGTTTAGTCAGGACAGTCCATGTGTGCTCCACACAGGGTAAATCCATCTGATGTGATCTGCAGCAGCTGTGGGACATAAAATAAAGCAAGATACAATTAGATAATCAACAACAACTGGGAGGTGAAAATATGATTGTGAGCAGTGTCTGTGAACGTCCCTGTTTTTGAGCCAATACATACATATGTGAGTAACGTCTGAGAAACTGAGAACATCGACCTTGTTTTACCTCAATCAAAAAACATTTATAACATTATCCAGTTCCTAAAAAGTTTCATATAACCTCTGGTGATGTAAGTAAGTCAGAAAATCATTTTGAACCCAAAGGCAATGGTTCAGTGGAAATGAAAAAATAAAAAATCACCAATGTTTGCAAACCATTTTAAACAGCATCAGCAATATGGACCACAACAACAACAATTATGTTGAAGTAAAACTACGCTGTCTGAGATGTTTTCCAGACTGTATTTCTATTTCAAATCATAATCAGTGGCCACACTGGAGATGATATTTCTTCATCGTGCTGAATATGATCCCTGAGTCGATGTAAAATATACCTACAGTATTTATCCACAGAGAACTTGAGTGGAGCTGGACACCACACGTGTTCAACGTATGTGAAGCACATGAGGCCAGTAAAACATGACTGATCCTGCATCGGACCAAAGAGAGGGGCGACTGACTACAGTGGCTGTTTATAGCCAGTGATAATGGCCTCCATATAAAAGCAACTGTAGGCTAATTATGCTTGTGAGTTTGTGACACTAGGCAGGTATTTTGCCAAACAAGGTGCATGATGAAAAGTGCATCTGAGTGCAACACTTTTTAAACTGATGTATCTGACAAACTGTTAGCATTTAGTGTAAAATTTATTAGAACTACACTGTAAAAATAAAATATTTGTTTTAACTTGAAGTTAGAGTCCAGGCTGCCTTAAAAGTTTGAGTTAAATGAATTTGAAAAGACAAGTTGAGATAAACTTGTGTTGTTGATTCAAAACAAATAAACTCATCAAATAAACTTAATATTAATTCAGTTGTACTTGAGAAAACATGTTCACTAAGCTTAAGATATTGAGTTGAACCAACAACTCTTCAGTCACACTGATGGACATTTAAATAACATTTAACATTCATTTTAATTTATTAACATGTAAGTGTAAGGGTATAGGGACTGAATTCAATACTAACCTTCATCATGGTTCACAGTGTTTTATTATTGTGAAAACAAGCAACCACAACTTATCTTAAAGTGTATTAGACACACAGCAGGTTTTCATCTTCAAACTACAAAAAAGAAGGGTCTCAGGAGAGTTTTAACTCTCAAACAATGCATGCTGGGCAGTCTGCTAACATGCTTATCATATTTCTTTAGAAACTCAATTTAATGAGCGATTGAACTCTGTACAGTACAGTCATTCAGCTCAGCATTTCAACAGAAAAGACTTTAAGTTTGAAGAGGTTGTGTTTGTAAGTCCTGAAGTGCTCTAAAAATAAACTTTGAAAATTCAAGTTTAATTAACTTGACAAATAAAAATATTTATGTTAGGTTAATGAGGAAAGATTAGTTGAAGATTTCTTGTATTTTTTACAGTGTACTCTGGGTAACAAAATCATGTCCAAACTAGGGAAGCATACAGGGAACTAAACCCACTTGTTAGGAAAAGATTGTGGTCGTGGTTGAATACTAGACTTTGCACTTTTCCCCCCGTCCAGTTTTTGCACCATTTTGCATCCCCACATATGAAGCTATACATAAAAGTAGGCTATGCATTAACAGATAAGAGCAACGCACAGTGATCGGTGCTCATGTAAAGTCTGTTGTTACTAATATGTTGCTGGTTGACCTATTACAGGAACATTCTGTGTGTTATTGAGGATGACTAAGTGACTGGCAAAATTAGTCATTCTGTCAAAAATCTTTGTCATTCTTAGCCAGTTGAACTGTGTCCACACATGCAAGAAGAACTTCACCATCCAGAAAATAGACCTCTAATCTTCCTGGGTTTCATTTGATTTCATTTCTGTAATTACATGATAGGGGACAAGGCAGAATCACGCTATGAGAACTGTAGTGCTTTTTAGTGAGAACATGAGACAAATATTCTCCCAAAGGTGCATAATTACTGATTGCTATCACAGTCACCTCTAGAGGTTCAGTGTCCTACACCACGGTCAGGTTGATTTGAACATGTGAACATCAGTGTCTTGAACTTTGCGTCAGAGCCTAAAATCCCCAAATGACTGGAGCCCTGATGTCTCTTAATGAGTCTGAGATCCGAAATGAGGCTGAATTTACTTTGATTGGACCCTGACTGGAAAAGCATTTGCAAAACCTTGGCATAGACCATTCTCTTAATCAATGGACCTTAATGTCCCGAGAGGAACTCTCATCCAGGTCAAAGGACAAACTTCTTTGGACATAGACATACATGCGACGTGGGATTGGCTGATGGGAAGGGCTAATGCAGCACAGATTTGGGGGCGCTGAGGGACTGTGCTTGGATATGAGTGATATGGGCAGGTTTGTTGTACTTGGATGATTTGTTTGGCAGTAGATATTCCCATCCTTGATCGTGACTGAAATGAGTTGGCTCTGATGGCTCACACCAGGAAATACCACTTACCTTACATTTAATACAGTGTATGTGTGTTCTAACCATACATCTGTGTACACACAATAATATTGCCTCATTTAATCGAAAAAACTGTGGTGAGGTACCGAAAGCTATGGGAGTGGGGGTTGTATGAGCACACACAGACGCACACACACATACACACAGGATATGGTGGATATCACCAATCTTCATAATAGATGACTCATTGTCATTTCAGTGTTGAACTTACTGGAATTTTCAAATTATCAACAGGTGGCAAACACACACAGAAACGTGTGTGTGTATGCGTGTGTGTCTGTGTGTTACCTTTTGAACCAAGAAAAAAAAAAAGAAATGTGGCTGGGGAAGCACAGGCACACACAGCTAGGCACCACAAGTATAAATGTTATAATGCACAGATACATTATACATGATACTGCAATACTATGCAGTGGTGGAAAGAAAACCTGTTAGAAGAAATACTGTTACATTACTGAAATATCATCATCTACAAATAAATAACAGTGGCGTTAAATAATACTTAAAGTACAAAGGGACACATTAGTATAACACACCAAGAGTTTCAGTTACTTTTTTTTACCATTGATGTTTAAAGAAGCACCCACAGTCTAGTGAGTTGGAGCCATAGACAGTATATTAAATAGACTGAATCCCTATTTAATCAACAGTCTATAGTTGAAGAAGTTGCTCCCCCTGCCCTCTCCCTGGACTCAAAACTCAGGCACATTACCTGCAGGCTGCAGGGACAGCAAAATGATTTGAGCAAACCTTTTAACACTGACACAACCGACGCAACAATGAGTCCTCCACTGTAAATTGATCAACTGTTTATAACACTTAATTGTCTGAAAACAAAAGCCCACTGCTCTGAAAATACACACTGTTGAGTTTGAGTTCAGTGACTGCCTGCCTTACTGCCTGCCAAACTCCATTATCATATTGCTCAATTTAACCATTATAAACATCTACTCCTTTTAAAAGATTATTAAGTCATAAGTCATTATGAGTCATAAGATTTCTTATGACTCATAAACAGACACTAACTCATTCGGTGAACATTAAGAATTAATTTTAGCTCTGTCTGAAGTGAATAAACGTGAAATGGGCAAACAAAGCAGACATTTTGCTGGCTGTGGTGTTGTTGTCATGGAAGCCAGAATTTCAACTTGTTTCCTTAATGTCTGATGACATATCAAAGTCATTTTATGATTTGCTACAGCAAATATATTACTTATTTGTCCCTTAATGCATTATCAATGGCATTCAGTTGAAAGGAGTTACTGTTTCTCCAGATCTTAAGTCTAAATTACTCCCAACTCCTGCGCTGTTCTGGTCTGTGATCACGGTCACCTCCCCAAACCTGTGCCTGCTGTGTTTTTTTTTTTTTTTTTGTTCATTGGCCCATTTGTGATCAGATAGCCTTATTGGCAACAAAAATGTGGATAAAAGGGTTGGATATTAATTCAAATGTTGGCAAAATTACAGACTTATACTTACACAAAAAAAAAGACAAACAATAGCCTATCAATTGTCAGACAAGTGATACTGTTATTTTGCAGAGCAGTTGTCATGGTTAAGACTCCTCAGCCTCAGAGGGATTATAGTCGCTGTAGTTTAAACCAAACAGAACTTCTTGTATGCTCTGTCGCATGAATCATTGCTTTCCTTTCCCACTGCCTTCTCCATTTGCCGTTCCACTTTTCTAAGTTTTTCTTTTCTTCAGACCGACCAGTAGTGAGGAGTATTTTTTGGCAACAATCTATCATTTAACAAAAACAAATTGCTGAACAAATAGCTGGCAGCAGCTGTGGCCGTGAGTAAATGAACTGATGTGTTTGTTAGGAAGGTGTTAAATCAAAGTTATTAGGCTACAATCATTTTTTACAAGACAAAACAAACAGCTCAATCCCCTGCTGCTGTCGTGTTGTGTATGTTTGGTTCTGGGAGATAAAAACATTTTCTCCATCTGTCTTCTGTGCTGAGAAGAATTTATGGCCTCTATGGTTCTGCCTTCATTGTGGCTTTGAAACAGCTTCACACCAATGGTTGAGGGATAATTTACACTGAGAAAAAACACTTCTTGACACCAGAAAGCAAAGCAAGTTAGGTGAAATGTTTGCACTTTATTTTATAGCATATTAATAAACATAACAAGCTGTACTTTGTATCAAATTAGACAAAAACTAGAAATAAAAGTTCTTTATTAGTCAGTAAACTAACATATGCCCTAATTAGACACCACCCACCTAATGGTACAGCAACAAGATGTAACGAGCCATTCTTTGTATCCATTTAGACAAAAACTAGAAACTGTCAAATAAGGACTGTCTAATAACGAACATATTATTTCTAGTGTTTGTCTAATTTGATACAAAATATGGCTTGTTCTTATTAGTGTACTGTAAAATAAAGGGACGCTGATGGAATCCTTTAGTAAAAGTGCTGTATGTAATGTGTTATTTTAGCTGTGAAATACCAACACATTGGACTGGTGGAATTTACACTTAACCATTTGGAACATTTATACATCATAAATAGCAGCTTCCCAGCGTTAATATCCATGCTGTTTACATTACTCCAAAATCTCTGAATCACAATGTTTAACCAAAGACACAAGCAAAGAGATGAGAAAGAGAAAGAGTGGGACACAAAAGAGAAAGCTGAGAAAGGGAAGAGGAATGCAAGATGAGACAGAGACAGAGGGTGGAGGAGAGATGAAAAAGCATGTGTCTGCAAATAAATCAAACAACCACAACATCCTTCTGTGCCAAAGTAAGTGATGACAACATGACGTACTGTAAGTCACACAGAAACCGACTTAAGTTTAGTTATTACAGAGGAGGCTTTTCTGAGAAGGAAACTTAAACCAACTGCAGATCAGATCCCACAAAGCTGAACCCCATTGGATAAAAATCTGATAGGAGATCTCACAGCCATAAAGATGGATGCTCTCCCTCAGTCTGCAGTATAAGGAGTTGTCTCACAGCTATTTAATCAGAGAGGTTTTAGTGCTGGTAGTTAAGTAGTGGAGAGTTATGGGTGTGTAGAGAGGTGTTGCGTGAGAACAGAAAAACATAGCCTCACTGAACCCAGTATAAAGCAGAGCAGTGTGGATGAGAGTGACAGGTTTGGGTCTCTGGATCTCATTCTCTCCATTGAGCTGCTCCTTCCATCCTGTATCTATATTTGTGTCTATTTATCTTCTGTCTCCTCATTTACAACTCTAACGTAATGACTCTGAACGGGAAGATTAGCCCATAAATTTGATCCTGAACGCCTCACGGCTATGCAGACAAGTCTAGGTGTATACACGAGAACACACACAGAGGATGCACACGCTCTTGGAGGAATACCCGCCGCAGTAAATATGTCTTTGAGTTGTAACGCAGCAACACATCCCAGTAGTGTTTTCACCAGCAACTGGGTAAACAAACACACCAAACTAAAGTTGAGTTAGTGGATAACAGGTGCCAGGGCGCCTTGGCAAAACAACGCCAGGCTTTTATTTAGCATGAACACCACTATAGTGATGACACATGCAAACACGCTAGACGCACAATTTTATGTGCTTACAGGCACGCAGACAAGTATACACACAAACACACACTTTTAAACGGTGCATGTTAATCCATGCTGACAAGTTCTGTTTCTCAAAGTTTATGACCAGAGACTTGAAGTGCTTCAAAGATGTCAAATGAAGGACCTCCATCATTAAAATGAATTCTTGTTCTAGTTTTCTATGATTTAAAAAAGCTGAATTCACACATTGTGATTTTTATGTGGAAAAAAGTGGAACCTGGGTGCCAGTTTCAGTATTCTGGCTTCTTTGTTCTCTTTCATCTAACCATGTAGCTTGTTATGCATATGCTCCTATATTCACTTGATGTATTCAACAACCTTCAGTTCCACCCTCTCCATGTGTTTTTGAGAAAAGATGGCCCATTTAAAACCTGTCCTAAGATTTCTGATCACTTTTATTATTTCCACACTGATTCATATTCATATTATTTTGTAGCAAGGTAAAGAAACTTAGCCTCGCTAACCGTACAACACAAATAGTGAGGTAACATAAATCCATCCCATCAATCAGTATCCACCTGCTTAACTCTGAGTTTCAGATCCTGCCTTCTAGGTCTCGGTTCAGATTTCCTGCTGTAAAGATCAAGAGATGTAGGAACTTGTTCATTCCCACTGCCATTCCCTTCTGAACTCACACCAGAGATGGTGTTGGTTGCTGGTTACTGTTCTGTTGTTCTTTGACAATAATGTGGTAAGATACTTAATTTATCTATGTCAACTGGTTCCACAAAAGTGGGTTTAAGAAATAGGAAACACAATAGTTATTATTAATACATCATAGAAATTGGTTGTTCTGTCCAACTAAGAATAAAAAGATCAAAATACTCAGTTTACAATTGTTCACCCAACCCAAACCAAAGTAACCTGACATGCAAGATGATTTGTAACACAGAACCATCTGGGAAGTCCTCTTTAGAAACTGTTTGGAAAAGGGCAGGCACTTTCAACACTTGATGATGGGATGAACCATCTGTCTATCACGTCTAACACCAGCTAATATCAACCAATGAGCCAGTTGGTAAATCAAAGTCTTTGCACTCCTTTCAACGAAGAAATACTCACCAGTTCTAATATAACTGATGTTATCACGGTATCTATGCTAACATCTTCAGGTGCTGCCATTGTTTATTTGAGACGAGTCACTTCCATGAACGCTTCTCTCTGTCATTGCACCTAAATAGCTACCAGTAGTCCCTCCTAGGTTGCTGTTTAGCTGCACCACTTTTGATGAGGACACATGTGGATAACTTAAATCTCGTGAATCACCCAAACCCAAGATTTACAATCTTGTCTTTTGCTGGTGTGATTACTTGTGTAATCTGTTTGCACTTTGTAAAGACTCTTTTGCCATTCAAGTCCATCACCACTCACTACAAAAATGAAATGTGTATCTCTAGTTCTTGGAGTATAGCTGAAGTCTAAACTGCAGATCAGCCAACACACTTTTCCTCTATTTCTCTCATCTGCCAGGATCAATATCCTCAAAATGGGAGAAGAACGTGGTAGTAATTAGAATCTGTTTATGAGAACTAGGCCTCCCATTTGTTAATCCGATTATTTTCTCAGTTGTTTGTCTGTAAATTGTCAGACAATATTTAAAAAATGCCCATAACAACTTCCCATGGTCTCCCAAGACATTTTCAGATATTTTGTTTTGTCACGCCATGTCTACTCTGCAGAGAATCCCACTGAAATGATCTTTTACTTTATTTGATAACTACGGACCTTTGTTTTAAATACTTTTTACTTTTATATTTTATATTTTTCTAAAGATCTCAGATTTTTGGAACTTTAGAGTTTCATTGTCATCTTTTGGATATTATCTTGGTTCCATTTAATTGTTTAAAGAAAATATCTAAGAGATTTTATTTCCTTCACATGATTTTCTAGGTCTTACCATGTTTTTTATGTGGAAATAATTTAAATGATTTTCCAAAATGACATCATGTCATTCTCTCATCATTTGTAAGTAAATGTGTGTGGATTATCAGTGCTTTTTTAGTCAGCATTCCTGTGTGCTCTTGTGTGTAAGAGTGAGTGTGTGTTTGTGAAGAGAAAGTGAAGAGTGTGTGTGTGTGTGTGTGTGTGTGTGTGTGTGTGTGTGTGTGTGTGGTGTGTAAGTATAAGTGTAATTGGTTTGGAATGAGATTGCCCTCAGGGTGCAAAGGGAATCTCCACTCTCAGGACTTATAAACACCTCAGCACGGGGCGACGAGTCTGTGTATGTGTGTGTGTGACTACAAGCTGTGTTCTGTTTACACACCTACAGGGACGCACTCCCTTTGCCCTGTACGTGCCCTAAGAGAAACATGCACACCACAGACACACACACAAACACACATAGGCACACACACACATGCACGTACACCCATTTTATGAGCCATTAAGAAAACAAATAAACAAACTCCACAATCCTACCAAGCAATGGCGCACACACTCACACACAGGCATGCACTTTCTCTCCAGCTGTTCATTTATCTGTCTGTGTATCTGTTGATTTCTATCACTCATTACCACACAACTACACACAGACATGCAAAAACAGATATGCTTGAAGAAACATTTATTTCTAGACTGAAAATTGTGAAAAAAGACACACAAATAATGAGCAAACAACAGGATGTTTACAGTAGTTTTATTACATAATGAGCACTAATACATAATACATAAATACATAAAAAGTCCATTTGAACTGATGCTTTTTCACCTCCCCCAGCCTGCCGATGAAGATGCTGAGGCGCTCTCTGTTAATCTCCCTCCCTTCATCTCTTGTCACCCTCCTCTCCTCTCTCATCCCACTCTCCCCTCCTCTTTCTCTCAGAGTCACGGCTCATTGGAAGACAAACATCCTGACCCTCCGCACACCCCCACCACTCCCCCAGGCCCATCTATAAACTATGCCTCCCTCTATTCCTCTCTCTTATCCCTTCATCCTCTCCTCCCTCCCAGCTTAGCTTGTAACCGTATCCTACCTGCAGCGTATTCTTTACATGCATTCATCAACGTCAGCCATTTAGACAAGCTCTTAGAAGGCTAGAAAAAACAAAAAAAAAAAACAAAAAAAAAAAACAAAACAAAACACAACATTAAATTAGCAGCAGAGGGAGAGTTGTGGTGTGGTTGTTGGTGTGATGTGGAAAGGAGGCGTCCTGGGGAGAAGGCATGCGTGGAATCAGGAGTATGGCCCCCTCACTGAGCTTGAGAGATTCAGGACATCTCAGTGTCAGCTACGATTGTGTTTTTATTGACAGAAGATCGATAACTTGAACACAGAACAATTCTCTAGACAGATGTACCGTGACGTTCTGGGTAATAGGCACTTCTTGTTGGGCATTGTTTTGAAAAATTATATTTTAGAGCCAACAGCCAGTTGCACCAGCTTTTATTATTGAGATTGTATGTTTGAACTAGGAGAAAAATAATATTGAGGACCAATGTGTAGGATTTGGTGGCATCTGGCGTGAGCTTACAGATTGCAACCACCTCGTCTGACCCTCCCCTTCCAAGTGTGTAGGACCACTACCACCATTGTGCAAGTTGAAGAGATAGCTCACAGAGTTCACAACAGTTAACATTAATCTTTTTTTTTTCTTAAATTTTGAATAGAACCTCCACCTACCAGGGACACTGGAGAACATAATAATGTCATACTGAATGATGTGCAATATTCAAGTGCTTTTGCTTGAATGGCCAGAATAACTTATATCTATAGTTATTAACAACAATTTACAACATTTTGAACATGTTTTACACTACAGCAGACATCAACCCTGTACATCAAACATGCTGTTGAAATTTCGCTCTGGGAACGCATATATTCTGACTTTCCAGTTCAGAATGAAGGCACCGTAATGCATGGGATGCAGGGAGATGAAGAGGGAGATGAGATAGAGGAGATGAGCATATGAAGCATGGATGTGAATAGAGACTCAAATCTGAAAAAAGTTTTTATATCATGTCAGCATCAGTAAACTCTTGTTTGTTTGTTTCCCCGACATAAATCATATTGTTTCAATTTTGTTTCACTCTAGATTTCTCCCCTGGTCAATCACACTGTCCCAGCAGTGGCTCCATGCCCCCCTTTTTGGGAAACACCGTTGCAACAGAAACACAGTAATTCCTGTTTTTCAGGTGATGCATTTATTAAAATATATTTATGGATACCATATTTCATTCTGCCATATTCTGCCAAAAAATCCCCCTTAGTGTTTTGACATTTAAAATGGACCATTTTATTCAAAAAGACATGTTAATTAATGTTACCACATTTCAACAATGTGTGCTCCTCTGTTACCTTGTTAATAATTCAACAATCCTGTACTCTCACTTATTGATGGCTTCTGTAGTACTTTGATAAGTTTTACAAAGGTGAGGAGGTGGTTGTATCACGTAATAATATTTTCATATATAATTAAACATCAAAAGTCTATGGAACACTTCCATCTTGGTGTAAATATTATGCTGAAGCCAACACCTAAACTTTATGTTACAAGCAATCAGGTGGTACCAACAGTAAGACATCCTGTGCCTGCATTTGAGTTTGTGAGCTCCAGAGAGACAAGGAGGAGGAAAAGAGGTGAAAGAGTTAATTTCTTTCCTATTCTAATGCAGGTGAAAGCTTTTTTTTTTTATAAAAATAATTTTGATTTGTAACATTAGTTTGGGTTTGAGGTTGTTGAGGTTGATTTAGGTTACTGTTGGCAGACAGAAGACCCATGGGCTCTATCACAAGTGTGACGCCGCTACCAGTCAACCACCATGTCGCTCTGTTTCCTGAATCAGTTCCACATTTAGGAAGCAGGGCACTTCAGCAGGAGTGAACCTTCATGCTGGCTGATGGCCTGATTCTCGCTTTGTAGAGAGATGACAATCAAACTGAAGCAGATAACGCAGAGGAAATGCTCACCTGAACTCTGTGTTTGGGCGCAACTTAAAAACAGTTCCTAAGTTTGTTTTCCACTGCTGTGGGTTTGCTTTGAGGTTGATTATTGAAATTGAAGCTGGACAGCGGAAAATATGAGCAGATAAGCAGAGCAGCCAGGGGATGGTAAGAATCAGACGGATATTAAATAGATTTTGGTGAACAAGTAGACAGTCTAAATGCTCTTGTCTGGAGGGAGGTTTGTCTAAGAGAAAATAATCCCGTCTGAATTGTTTTTCTCCTCTGTGATTAAAAGCAGTAATTTCCTTACCAATAGGATAATTGCTTAGGAATGAAATCAAACAGGATCTCCATTCATTCATGCTGGATTTTGTCTAAAGCACGTTTAATGCTCTTCCCCCGGCAGAAAAGAGGCATGACTTGACTAAAGTAAAACATTACAAAATAAAAAATTGCCCCTGTTCCTGAAAAAAGTGAAGATTCAAAAAGTTTCTCATGCATTTGATGTCTGACAACCGTGTATTTTCAAGAAAAAAAAACATTAAAATCTATTTTTCTCCATATTAATAATATGCACTTGAACGCAAAATATGTAAATTTAGCCGCTAAGGGTCTCTCACATTAAAACAACAACAAAAGACGTAGTTTGATGACATTGTGAAGTGGAGTGGGATGATGGGAGCTCTTTTCTTCACTTTTAAACAGCCACCACCTGATGAAAATCTGACAGAAAACATGTACGTTGTTAGTCACTTCTTTCCTCACTCTCTGACGTGATGTGTTTGACGTATCCTGTGGTTTTCCGGAGATTATAGCAACTAATTAGCAACAACTCAACTCAACAAATAACACATGTCTAGCTTTTTTAATCCTTTTTATGTGGAAATGTTACATATTATAGTTTTAAAGTTGGATATACAAAAAAGCACACAAATTCTGAATGAAAGAAAACATTTCGTACATTTGTGTTCTGACAAAACTGAAACAAAAATGTCAGTTGTTAAAAGGAAGCTTTTTTAAGCTGTTGTTGGCTGATTTGGACAGACTCTGACAGGATCAGAAGTCCCTGAGTGGTGCCGTGTTTTCCTGTGTGTCATTCTCTGGCTGGACTGTGGCTGTTTGAAGTCAGAGCCCTTCATTGATGAGCAGAGTGCGTTACAGAGCAAAGACAAGCTCTCTGGAGTGATGCGTCACACTTTCATCTTCTGCCTTCTTTCTATCATACATATATAGCTTCCTCGTGACAGGAGAGCTTGAGACTGTCAGAGCCGCTGAACGAAGTCAGTGAGGAAGTTATGGGAATGTCTTTGAGGTCATGAGGAACAATGGGAGGTTGAAGGGGGAGGTGAGTGGTGGGAGAAGTGGGTGTGTTTTAGCAATTTGGTCTTGCCTTAAAACTGTCCTGCTTTAAGGCCTGGCCACACCAGCATTTAAAGCAGCAAAATTTAACCATTGAGGGAAGATGGGAGATTCCAAGAGGAGGAATTTATTGTGAGCTATGAGCACCATACACATTTATTTACCCTTTCCTATCAGAATACAAACTGTTCCACAAAAGGAATAGGAATAGGAGACAAGAGTTATCATATAAATACATCTAGTGAGCTTACTGTAGAGCTTTTTGAGCTTGATAACTGACAGTTAGCAAGTAGTTAGCAAGCTTGTTAACTCCAGGAGCATTTTTTCCCTCTTCAAATACGAACAAAATGTCATTTGGGATTAAATGTCTCAATACAGAGGAAACTTGCGGAGTTACTGTTACTCCCTACTGCTAGCATGTTTCTGGCTTGCAAGCATTTTAGAGGTTAGCTCACCAGCCACAGTACAGTAGTTCACCAACCAGCATCTCTGGCCTCTGTTGGGTGTAATTCATTTTTTCTAGGACTCACAGTATCCTTGTTGTTGACTTTTTATGATAGTGTGTCTCTCATTGTTGCACCTGTGAGCTCGGGGTTATTAGCAATACAAATACAATGCAGTTCCAATTAAAACTCATATTATGTGCATTTGTCTCATTAATGAACTGAGCATAATGGTGTGATTTCCTCACTACCCAGCAACAGAAAACATTACATCAACAATAACACTTACAAAAAACACTTCCTCCACCATGTGCAATCTATCAAACATGGCAGACTTTGTGGGTGGGAAACCAGTGTGGGATTATGACCTCGCACTAACTGTGGATTACCGCACTGGTGAGGGCTGAGGCACCTGCATGAAGGAGAGGTGGGGTGTGTAAGGAAAATATTGTGAACCTCTGCTCATATTACACACTCCCAGTGAAGCTTATTTGCTGGTGTCTCCATGGTTGTCTACATCCATCTACAGTGGAGTTAGCAGTGACCAGGACTAAAGGAAATTGGCAGTTCCAGATTGGTTAGAAAATGCGGAAAAAACATAGCCAACACCACAAACGAACCCTAACTCAGAAGATGTTGTGACCCTAGACAAAAACATTCTTTAGCATTATTTCCAGCAGGATGAATAAGTGCGGTGAGTAAGAATGGGAGAATGTGTTATTGGCTGTATTCTGTTTCAGCTACTGTGAGCAGCCAAAGTCTGTGGAAAGTGGCGATACTATCTCTATCCATGTGCTGCAATCACGTACCAGGAAAGTCCCAAAATATTTTGGCACTGTGTTGTTTTAGACCCTGTAATGTTGCCCATGGTATGACTATATATTGCTATTATGGTAAATCCCAACAACTACAATCATACACAGGCAACATCTTTTTTCATAATGTGTATTAAATGACTGTCCCTATTTCTGCACTGTTCATTTTATAGTTATAATAATTTGTTTACATTACTTAAAAATCCTGTCCACTCTTAGGAATAAAGTTTTAACTAGAACCATAAAGGGTTCTTCAGCTTGTCCCCATAGGAGAACCTATTTTGGTTCCTGGTAGAACCTTTTGTAAGTGTTCCACTTGGAACACTTTCAGAGAGTTCTACCTAGAATCCACCATTAAGGGTTATACATTGAACCATCAGAGGTTTAACCCAGAACCCCTATGAGAGGTTCTACTGAGAACCATTCAATGGTGTAATGGTTCCACCTAGAACCCTCTCTGGGGGTTCTATTCAGAACCTTTCTCTTTCTAAGGGTGCTAACAACATGCCACCCAGGGGGTTCTACCCAGAACCTTTTGATAGTCCAAGAGTTTCATCTACAACCCCAATGCCAAAATAGTTAGGACACTGTGTAAAATGTAAAAACAGAATGCAATGATTTGCAAAAACATTCTGAATTGCATTCATTTGAAAAAAGTACAAAGACAAGATATTGGATGTTGAAGGTGATAAACTTTTGTAAATATACAATCATTCTGAATTTGATGCCTGCAACACATTCCAAACATGTTGGGACAGGGACATGTTTACCACTGTGATATAGCTCCTTTTCTTTTAACACCACTCAGTAAGGGTTTGGGTACCAGTCTATTACCTGAACAGCCATGCCGTTGTAATACATGTAGAATGTGTCTTTGTATTGTCTTGCTGATGTGACAGTTAGCCATGCCATGGGCATTAAGACATTAAGACAACCCCATACCATCATAGATGCTGGCTTTTCAAGTTAGCGCTACCAATAACCCTTTTACATTACGGTACAAAGAACCCTTGGCAAACCGTTGACAAACACTTCAGAAAAGGGCTCTTCAGAACCAAATGGTTCTGAGTAGAACCTCAGCACTTCAAAGAATGCTTTGGAATCTTTATTTCTAAGAGTGTGTCTACATTTTTGCATTAAAAGAAAATGTCATTGATTTCTCTCAGAAGTTTTATATGATTGGCTTAAAATAATAACAACAACAACAACAACAACAACAAAAGGGGACTAGACTAATTCAGGAACTCTTGTCCATCCAGGTAACTTTAGATGATTGAAACAAAGCCCAAAGCACCCTCCAAGTAACAGCTACCATCCCTGCATCAACCAAGCATGGTTGACTGATGATTTGGAGGACTCCCCTATGACTGATGGAGAGAGAGAATGAAGGAGAGGAGGGAGACGTGGAGAGAGGGGAGAGGGGAGGGGGTTGGAGGTACGCTTGGCCTCTTCAGTCTGTTTGTTTCCGTTCAGTGTTGAAAGACTATCCTTTCATCTCTGCTCATATACTGGTGTCTGTCGTCACACAGAGGGAAGTTAGCAGAGCTTTATCTTGCAGAGATTTACAGAGAATTATGAGGAGACCCAGTGTTCTCGGGCCCAAGTGTTTAAGTGGTCGAACTGATAACGCCCTCAGAGATCTCTGTCTGCAAGATGTGTGGAGACCCGTGTACAGCTACTCATGTCAGAGACGAGATTGTAGCAACAACTACGCAATGTGCAGCACATCAGATTTCAGATAAAATTGTACACGACTGTGATGTATACAAGCTTATTCAGTGTGTGTGTGTGTGTGTGTGTGTGTGTGTGTGTGTGTGTGTTAATTCTGATTAAATATTATGTTATATTGTTTTAAATTTCAAAAATATAAACTGAAATATCTATATCCTTCTAATACTTTCATGCTTACTTATCTCAATATATTAACCAACCATGGCAGCCCTTTAAAATGTTATATAAAATATATAAATAACAACCTTTAGCAATATATAGATTTTCCAGATGGACCAAAACTAACCCTTTTTGTAGAAAGGGTTCATTAAGGGTTCTTGTTCATATCTGCCATGTTAAACAGCCTCTCCTCTTCTGTTGGCTTATTGTCTGTTAACCATGATTGTTCCAAGATTCTTAACCAGAAATGTTCTGGGTAGAAGCCTCAGAGAGGGTTCTGAGTGGAAGTATACCATAGAAGGGTTCTCTGTAGAACCTCTCATTGAGAGTTCTGAGTGGAACCTTTCACAGATGGTAGAACTCTTTGAAATGGTTCCATGTGGAGCCTTCATAAAAGGTTCTACCAGGAACAAAAAAAAGGGTTCTCCCACGGGGACAAGTAAAGGAACCCTACATAGTTCTAGTTAGCACCTTTATTTCTAAGAGTGTACTTTTCTCATTATCAAAGCAACCACCAAAGCAGTTTCCTAAATTCATTAAAGGTGTAAGCTTACAGCATGCATGACAGACTCTACAATCAGATTTCAAAGATGCCAAATGAATTGTAAGTTAATGTAATTCCAATGGATTGACAAGGAAGTTTTGTAATCACATCTGGATGTTTTATGGCAAAAAATATGCTGATACTGTATGCTAAATTAGCTTTTTGATTTGAATTTTTATGTGTTGTGTAATTACATATTCGCTGTCCAGGGTGCTGAATTGTGTGCTAATAGTCCATACTGTATATAGGAGTATACCTGATGTAGAAGAAGAAGGGAGAGAAAGAGAGAGAAAGAGAGAGAGAGGGACCAATATTTGTGTCAATTTCCAAAAAAGTAATTATATTACAATTATTATTTCAAGAAACTCTGAGTTAGTGAGTTACTTTTTAACCTAGGAAGACTGTTTTTTGATGATGAGAATGTGAGGCAGGTCAGGGCAGGTCATGTCAGCTGCTAGCCAAAAAGCTAAATGAAGAATGGAGGATGAGGGAGAGGGAGAGAGGCATACTTTCCACAGGTGGAAGTATTGTCATTGAGTTTGTTTGGCTCCTTGAGAGACCATATGTGGGGACTGAATCTAATTTAAAAGCCACACTCAGAGAGGTCGACTTTGTTTCCAGCAAAACGAACATCTGAACAACAACAACAAAAGCGAGTAATGAGTAATATAGCTTACTACCTTTGATACAAGTAATAAGTGAGATAATATTATTACTTTTTAAAGGAGTAATAAGTAAAAAGTAACTTATTACACTTCCTGAGTTACCTGCCCAACACTGGACATGAATGGATTTGGCTCTCTAATAGCATATAGTGTTCTGGAACTGTAATGTATGTCTTAGACAGCCTCCAAACAACTTGTGTGATGATTCTTAAAGCTCAAAGTATTCTACTTATTGGTATAATAATCAGAATTAATTGTTGGATGCCTGAATAAATGCCTTTACCCTTCTATCTGATGGTCCTGCAGCTCTGATGTTTTATTAGAGAAACACTTAAGCTCTCAGATAAGTCCAAATAGTCCTAAAAAGTTGTTTGTTTTCATAGTTCCTTGAGGCTGGATGTGTGCATATCTGCACGGCTCCTCAGTCACCCTGCAGGGCATTATGTACACAATTGGAGGCATTGTTCTGCAAGATTCTTCTTATCGGTTTAAGATACTGCAAACTGCAGATCAGCGGCAGGCAGCAGCCCTGCTGCAGGTCGTGGTCCAGCTCCAGAGAAATGTACACTAAATGCAGTCACCATGAAAGCTCTCCACATAGTTCACCACGTGGATGGTGGAGGATCTGCTTCCAGGTGGAGATGAGATCTGTTTGTGTGGATTTGTGTCTGACAGCTCTGAAAGTGTGTGTGTGTGTGTGTGTGTGCGTGTGTGTGCACATGTATTTGTGAATTCAAATGTTAGCGTACCAGAGCAAGGCTGTTGGATCATAAGTCTCTGATAAATGCGATAAGACATCAGCATCTGCATCATTGTCTACAATGTCTATGTTTTCAGCGTCTTAGAATTGTTAGAACTTTTGCTTACTATCTAAAAAATCAGTAAAGGTACTAAGAATTGTTTTTTTGGGGTGTGTTCACACCAGCTGTGTTTAGTCCAGTTGAACTGAACACTGGAGCATTTATTCCTCGGAGCAGTTCCTATGGGTTGATGCTAATGCCGAACTTGAACTCTGTTGCAGACCAAACAACCACTGTCTGGTCCACCTCCAAGGAGTGGTCTCTGACCACTGCCAAGTGAACCTCTGGAGCGGTTCATTTCTGGTGTGAACATTATTTGAACCAGTCACATACATATACTATTGCATGTGTCATTGCAGTGGTTAAAAAAAAACTTTTCTCTTCCTGTTTTGATGCATTTACTACCAAAATGTTGACTGGCAGAGGACAAACCTGGACTCACGACGATTGAGAAATGCCTGTATTGTTAAAATATTTAATACCCGCTGTCCTATGAGACGTTCGCAGTCCTCTAAAGTCTACTCATATAAGCTCCATATCAACACCACCATGTACAGAATCTGATGGTGAGTTTTGCCTTTGTGAACGCAAACTGGGCCAGTTGAATTGAAAGAATGTGTCATCCTCACGTTGGTTCATTCAGGAACCGGACGTTTAGGTGTGAATCCAGCCTTACTGAATCACAGGTGCCATTTATTTTCTGTTACTGCGTGGAAAATCCTTTTAAATGCATTGTGAAATATCTCAAATGTGTACACAGTCAACATGGCATTTCTAAAAAGTTGTATTTTTGGATTCCCTAGAGAAGTAAGGAAGTTCCCTTCACTGGTCCTCCTCAGATGGTGTGTGAAATGGTGTGTATCTTTCTTGCCTGGGAGGCAGAGACATTCTTTCGATCTTCACATCAAGACAAGATCTTCCCACAAGTCAGCTCAGAGAATCCTCAACTTGTATCCCCGATTACTACGTGTGAAGAAGCAGAGACAGAGGGAGAGAAACAGACAGAGACAGAGGCACAGGGGGAGGAACGGTTGTGAGAACCAGATGGCTGTCCTTTGATATCTTCTCTGAAGAGGCCAGAAAGTCAGAATACAGCCTGAGACGGAGAGACAGTAACAGACTCACAGAGGTCCACATCACTGCGGTTTGGGTCGCTTCTTCAAATCCTCAAATCTTCAGCAGGCTTTGAATGCTTGAATAAACAGATGGATGCACACATACAGTACAGTACATACACAAATACATGAATGCACCCACAAAAATTACACTATCCACAAACACATAAAGGCAAACTTTAACTCGACCACATTCAGCTGAAAACAATGTTTTAACTCAGAGGACCAGTTAGTGAAATCAAAACTGGTTTTCAGATTTGACCAAAAGGGAATTTTGGTAAGTGAATGTGGGAAAATCATGACCGCCATCAAAGTTTTAGTGGTTAAATACCTCGTGTGACCCCTCTGTTGATAAGTAATCAATAAATCTAATCTATTATCCTTTTATATAAAGAACTGTCATCCTCTTAAGATCTGACATGTTGAAACATTAAGCAAAGATACTTCCATAATTTGGAAAGTGTCAACATGATTCACAGAGACCATGGATTCTTGGTCTTTTAGACTTGACTTGATTTAGTGTCCCAATGGGACGATTACAGAACGCTTTTATTGCAGGGACCGACCAAATGAGGACAAGTCACAACACCCATTTTAAATCCCATCAAAAAGCTGAACAGTGGCACAGACAGCTCGTCTTCTTGTGATACTTTATGACACTGAGCTTCGCCTGTAACATGCACATGGACACGCTGAACTTGCAAGAGAACGAAAGTTGTAAAAGACATTTATCACATTTCTCCGCATAAGAGTGGCTCAACCTACAACAGCCTCTGGCCATGTGTCAAAAATGTCAACACTTGGCCAGTTCTCCAGAGAAGTTGGCGTTTATGTAGGCTTAATATCGGATTGATCTGAAAAACGATGCCGTGTTCCTATGCCAGCCAGCCAGCCAGCCATCCAAGCCCAGATTGAAGATTTTTTTTTTCCTCTTTTCAGTAAAATTGCAAGCAGGTGTTCGTTCCGGCTTTTCTCTCCTCCTGCTACCCCCATAACCCCCCGCCTTCTCCACCCGCCCTCCACCTCATGCGTGTAACATTAGTTCAGAATGTACCAAAATCTCCCTGGTTTAAACTAATTTTCAAAACCAAAGGTATCATTAAGATGTTGACCTGAGCATGCACAAGCAGGAAATTAGATTAGTATCACTCTCGTTTTCTGTCAATACCTCACCACTTACTCTTAAATAGTCACATTCATATCATCACAGTCATATTATTTCTTAACAAAGCAAAGCAGAGGAGGGGAACTATGAGCAGAGTAATGTGGAATTTGATGGCAGGCCAGGCTGGGATGCAGTTCATTTGTGCTGCAAGTGAAGGAAGCACTGCAGAGTGTTTACTTTGAAACTCAAAGTGGGAAAAAGGGATAAAAAAAAGTTAGACTTTTTATGAATACAAAGTTGCATTGCAATAATTGTGACACAATTGTGAGTGAATTAGAGAACCCATCTTCAAGTGTTCAATATGAATACACATAGGCAGATGCTATTTATATTGATGGAACAGGCAATGTGGCTATATATAGGAAACAAGCACCCTGGTGTCCATAGCCAACAATGCTATTTGTAGTCTACTGCATGTTAGACACAAACCATTGTCTTTTCCTAAACCTAACCAAGTAGTTATGTTGCCTAAACATAACCAAACTGTGACTGAAAACTGAATATTATAATTTTAAAAATGTAAATAATAAGTCAACCAACTCTAAAAATGTAGTTAACACTGACTTGTACTTTCACACTAGACAAAACCCTACTTTTCTGTGAAAGAGGCCTGTACTTATTTTATCAGGCCTCTTGTCAAGTGTGAATTTGTTGCTATTATATATATAATATATGATAGTCACAGACAAGCAAAACTATGCAGGTTTGATTTAAAGCAATCCTATGTAACTTCATCTCAAATGCACAGTATGTAATTCATGACGTAGCGTGGCATCATGGGGGTTGTTGTGTTCATAGTTAAACTACCACCATTACTGATGAAAATGTTCACAGACAAGGTTATATTAAAGTTTGTTTCATGTTACATCGTGTTTGCAGACTTCTTTCCTCTCTGATGTGTGTGACATATCCTGTGTTTTCCCAGGTTTTCTAGCAGTTAGCGGCTGGAAGGAAACACACCATTACCTTGAATATAATTTTCCTGTGTTTGACGATTGTTGAAACATTTGGAATAATGTAAGGACACAACTCAACAAAATATATATGTCCATCCATATTATAGCTTTAATAGGAGGACTGTGGCAATAAGTAGCAATGACAGGACGTCAGTAAATGCTAAAATCTAGAGTAACTGTAAAGCGCAGAAGGGGAAGAGTCAGCAAAGTCAGAAAAATAAATCAGTATTAGTCAGATATAGTGTAATATCTATCTAATGTTTGTTAACATGAGCTAACATTAGCCACCATAAGCTACCTGTCACATCAGACCAAATAAGGAAGCTTTTGTGGCAGCAAAACCTCTGAGTCTGTTGGATTGTGTAATGGGGCATTTTATTGCCAGTAATTTTAACTTTTCGTTTGTAAAAATTGTGGTATTTCTTATTTCAAAAGTAAAATATCTTGCCCTAGATAACCAAAACTTTTTCTTTTTTGTTAAAATTAAACTTTGAAGCCAATTCGCACATCCTCCTCACTGCACGATGCTGCTGCCTGTATATAATTGGTTGCTTCCTCCCTTGTCAGGCTTAGAATGCAATATTTGCATTACTACTCGACCTCTCTGTGTAAGTAAAGGTTTAGAATACACTTTTTACTTTTGAATGTTCCATGATTTCTTCAATAATCATACTTATTTTTTGCATGTAAAGGTTTTTTTTGCTGCTTGGCGAGGTGTAACTCATGGTTCTCTCTCTCCAACTCATGCTTGAAATCAATTAAATTGATATGCTTGTGTGTTAAGTCATGACAGAAGAAAACATCTCAACTTTCATGAGCATTTTTGGAAATACACAGTGTGTTCTCTGTGCTGTAAACAAAATGAAAAGAAGCAGGTGCCAGGACTCGGGGTTCTCTCTTGTGTCTGCAGCGTTACACCAGTATTTCAGATCAAACAGTAGATAAGCTTGAATAAATGATCCTAGTGGTAACTTTTACAGGAAATGTACCTCTTTTCTCTTCCTCTTTTACCCTTTTGCTCCTGTCTCCTTCCTGCCTGTCCCCAGTTTTCCCTTTTCCCTGTGACTGTACCCCTGAACTCAGTCGCACTGTAAGAAAATGGTTGTAGTGCTTCTATTCAAATCCACTGCACTCCCTGCCCTATACAAACCCAGCTAACTCTCACCTTCTTAAATTCACGTCTCTCCTTCATCATCTTCACTCTCCATCTCCCCTCATTCCTCCAACCACCTCTCGCCTCCCCTTCTTCTTTCTCTCATTCTTCGTCCTTTGTGTCTTGGCGTCCTCTCTCGCCAAAAAAAGGCTCAATTTGTCTCGATGTATCTGGGAAAAGCTCTTTAAAAGGTGCAGCCAAATCCCTTGGATATGGAGACGGCGCTTGTCTTTTTTCACCCCCTAGCAGGTTGAGATTGATGGGCCACGTAAGTGGTCCTGTTCTCTCCAGCTATTAAACGCATCCATCAACCGTCTTCTCAATTATTAAGATGAGATAAACAGCAAGGGGGAGTCTAAGTGCTGGATTGCATGGTTACTGCTGCTGCTTCAAAGTGATTAAACAGCATTTAAGAGGTTCGGGCACCTCACTCATCTCCTCCCTTAAATGTAGTTCTGACTGATGCTACGTTTCGCAGGAGAGGCCATCAGGATGTTTGTATGTCTTAGCATCAAGCCCAAACGCCATTCTTTGTTGAAAAACTGATGTTGAGCTGAGCTGAGCCGAGTGGCTAAAACTCATGATGAATCACTGAGGAGATTGAGTCTGTGAGAGAAATAACGTACGGCTCTATACGGCTCATTTCCTTTGAGTTAAATTGTCCTGGTAAAGTATTCCCCTGCGAGATGGAGACTGTGAATTCTGTTTCAGTGGGATGCTCAACTTGTAGTCAAGGCTGTACTGACACATTTGATGTTTTAGCAAGACAGGAATGTTAAAGTTAGAGTTAAAGTTACAACAACAATACAACATATGATAGATTCAAAGAGCTATTGCACGTAACTCCTAACATTCAGACAACTGCAAGGAATCAAGTGAAAGTGAGCCAGTAGCCAGTGAGTTTTAAAATATAGAACATATATTGTCACCTGACACAAATGCTGTAAGACTTTTTCAGACAACATTTAAATAGATCTTAAAGGGGCAATACACCAATTTAAAAAAAAAAAAAAAAGTTCATCCATCACAAGGAGTACTGCTAAGCCTCTTAAATCAGTTATATAATTTGTTCTCTGTAGGTAGCTTCCAAAAGTTTGAAAAATAACCCCAATGATGTCAGGGTGCATTTTGGGGACTTGGATCCAGCATTTCCATACTGAAGATTAAGAATCAGGATCTATCTTAGCCTCTGAGGTACCAATTTTGATAGTTGTTTTAAAAATCTGTGTCTTGTGAGAATTTTCTGGTAGAACAATAAATTGACTGGGTAACTCTTTCATAGCACCGTTTCATCCATTCGCTTTTGTATTTTTTAGCATGTTAATGTCAAGATGAAAAGAAAAATGTCTTTAAACCTTTTACGATCACATCCCCAGTCATATTGTGCACCACTTAACAATATATACTAGAAAATACAAAAAATCATTTCTTTGTATTCTTATGTCAGAATCCATTCATGTTTTCCTCCTGTGAAACATAGTATGATGTTTGGGTACATAGGCTTGAAAGAATCAGTTTGTCCTTCCTGCCTATCCTGTTTAATTCAGATATACATAATGATATGGAAGCTAGATGCTGTTTCATTTGAGCTGTAATATTTTGTGTCATTGACGGATTAAAGTCATTGTTCTACATTGTATTGAATTAATAAAATATAACTATCAACTGTAGGCTTCCACTGGGATGAATGAAAATGTATGACTGAATACAATGCGATGACTTTAATCACAACACATATCCAGCAACAGTGTGCACAGTACTGTACTGTAAATGTCTCAGGTACTGGCTGTGGTCCGGTACAGTTGCACTTCTTTCTCCTCATTTATTACTGATAGGGTTGAGTTTTATCTGCATTTGATCTGATATTTATTTGAAATTCTTGACAGACTGAGGTCATCATAATGCCAGTGCCAGCTGCACATGACTCTCATTGGCAGTTATGTCACAAATTAGTGCTTAAACTTGAAGAGTTTAGTTTTCTTTATCTGTCATTTTAATATGAATGTTTTCATCATTATGAATTGAAAATATACCCGACAAATTTGCAATGAACAAATATTTGTATAAAACGCATTAATGATAATGGTGAGTTATTTCCTGTCATGTGTCCATTACAGGCTTTTATCAACACATGGCTTAGTACACAAGTAAACACAGTTATTGTGTTGCTTTCATCCACAGATTTAGTTTAGTTGATTTACTTTGGCACCTTAAGCATGCACATGTGCTCATATACAGTGTACATACACACACACACACACACACACACACACACACACACACACACTTGGTGTCTGTCTTTAGTGGGTGGTTTTCATTTGCTTCCTGTGGCCTGCTCGCCATACATTGCACCGCAGCATTCCACCAGAACAATTTATGGATTTTATTAGATTTCTACGGATGTATGCCTGTAGCATTGTTGGAAAACTGTGGTGATGTCCAGGATGAGGTTTGTTGAATGAACACGCGCGCACGCACACACACAGGCACTATATATCAGTTCCATCTGCGTCGCCCTATTGAGAGCTATCAAGGCCAGCAGCAGCTCAGTCTAATTGGACTGTAGTCCCCTCAGCTTTCTGCAGGGTAACCATATCTACAGCTTCCACTGTCTGACCAGGAAATTCAGCGGGACAGGTCCCTTCCAAGCTCTGCCAGCAGGAATATCTGCTTTTTAGCCTCTATTTCAAAAATGTGAAACATACAAAGAAACACACATACTTCTTCTGTTTTCTGATTAGGACTTCCATGTGTCTGACAATTTCCCTGCTAACTGAAAGACTCTTTGCCGGTCTCGTGTTTTCCAGGGGGTCAACTTGATGTCTTCTTGATGCTGTAATTAGCGTGTTGCTGAGCCTGATTCAGTTGAACTTATTTTTTCTCGCCACTAAGTTATCTCCCCCTCTCTATCTCTCTTATGGCTGCAGCCAGCACGAGCCCCATGTGTCAGACCCTCCTTGTAGTGTTTTGATGTGTATGCTGAGTAGGATGTGTGGTCCCCTGGACAAGATTGGCTCCAGCTGGTGAGGCGTTGCCCATCCTCGCTTCCCACCTCCTGCCTGATAGGCTGAGGATCCGATTGGAGGAGCACCTATTACAGCACTCCGATAAAGAGTTTGTAATCAGAGACTGCAAAGGCAATGCCTGGCCAATGTGCCTCTCATTATTGTGTCAGACTGGTAGATGTTAATTGTTTTGATTACTAGTATTGAGGCATTCACTTAAAGGGACAATTCAGATTTTTTTTTAATTGGGGTTGTATGAGGTACATATCCATAGTCACTGTATTACCGCAGATGGTGTTTGGCATACCCCCAGTTTGTGGAGGCAGCAGGAGTACTGGTGTCGGAAGCTAAGCAATGTGCTGCTATGGTGAAGGTCAGGAGCAAAATGTATTTTAGCCACATAGAAAAATCTGTATCAGTTTAAGTGTGCACTATTTTTAGAATATTTTACTTGCTTTACCTTGCCATCAGATGGCCTTTTCCAACAGGAAAACACCATTATATAATATATATAATATCATTCTCACCAAAGCAACCAGGGTCCTTTGGCAAAAACAGCAATTTTATCCTTTACATTGAAGTCATGTAAAGGACTGAAGTACTGCCAGGGAGTCTGGTGGCTTTGGAGTGAACAACAGTATATGTGGCTTATAGATGGTGCTCTGCAGTCTGAAAAGGATATTTGAAGACAAGGTGAAACAGTACCTGATACTGATTTGCTTTTTGGTTGACCTTTTTTTAAGTGGCTAAAATACATTTTGCTGCTTACCCTGTCCACAACAGCACATTTTTCAGCTTCCTACACTACTGCTGCTTCTCCAAATTGAGGATGTGTCAACCACCATTTACTGTAGGAAATACACTGATTATGGATAAGTACCTCATACAACCCCACTTCAAAAAACTGAGCTATCCCTTTAACTACCTAGGGCGACTGGCCTTTGGTTTTCAAAGGTTAAGGTTTTATTTTCATTTTTGGTGTTCTTTTGGAAAAGTTTCTAGTACCTCTTAGTCCCATTTTAGTTATATTTATTTCTTTGATTGAACAGCATCCATCAGCCCTTTCCCCTGTAGTCAAATTGGGTCAATTTGATTTTGAACTTGTGAAATGACGTTCACAAACAATTTCACAGCCTGCAGTTGCATATCGCCTATTGTGTGCGTGTAAAAAAAAAAAAAAATCATGTATGTATCCAAGTTTGTGAATGTGTAATCACATTTTGCAGTTTTGTGCAGAAATATTTTCAACAGTGAAGTCTGACAGACGGTCACTCAAATTTCCTACCTGTTTATGTGACCCTGATGTTACAAAGCTACAAGGTATGATTTATGAGTAAAAATGTTGGCCTTGTTTTTACACCTGGCTTAACAAGCTGGGCTGTAACAATCTCTTTTATTAAGCGTTTTCTGATGATGCTAAAGAGACATACGTTTTAAACAGTTGGTTATACTTATTTGCTTCTAGTTAATGATTATATTCTAAATGTTCTGTATGCTCATGTTATTCCATTTCCAATACCAAATACAGCAAAGCATATGATCAACATTCCAACACAAGTGCACAATCATTACACGCAAAAGAAGCACCTGTTACATAAAACCGTCTCCCATTAAGTCCTCACAGTGAAAAGGAAAGACATGAGAGAATGTCTGCATATGTTGCTTTTTTACCTGATGGACATGCATGAATAATTCACCTCATGCCACAACAAAAAACAGGATGTAAATCTCTGTCCTGCTGGCATGAAAGTCAAAAGGTTATCCCAGGGAACACATGTTGGATAGATGGAAGGATGGGGTGAGCAAAGGACAGCCTGATTTTTTTTTTCATAAAGACATCCTGTGGAGAAAAACTGAAAGAACTGGTGTTAGTTTGTTACTATGCTCACAACCACTCACGTAGCATCAGTTCCCCCTCCTCGACATGTTCATAATCCCAGTGTCATGTCGAATAGGGGGCTGAAGCATGGCAACATTGTTGAGTGTTTGCTCAGAGCCAACTGGGCCGTCACCCTGTTAAACCACAATCACTGACACATGTAGAGGTTTAAAGGCATTAACCTCAGTGTGTAGGGCTGAAAACCACTTCCTCTGCCTCTCAGCTATGGTCGAACAGGATAGGTACATCCAGGATTGTATATCTGAAGTTTTGCAACACCGATAATCTGGAACTTCTTACAGTAAACTGTCTTAGTCATTCATCTGTTTCCTTAAACTTGGTCCAAACTACTTTGCCTGTGAGATGTAACTATTGCCAGGTTTACTGATCAGCTTGGAACAGGAAGTGTTAGAGGCAGTTTTGATTTCTATTAATAACTGATATGATTAGAAATAAACAGGTCTGTCTGAGTGAACAGGGGCCGTGTGCAACCCTCATCATGTCGGGCATATTGTACTCAGACTGCAACACTTCCTCAAAGGATAAACTTCTTCTCTCAGACATTATATCAGTTTGCGTTTGTTTGACATAGCAATCGGAGCTCACTGTATAGCCAGACTCAAAGGTTTATATACAATAGACTTGTAAGGGCAACAGTGTATAGGGTTTTCTCCTTTTAGAATGGGGACCTTTTTGCACACATGCTGCATGCAGACTCAGGTTGTTCCAGTCAAACTATGTGTCTCTTTTCTCTCTCTCAGTCCCTCCAATCTGTCACAAGACTGTCAGAGAGAGTTAAGCTAGCAGAAAAAAGATTACGGAAAACAATGGATTCCTGCAAAGGACAAAGGAGTATAACCAATGAGACAACAAAACAAAGATGCAAAACAACCAAGAAGCATGGAAAGAACCACAACTTAATAAATAAGAATTCTATGCTGAATTAACATCAGGTTGTTTTTACAGTACCACAGTGGAACATTTTTCCATGTTATCGTGTAAAAATCTGCAATGATCTGTTTTTATTGTGGTTTTCTGGATGGTATTCATAGACACCACAGGCTAATTAAGACAAACTTTGTGTGTGAACTAAATTTCAGCAAGTATCTCCTCGAAATACTATGACTCATAGCATAGTCGCAATGCATTATAGTGATAGTGTCTCTCACGACTGCATCACATGAGGCCATGATTCAGGGACTTTCTTCTGTTTTCAGTATATGAAACTGCTTTGCCACATAGATTATGAAGATGAATTAAACAAGAGACATATTGCAATGGGATCACACAAGCAAGCAGTGTATTTTCTGAGCTGTTGGCTTTAATTGAGAGTACCTGCGCTGTAAATCCTGTGTTGTTACAGATGAATTTATTGTGCCATTGACTTTATTCCCGTACTGTAAATGCTGTTGAGATGCAGGTGAATGTATGCCTACTAACTCTCACTTCCTCTTTGCTTGTTGCATTGGCTGGACTATGTTAGCGTAGCGTAGGAGAGGGCACAGTAAGTAGTCCCCAGCACGTTTACCTGCAGACAAAATAACGCAGCTCATCACAGCAATGACTTTGCGTAGTATACATGCACAGGCACGGTTCTATGAGGGTGTAAACGCATGCATTGCACCCTCTGTTTAATATTTTGCACCCTCAGTTGAATTTTAATAATAAATGCCAAGTGGTAGGTGGTAGGTCATGCATCTGTGGTGTCTGCAGCTGTCCATACACGCCTTCGTTTGAGAGTATACATTCAGGTTGCAGAGAATGTCTCTCCATGTGTACCTTCTTTTTTGGTTCATGTATGCACAGCAGTGCAACATGCAAATGCGTGGGGTGAAGGTGAATATAGATCAGCTGGTATGGTGTTTATTAAATAGCCAGTCACATCACTGGTCTCATAGCTCTGAAACAGCTGTGCCAACCATGTGATAACATGCAAACGGAAAGCTTTACCTAAAAAAATGTTTTAAAAATTGAAGTGGTTGGTTGGTCCCAATGGCGCCGTCAGAGGTGCGTCAGGCAGAAATGCCCAACAGGCAGACCCATCTGTGCTTACATCGGGTGATTATTTTGGACTGATGCTGTCTAGCTAGCAATAAAATAAACTGGCAATAATTCTCATGGATCTCACCTTGTATAAGATCACATAGTTTAGTATATAATATTACACAACAGCCTGTGTACTGCAGGATAAAATATGAGCTACTTTTGCTAAAAAAGAAAGTTGGAGATATTATGCTGAGCCCTGGTAACCAGACTTCTCCTTCATAAAGAAGCATAATAACAAGTTATAACCAACCAGTTCGAACTGTGTACAGGTTTGTATAGTTATAATGTAGCAGTCTGGTGTTGTTTTCAGGTGATTTAACGAAGGTAAACATAGTGAATGATTTTTGAGTGTAACAGCACTGTGATCTGGTGCGGCACTTCTGAGAGGCTGTGGATTTATCAATAAATGCATGGTTGCTTTTGACTCACAAAGCAAACTGTTGATGAAAAGGAATGCTGCAATCACTCATTAATGTTTCCAACTTTTTCCAGCTGTTTTCCAGCAAAATTTGTTCATCAGAGCCCACACTCAGACCCGTAACACGTACTATTTTTTGATTGCTTTTGCCAGCCTGCCCTAATACTAGTGCACCCCCACTATTTTGAGGTGCACCCCCAGTCATTTTGTTCTGGAACTGGGCCTGTACATGCATGCATACCATGTAAAAAGGAGGAGTGCCCACCCTGTGCCCCCTAACTGACAATTTCAAACCTTTTTTAACCAGGGTCATTTTCCAAGAACCACTCTTTATGACTGCCTACAAAAATCGTCCCAGCTACAAAAACTAAAAAGTGATCTTTCTCAGCTAAAAACAGCCCTAAACAATCATTTTGTTGGAATTGTGGTTTCCATATCACTGATCAAATGGTTTAAATTATTCTACTCCATAAATACATAATGTCAAACTGAATCAATCAATCAAAGAAAATCACAAAAGGCGTCATCATAATTACTGCCATCAAGTGAAAGTGTGATGTAGATCATTAGCGAAATGTTTAGACAGACATCATTCTCTTGGCATGCCATGAATGATTGCAGAGAATTAATAACAGATACATAATTTTACAGTATATCCGAGACTCATTAAGCTCTGGAATGAGGAGACAAGAATGTGAGAAGTGGTTAGTGAGGCCAGCTAATTGATGTTAAATGGGAGACTATGTTGTAGACATAGCTTCCAGATAATATGCCAGAATCCCATACTGTACATATTCTTCTTTGTTTAACTTTGTGGGGAAAAATTCCTGGGGCTTTCCCTGGCTTTCATAACTCAAGCAAAGCTGACTGATTTTTGGATCAGTGTAAATTCTCCGAAAACTAATTTTTTCCTCTCATCTGTCTTGTTACTGAATATTCTTTATGTACACAATAAATGGACTGCTAAATCTTGACATGCTATTTGATCCGGTGGGTTTCAGTCTATAAAAGGATCTTTCTTTGCTTTAATAATATCAGCTCCATGCACACATATTTTTCATTTTACATGAAGAAATGAATGACAGACATCTCTATTTATGTCATCTGTCCAGCTCTCAGGACAGGAGTACATACATGCTAGGTTTTAGAATTTAAAACAAAAAACCCATATTTCTCACTGTCAGCATGACCCATGTTAGGAAGTCATCAATATTATAATAATAATTGTAAGTGATATTACTATGTTTTGGTCTTTGTTTGCTTTGACAGGTATGCTGAATCGCTCTGAAAGATTGTTATCAATAAACAGAAATAGAGGGAAAAAACAGTGGAACTTTATCTAATATGTTATTTCACCTTGAATGAGAAACATTTTTCTAGCATCTAATTTGGTATATCTGGCTCCAATCAGGGATAATTCAAGCAAACACAAATGGTTTCGTTTCCTAACATTTAAGATAAACAGCTCTTTGGTCTGGAAGGTCAGCCAAAAGCTTAAAAAAAATCTTTGGCTTGGTGTTTTTCACTCGGGTTGAGTCCTTCAGTGTTATTGTGTGTTGCCAGTGACTTCTTTTTGAGTTTGCTTAATAAATTATGAACACTTGCATTCCAATCAGGATCATTTAGGCCTCAGACAAAACAGAGCTGACCAGCTAAACACATTCCAGAGCTGATCTGTCTGATTTTACACCACATGAGACACTCTCATTTTGGATTAATATTAAGTGATGCATACCATGGCTGCACTGTACATTCACTGTGCAGATGTGATGTGCACACATTAGCCCCTAACAGTATGCAACATCTTCCTCTCCTCTTCGTATGTGCAGCAACTGCAAAAGAAACATGCATGATAAAATATGTGGCATACCATTGGAAACAACAGATTCAGGAAAGAACATAATCTTTGTGTTGTGATAGTTTAACCCAACAAATCAGATGCAATCAGTGCAGTGGAAATCATTCATCCTCAGGTAATAAAAATCTGCCTCATTTTTACACAGAATAACCACACGTTGGATGGTTTGAAATAGTTTGGTTTACAGATACAGCTCACAGTATCCTGTAATTTGTCTGATTTTTGAGTGTTTCCACTGTTTTATTTATATTTCGGTCTCAATGCGTTACGGGCTAGATGTTGTAAAAAATACATTCATACACAATGCATTCATTCACAATCCACCGTATATCCAATCTGGTGCAATTCTTAGATGTTGCAACTGTAAATGTCACATGCACATCAAGTCTACATTTGAATCACAAGCCGTGGATGTTTTCATAACCTCAAGATCCGGACCTAAAAGAGGTTGAGGGCCTAATTCTGCAAAGTGTTTGGACAGAATGAGAAGCTAGAGGTTTTTGTAACCTTTTGCTCTCATCTTCCCTTGACTGAAGTTCTACAGGTTTACAGCCCTGAGATGTGCTGTTGAGTATACGTGTGTGATGCCAGACCAAGCTGTTGCTGTTATTTCTTCCACCAGACAGCACGGCTGTGCAAACATCAGCAAATGGCAAATGAGGCAAATAAGGGAAATGTTATTTCCTTTAAAAATATTAACTTGGAGATTAAAGCAGAAGCCAATCATTAGTGCCAGAGCAAATTATTACTCAGATTTTTGAGGTTCATATTTCAGAACTGGGACAAAACTGTATTTTAAGGGTTTTTTTTAATTTTTACTCTTCAATTATGCCGGGAAAATATCATTTAAAAGGTCAGACTCTTGGCTATTAAACCTTGTAACAGGCCAACCTCCTAGTAATTATGTTTTTTATTAACTGTAGACTTCAACTCCATCAGATGGAAAATATGATGGAGTTGACATCTTACAGAGTGGACAAAATATTACATTTTCTCATGTCATCTCAGCACAATTTTATTTATTGAATTTGTTGAAAAATAGAAAGCTTAGCAGTGCTTGATTAGTGTTCCTGCCTTTTTTAAACCAGGAAGTGAGACAAGGAAGCTTAGCTTATAGCAAGCCCTTTTTGTGCCTGATTAAATCATGTTTCATGTAAAAATCTGACAGAACTGGTGGAAATCTGGGACATGGGAGCCAATATTTTCATTAAAAAAACATATTTTTTTCCAAATAAAAACGATTATAAAAGCAAAGTTTCATACTTATGTTATCAGTAGGTATTTTTAGTTTTAGATTTCAATGGCTTTTTACCATATTTTATAATAGTTTGACTTTTTTTTGTCTGGGACAGGGGTGTTTTCTGGCACAAAGCAAGTTTAGAAGTTGAAACCAAAAGTCACCAAAAGTTAGACTGCTGGTATTCATCTTTTTTTTTTTTTTTTTTTTTTTTTTTTTGTGGGAAGAGGTTTGTCCCAGTCCTCAAGAATGGGAGATTTATGCGGTGGACACAGGGTTTTAACCTTGCATTCAAATTGGTGACTGTCAATTGAGGTTTTACCCAGCAAGTATTTATGTGTGTTGAGGACGCAGCCCTGACCTGTGGCACTCGCTGAGTCTGAATTGCTGCAAAGTGTAAAGCACAGCACCTCCAAGAACCCTTGGGACCTGTGCACAAGAACATATAAAATGGAACTGGTAGAATAGGTGTATCTGTGGACCATTAACCATGCGGTGGTAAAAATGGAGTAATAACGGTTTATCAATTGCCATCATTTTTATGGTCAAGCCTGTGGGTGGAAGCTGTGCAGTATGATAAGACTGGAGATGCAAACAGCTGAAATGAGTTATCTTCACAGGGTTTTTTAGGGATAAAGCCAGGAGTTCAAAAGAGTCATTGCTCTTTTATGTGGAATAGCGAAATTTTTATTTTGTAATGTGTTTAGCAGTTGTTTCTGATTAGGATGTCTCCTACTGTAGCCTCACTGTGAAGGTATGCCCAGCCTGTCTGAGTGGGAGGAAATCCCTGGACAATCCAGTACATAGAGCCTGGGGGTGCTTCGGAGTCCCCAGAGAAAATTGAGGATATACTGTACGTATGAATAAGGCTGTGTTCTTAGTCTGCTGCCACCACACCTCAATCTGAATAAAATGATCAGTGATGGAAAATAAAATAGAAGTGTTTCATTTTCACCTTTGCACCTTGCAAATTAACTTTTCTATATGATTCGAACTGATGCACAATGGGGAATAATAGGGGAATAATTTAATTTTTAACTGTAAAACATTTCAAACTATCCCTCCCAGACTTGATGTCATGATTATTGTAAAACACAGTGGAGAGAATGCAGAGCAGAGTTCAGCAGATGAACGTAATCAATCAAAGGGATAAACAAGGAGACAAGCTTAAATCCAGTTAGATGGACTCCCCCATCTCTCAGCCTAAGCTTAGCTAGCTGATAAGAGAAATGGGAGGTGAGGTGCTTACTATCATCAGCCACTCAGAAATTAACTCCCCACTGAACCAGAGAAGTTAGGATGGGGATTCTGATACTGGTGTTTTGATAAAGAGGCTTGCAGTGTGTTTTGCAACTTTATTCAGATGTACACTTGGTGCTTCGTCATTTGACCAGTGACACTGAGCTCACAGGATGTAAAGAATATAGAAGGTGATTGAAATTCAGTTACAGATACTGAGGGATTTCTAGTCAACAAGCTTACAAAGTTGATTATCTAATACCCAGGGTCCCTTGTTCTATGGTAACTACTACCCCTACCCCTAGTCACAAGGTCATATGTGCACAAGGTCCTGTGTACCCAAGGTTCTATGTTCCCAGGGCCCCATGGTCCTATGTTCCCAGGGCCCCATGTTCCCAGGCCCCATGGTCCAATGTTACCAGGTTCCTATGTTCTAAATTTCCTATGTGCCCATTTTTCAATGTTCCCAGGGTCCTATGTTCCCTGGGTCCTGTGTACCCAATGTTCTATGTTTTCAGGGTCTATGTTCCCTGGGTAAAAATTTCCCAAGGTCCTGTGTTGCCCAGCTCTAAATCGTACATAATGGATTAGGGTTAAAGTTGTGGCAAGGGATAGGGTCCTTGGAACATAAGACTTTTGGAACATAGGACCCTGGGCAAAAATGACCTTGGGAACCTAAGATCTTTTGAACATGGAACCCTGGGAACTTAAGACCCCAGTAACATTGGACATCAGGAACATAGGACCTTGAGAACATGACTGGGAACATACTGTAGAGCCTTGGGAACATAAGAGCCTCTTAACATTGGACCCTGGGAACAAAGGTCCTTGGGAACATAAAACCCTGGGAATGTAGAAATAACCCCATGAAATGAGTTTAACGTAATGAAAAACAGACATTAAATCACACATAAAATGTTAAGGACAACACAATTTTATCCAGGACTTATTTTCATTTGATGAAGACCAGAGTCATCCACTTGTAGATAATGTTATGAAGACAGAAGAATGGTGACTCAGCTTCCCCTGTAAGTGGTATTAGTTAGCTAAGTTTGTCTAAGTTTGTGTTAGCTTGCTGGATAAAATGCTTCAGCTACTGTCACAAGTTTATACAGTGATGTTACTGCAGTATACAGTACAGCATATTGATGATTAACAATACATACACGGCTTGGTGTTGTTTTAAAAGGAAAGTTAGCTTCAGCAAGGTATCTTAAATGTAGGCTACAAAATGAAACTAACTGTATATAACTAAAAAAAGAACTATTTTTATAAAGTCAGAGCAGAGGAACTAGGGCAGACTTGACATTTGAGCATTCTGGTGTTTATCTCAAAGAAAAATTTGTCTCTTGATTGTTGTTTTATATTTAGGGCGTAATAATCTACATCTGTTACATCCTGCAGTTTAAGTAATGAGATGGCTTAACCTTAAGTAAGCAGGTCATGCGTTGCTTGCCAACAAAATGCACATTAACAGACAGATATTTGTTCACAGCAGCTGGTAGACCAGTGAAGACAGGAGTTTAGCGTCCTCAGCCAAGAGCAGGCAGGTTATCTTCATTTCTATCAGGTTAGCCATCCATGGAGCCAGATAAATCTCCTCTCCATCCCACGCTGTGTGGAGAAGGTCTGAGGCATGTCTGGGGTGTGAGACTGTGCTAATTGGACCTACACCGGGCAAGTTTTATAAACTGATAAAGAGTTGTGTGTTGTTAACAGAGAGAAAAAGAGCTTAGCTGACTTTTTAATCAATGCTCTGTCAAAATGGCAGCTTGTTATGCAAGGTTAAGCAGTCATATATTTTGAGACCCTGTAAAAACAAACATTGCTTTAATTTAAAAAAGTTAACTGAATTTGAAAAGACAAGATAAGGTAATCTTTAATGATTCAAAACAAATAAACTTTTCTGGTTGAATGAATTTGATTTCAAACCAGTTGTACTTGAGAAAACATGTTCAATAAGCTTAAGTTATTTAATTAACCAACAATTCCTCAGTCACACTGATGAACATTTATAACATTCAACATTTACTATAATTTACCTGCCTTGAAGTGTATTGTAGACAGACAAGTTTTCATTATATATGTTTGTGAACTCTGTACAGTACATCCCGCCCCTCATTTCAAGTCAAAAGACTTGACAAACTCATGTTTCTGAAATCTTCTGAAAATAAAGAAAAATTTTAATTTTGAATATAAGTTTGAATATAAGAATTTAAGCTGAATATATAAAACTTGTATATTTACATTAAATTGATGAGAAGATTTGACTACAGTGCAAAAGCCTATGTAATATGAAAAGAAAAATGAACGATGATGAATTACAAGACAATGTGTCAGAAATTATGTGCAGCATATCAAATATTTAACTCAAAATCGCTACAGATAATCCTTGAAACACACAGATATGAAATACAGGATAGTGTCATCAGTGCTATTTGTGTGGGATTTTGAATTAGATTTTAATGTTTTTTAATTCAAGAAAATCACAGCATATCATAAAATAAGATAATCGGTCAATTTCCATTTTCTGTGGGTGTATGTGTATAAATCTGCCACTCCTTCTTACTTTTTGCAGGAAATATTGCTTGTTCCAAAGGAAAAAGCTGGACTTTTCTTGATGGGGTGGCACCTTGTTGTTTACCTTTGGATTAAGCATTGAGCCTTTAAGGACTGGGTCAACACTGTCCCACTTCTTCATCAGGCATTCTCTGCCTCCATCCATTGGTCCATCCATCCATCCATGGGCTCTGGAAAAACACTCACACTCCTTAGGTTCTGGGGTTGCAGTCATATGTGTAACAACAACATGATGCTGCAGGAACGGACACATTCCTGACATTCCTCTGAATTCGTGTGTGTGTGGTGTGTGTGAAAGTTTGTGTCAGGAGACAGGGGAGAGGACAAAAACAAGCAAAAATAGGTGAGAAAGAACAGTTGTCAGAGGTGAGGAGAATGAAAAAAGAGATGAAGATGGTATTTTAGAAATGTGGAAAAGAGAGCGGACCAGAGAAGCTGCCTCAAGGAGGTGAGAGAACGAGATGTGAGGAAAGCAGAGAAGAGGTGAAAAAGGAAAAGGGAGGAGGAGGTAGAGAAATGTGAGAGGAGAAGTAGGAGGGAGTTCAGTCCTTCCAAACAAACAAAACTCTCTCCACACCTGTAGCTTTGGACTGTGTGTGTGTGTGTGTGTGTGTGTGTGTGTGTGTGTGTGGAGAGAGAGAGAGAGAGAGAGAGAGAGAGAGTGCAGCAACTTTCATTATGAATTCACATGTGGACCATGAGCACAAAAAACAATGTAGTCAACTTGTGCATTCAGTATGTGCATGTCTTTCTTTTGATACAGATCAAAGTTATGGTAATAAATGACTTTCTCCCATATGAAACAAAGATGTCTTCTGTATAATATATGTATGTGTGTTGTGTGTGTGTGTTTGCGTGCATGTCCCATCATAGACTCTGTCACAGCCAGATGGACACTTGAAACCACAAGGGGTACACTGTATATATACTGTATGTCAGACATCACTTTCAACACTTACTCATCATAATCACATCCCATGTCAGGGTTTCTATCTTTAGTCATCCATTTGAATGCCAACAGCAATATTGTTGTGTATGTGTGTATGAGTGTGTGTGTGTGTGTGTGTGTGTGTGTGTGTGTGCAGTTACTGTCCACGCAATGCAAGCAGCAACAGCTGGGGTCGAGAGCCACATGCTCCACCCTCTCCACCTTTTCTCCCTCCAAGATGAAAGTTCACTGATGGATCAACAAACCAGCTGACAGTCAGTTAAAGAGCAGTGAACTCTTTGACTCTATATTGCATAGTTTGACGATGATAGAGAACAATTTAAACCCATTTAGAGAGTGCGCTTCCTTGAGTTCACAAAGGCCAAATAGTAAAGCATAGCTCAGAACATATGATACAATCACTCAATGATACATCTTCATATGAAGTTGCAGTGAAGTCCCCATGGAAGAGATTTTTTGGCAGAAATTAATCATAATATCCATAAGTATGTTTTATTAGTGTATAATCATCTGGAAATAGGAATTTTTGTTAACCTAGAATGAGCCGTTTATATCTACAGAAGGTGCAGATCCCTTTCCACAGACCATGTTGAACTGCCATGTTTCTACAGTAGCCCAGAATGGACAAACCAAACACTGGTCTTTTGCATTTTTTTTCCACAAGTTTCAGGAACACCTTAGGTTCTCCTGCGTGCTAGGAATTGGGAAGGTGAGGCGATGTCTTTGAAATTGCAAAACCGCTGCTAGATAGCACCATATCCTGCACACTGGTCCTTTAAAGTGGGGGTTTGCAACCATATTTGTCCATGGGCCAGATTTTTTCTTAACAGACACTATGGTGGCCGGACTTTCAATAAAAAAAAAAAAAAAAAAAAAAATCCTATTATTGTTTCTCTCAAAATTACTGATACTTTTATTAGCCTATAGCCTATAAAGATCTGTACACTCTGGCTAGTACTAAATAAATTACATTGAAGAGAGCCACAGTCGCAGCCTGCAATATTTTAAACTGATCTGCTGTCAAAAAATTCTGAAAAAGACCATTGTCTAGTAGACACGCTTTTGGTGAATGATAGTGGTCAGTGCTAAGCTCTCTGACAAACACATTGCATTTCCTGTGACTACTTCATAATAAAAGTCAACTTGTGTTTCACTGGTGAAATGCTTTCAATGTGAAGCTTAAGCAGTAGACAGTGTTCACTTTGCATTAACTGTAACCTACTGTAGCATTTTTTTTTCTGTGAATTTTGACAGACACACAGTTCATAATACTGCAGATACATAAATAATGCAATACTTTAGTCAGTGGGCACAGAGATAATTTTATTGGCTAAATATGGGATTTGTGTTGTCTTTATTGAGCTAAAAGCTGGTCAGTAACAGTTTTGTTTAATTTAGGTCCAAATCCAATTTCAGATTTGAACATGTTGCCTTTGACAATCTGAAAAACACTTTTACTTTCAATCAAAATTGGGCGTATTTCAGATACAGCTCAAGTCTTTTTTCTGTGTCTTTCAAAAGTATATTCTGGTATGAGGTAGTGCTGCTTTAATTTTGCCATTGACTGTAATTGTAAGTGAAATTTAGGCAAAGCTTTTAAAATAAGCATCAGATATTGGGCCAGGCATTCCTTGAATATAACATGAGGTCAACATAGAAATCACTGAGAAGCCTGTCTATGAGCTGTACTAACATATTAAATCCAAAATATATCAAAATACTGATTGATAGACAGATAGGCCGTACAGCGAGCCAGATGAAGAGCAGCCAAACCATTGTGTGTTTGAGTAGAGAGAACCATAAATCTTTGGCAGAAGTGTGGCATTATTGTAAAACAAGATGATAAATTCAGTGGGAAAACTGATTTTTATCTTTTTATGCACCTGTCAGTCCTGCATAGAGATTTGATAAGTGCACAGAGAAGGCTTGGTTTCTTGGCACGTTGATATTGCAGTAACAGATGGTTTGAAGAGACCACATATCAACAGCTAAGCACTTAATTATATGTTAGAGGTTTGTAGAAGGTTGTAAAAGTTCTGGAGATGAGTTTTATAAGGCATGAGGTCACAAAACCTATTTATTTAACTGATTGTTCATTCCTTGGATTTAATGCACAGTCCATGGGTAAAAAGGCAGCCATCTTGGAAGTAGGTCTTTATAACTAATCCTGTGTAGGTAGCAGTTGCAGGGTATGACATAGTATAGAGAAAGGGGAAAATAGTTTTCCCCTTGAATGTCTTGAATGTCCGGATCTGATGTGTAAACCTCAATGTGTTCCAGCTGAACAAGACAGAGATGTCTTGATGTTTCCACTCTCAGGGAAATTCTATCCGTCTGTGTTGAAGCATGTGTGCACATGTGCTCAGTCGTACACATTGGTCATTTTTTTTCCTCCTTTCACGACCCTCTCTCTACAAATCTGCGCTCATCCCATTTGCTCCTCTTCCTCTCTCCTCTTTTGTCTCACTCTCCTGTGTCAGTCCAGGAGATCCAGGAGAATAAAACCAACGTAATTATTTTTTTACTGTAGCCACTATTTTTTTCTCTCTTTTCAATACACAAACAAAACACGAAGTAAAAACAGATGTAGTGGTTTGTTTTAGACATGCAAAGCAGCTGAAACCAACGCCAGAGAGTGGGTGTGACATCCCATGAGTTTTCAGGGCCATGCACATTCTTTTGGCCAAGCCCAGATACCAACACTCACCTTCAATTAAGCTCTCTGACTAAGTGCAGCCCTTCTGTAAACACGCTGTTTCTTTTTTCTCAGATAAGACAAACATGAGGCGGGCTATTATGTGGTCCTCCACGCCACTGAGGACTGTGTGAATCGATGTTTTCTGGTTTACAGAATAAAGAAGAGAATAATAGAGAACAAAATGTAAAGCAGGAGAAGGAGGATATGTGTGTACAACAAAATATGGAGTATTTACACCATGTCAAAGCAATCAGCAGCAGCTGTCAGAGCCTTCAGTGGGTATCCAGCCAGCCTCAGTTAGTGCCTGTCCACTGAACCACAGCTTGCCTAGGAAAACACATGGCATCCACGGCCATATATCACCTTAGCCTTTATGACTTGGCCACTGTTGCTAGTGCTGAATGTGTCTGACAAAACTGAATTTAAATATAGAAATCCTAGGCAAATCATAGTAAAAAAGTTAGATTGTGAATTTCAGTAGGAATCCCAGTTTCATTTTCTCAATTTCAAGTCATTCTACTTAGTGTTAAATTCATTTCATTACACAATACATTTACACAATTCATTTAACACATCTGATTTCATTTTACATCACGAGATTAAAACACAAAATCAAATATCAGTCACTCAGATGTCTACTTTTGTGGCACTTATCTCCTTCCACACAGTGGTGGAATTAAAGGGAGGTGTGTGAGTCACCATTATACAACTTAACACATTTAAACTTAAAATTTGTTGTATTTATCTTCTGAACACTTAAGAGATTAAAAACATGGGTTCTTCTACCTTGAAATCTTTTGAAATTATGATTTAAATATTAAAGGAAATCAAATTTGTTCATAATGTCCGTTGGTGTGATTGAAGAGTTGTTGGTTCTTTAGCTTATCATGTGTTTTACTCAAGTACAACTGATCAATATCAAGTTTATTTGACTAAAAAAGTTTATCTATTTTGTATCATTACAAAATTTCTCAACTTGTCTTTTCATATTCAGTCAACTTAAAATTTAATTAAATCTAAAATAAGGCAGTCTGGACAGTAACTTTTTTAAGTTAAAAAAATATATTTTATTTTTACAGTCTAAGGATATTTAAGCCCACTGCAAACCAGTATTATACATATTATATATATACATTTCTCTGACTCACCAGTGGTGAGATGGAGAAATGTAAAATGGTACGATATGATGGTTTACTCTTTTTTCTTGTTTTAAAGGTCCAGTTTGTAGGAGTAAAGGGGGGTTAGGGTTATAATATTATAAGTATGTTTTTATTAGTGTATAATTGCCTGAAAATAAGAATTGTTGTGTTTTTGCTACCTCAGAATGAACTGTTTTTTAGGGATTGACAAACCAAACACCGGCTCTAGATACAACCATCACAAGTTTTGTCGCCACTGCAGGTTCTCCTGCACACTTGGAAAGGAGAGAGAGATGTTTGTAATCTGCAAGCTCAACGCTAGATGCCACTAAATACACTGGTCCTTTAAATTACTGAGCCTCATCTTTTGTTTGAGACAAACCGTAATAAGATAAATGCTTAAATATACCAACTAAATGTGAAGATTGCAAAACCTTGGATTTCAAATGTTATGCAATCTTAAATTCTAGTATTTGAGAGCTTTAACCAATAAACAATATTTTTCATGATGACGAATGATGGCGTTAAGTAAAAAAAACACCTAAAAAACCGAAACGTATTTCTGACATTGTTGTGAAACAAAAATAGCACCAATCAACAAACTGTTACAGCAACACATCAGAGACCGGACAGGATACTGGTGGCGGTAACAGGAATGTTTTGGTGTTGTTGTCACACACTGGCAGAAATGTCTGAGTCATCAACCAAAGATAAGTAATTATTTACAAAGGTTTGGACCATTGCAGGTCAACTTTTACTTACTAAGCACTTGAAAAGCCACTAAGGGGAAAACCTGTCTTGGAAAAAGAAGATTAACTAAAATCACCAGCAGAAAGATTTTGGAACAATAACTGATGTTTTGCTCATTTTGCCACTGACAGCCTCTCTGAATTAAACAGTTTAATTTGCCTTTTTTTATGTTTACAGCCCATTTACAACAAATCATGTGCCATTTACATTACTGCAGACCTATCATATGTTACTGCCAGTTTTCCACTAATGCGGTTTATGTTGGTATGTTGATGTATTACTATAAGTTTCCATATGATACACATATTCAGACCCTTGCCACTTGCTTGGTTGTTGAAGTTTAGTCAGTGCAGACTGCTTTCAGATTGATTCACTTTTTTTTTTTACTGAAAATTTGTAGAAGTAAATGAAAAGGCAATTATTGTCAAATCTTTAGAGAGTGGTTGTACCTGTACCAAATCTGTGATCTGTGCCAACATGAGGGCACAGCATGGGCTGCTGCTCATAAAACAGATGGGGCTTAGTTGTCACTTACCCCGATGACAGATTGTAAATTTGTGGTTTACAAATGTAAATCAGAACATCTGCACATCATTTTACATTTTACATTTCTTCACAGCATTTCAGAATGAAGATTCTCACACCCAGAGCTCGAACCAAAAAGTCTAATCAGGATGGAGATAACCAGCAGAGCCTTGTTGACCAAACTGTTGAGTTGTATTTAACGTAGTAAGTGACTTTATTAGAGCTCTGTAGTAATGAGGCTGCAATCTGTTAGATGAAATTTACACAAAAGCTATATATTTCAGCTAAAAATTAGTGGGGCTTTCAAAAATAGTATTTTCCCAATAAGTCAGCTGCATGACCACACATCTTGTGCAAATTAATACACTGTGATATGAATTCCATGTGTTTACTGTAAGGACAGCGAATGCCTAATGTTTATTTTCCATTGGCACTTCTGGCCATGGAATTTGCATTTCCATCACCACTTTAAACACGCCAAGCTTTGCCGAGCCGCGCCCAAGGTGGACCTTCTCTGGAATGATGCGTCTCCAAACAGGCTGCGGTGACGGCTCGCCAGCTGTGGCTAACCCATGACAACCACCCTTTCTCTCCCTTAAACAAGTGTGTGTTGCGTGACTCTACTCGTGTGCAGGAGAGCACAGAGAGAAAGGTTTCAGTGGTGTTCAACTCTCAGTACTTTTGTAGCCTCTAACTGAATTTCTGTGCTTTGAAGTTTAGTTTCTCTCCTGCATGTTTGTACTTTCAGGCGTCTGCTTTATTGTACCGTTTCATGTTCACTTTTGGCTGGATAGGAGTGATGTTACCGCTGCTGAAAACCCAACATTTTCTGATTGGCTAAATAAAAAAAAAGTGTGGCTTTTATTGTGAAGAATTTATAGGAATTTAAATGTTTATCCTCCCTTTTGCAGCCACTCGACTTGAGCTCAGAAAAAAATCACAAAGCAGATACCATTAAGATACCTCGGTGCTCTGCCAAGCAACAGCCACACATTAATCACAACTAATCACAATTTAATTATAATCTAATTTCTGGAGCATTTCTGTTTCTCTAAGTGAAAGACATGAAGATTTTATGCCGCTAATAAATCAGGAATGTTGGCCAGAAAACTATTTGCTTCACTGACAATGAAGACAATAAATCAAATGGAAACTCAACTTTGGACAACAGAGAACATACACCCGTATTATCTTTGTGCATTGCTGAGAAATGAGTAGAGCTCAGGACAAAATTCCTCAAGAACTAGATCAAAGTTTAGATGATATAAAACAGTTGGTCACCTATCCATACCTTTGGCTAATATCAGCAAGAATCTATTTCACGTTAGAAATCTTACGTTGTAACCCATAAAACCAGGCTATTCTTTTTTCTTCCAACGCATCACGTCATATCTCAGTGATGTATTTGCGTCTGTCCAGGCTGTTACTCTGGATATCTTGTTTAAAGCTTACACACTGTGATTGAAAGCTCAATAAACTTCAGAAACCCACATTCAGGCGGCAAGATTTGTCTTGTAAACCCTTTTCTATCACAACCCAAAGCAAGACAGACAGAAATCAAGCAAAAGGCACGTGCGTACAACAAATGTTTTGTAATCCATCCAGTTTCTACAGCTGTTTCCAGAGCCCTTTGACCGCAGAGCCGCTGAGATCTGTTAAACTTAGTGAAAAATATCACAATTTGTCAATACATCATACCATAAAACACATAAAGGCAAGAAATAATGAGTGATATGGGTTTTCAGAAGAAGCTCTTCTCCCTGCCAAGTCTCCTGGCTTATCAATACTCCACCGAGCTGGACCAAGTGAGGAAGTTGTCATCTGGATCCAATGAGTTGCTTAGAAAAAGTCAAGCTTGTTGAACTTGTTGAAGGGGCTCCCTGACAGAGTTACACAAACTCAATTCTCTCCTTCTCCCGCTCTTTGTTCTGGGGCTCTCTCTTTCATTTACCTCCTTGTGCCTTCTGCTCTGGGGTTCTTTCAGTTCTCTTGTCCTCGTGTTCTTGCTCCCTCCCTTCTCCGCGTTTTCTGTTTCAATCGATCTTCCACTTAGCAGGCGAAGTATGGTTCCAATCAGACACTTTGCTGAGCCAGTCCTTCTTGGCCAGGCGCTCTCGAAAACACCTCAAATTCATTCTGAGCTGCTTTTCAAACCCAGTCTTCACATAATCAGGGGTGCGTTGTGATTTTGATTGAAGTTAGTCACACTGTGTCTTCCGTGAGGGTGTTTGCCCTGTCCTTAAAGACAGCATTTGTCTTTCAGTTACCCCAAATATCGTTAGCAATATTTGACCACAATGTATTTTTCAGTGCAGCCAGTGAATGCTGCAACCTGCTACCATTTCTATTATTGCGATTTTTTTTGTCAGTAATATTATGTAGCTCAAATGTTCTTTCAGATGTTTTCGCCAAAATTTGGCAAGCCCCCTGAAAACACATTTAAAGGAATAGTTTGTCACTTTGGGAAACAAGGTTATTCACTTTCTTTCTGAGAGTTAGATTGTTGAGTGAGAGCTGAGTCAATCCGAGTCAAGGAAACTGCGGTGGCTGAGAGAGCCACACATGCAAACACACAAAACACAAGCTAATTAAGAAAACATCTTCACCAATTTGACAACACATGCAAGTGTTTAGCGAACATGTTGCAAACGCAGACAGCAAACAAGTACAGAAATGCATTTACACGTGACTTTTGAATTTATCGAAGCCTGGTTTGTGCATCATCCCTTTATATGCTGTGGATTTCTGACTTCCACTGTTGGTCTACTCTGCACTGAAAGTGACTACGCGCACCTTGCAGGACCTTAAAAAGCTGACATTATATAAAATATTATATACCTTTACCTTCCAACAGACATCCAGTAGCCTCCAGTAGTTGGGGGTGGGTGTGTCATGTCAGAAGGATTAAAATGTACAGAATAGTTTAATATAACATCAGACTCAAACTCATTTCTTGTAAGTATTATGAAGATCAGTTACACCTTATCATATAGGCATTATTTGACCAGCAATATCCTGACATATAGGCTACAGAAGGCCAAGCACTGCTATGATGAAAAGACAACCTGGGTCCCAATGTTTAAAAAGTTCTCTGGAAACATTTCATTGTCATTTTCTGTATTTGCAGTGCATTTGTATATTTGCATCTTATGTTCCACATGTGCATTTACACATGTCTTGTCATACTGATGAGTTCTTTAATTTGTTAGTGTTTTGTACATGTTTTCTTAAGCTGCAGCGAATTGAGCTCTCTCGGCCACAAGGAACAATAACCAGGAAGAGTGCTCTTATGCTCGCTGTCAAGATTCAGGTTAGCAACAATATGCGATGTGCAGGTTAGATAGACCTCTGGCAAAAGAAAAGAAACAAACCCCCCTCTAAAAAACTGATTGTGATTGAGCAAGAACAAAAGACTTAAAATTTGATAGCAAAACGCACTCAAGCATATCTATCTGATGTTATTACTTTTTCATAATTTTCTTTTCAAATGTTGAACCCTAAAAAGACCTCAATTTCATTCTCTGGTGTAACTTACACAAAAGGGAAAAAACAAAGCCCAAAATGCAAAACATTCAATATCACAGCCATAAAAAATGACAAAAAGGCAAAGAAAGCAACACTGAGAGAAACCAAAGCCACACATGAGATCGATTAGGGAAAAAAAATGTTTTACACTTGACATTTCCGCTGCTGCTGTTGTGAGCACAACCCGTTGCTGAGGACAACATGATATAATGTTTTTTACCGGCTGTCAGATGATTGTCACGGAGTTGCCTTCATGATTAGAGGCAGAGATCCGTTTGAGCTCTGTGAGGAATCAGTGTGTTTGTGTATGTGAGTGTGTTTCCACACCAGAGTGGGTTAGTGGTCGGCTTGGGACAAGGCGGATCAGCTGTATCATGTAAGGCTCTCCAAACAATAAACTCACTGTTTTATTCTTGCTCCCCAAAATCCTTATGAGAAGGGCAGTCTGTCTCCCACCCCCATGTCTAAACACATAGTGTGCTCTGTCATCACCTCATCCACTACTACGTAAACGCTGGCTTAATTGGAGTAAAATTCCACCATGAGCTGCATTTTTCTCAAAGTCATTAAAAAAAGAAACATTTTGTTGACCAAACTAGCCAAAACACAGAAAAACATCCAAATTCTTTGAATAATAAATCATCAAAAATGCCTCAGTGCTTTCGCTCTGTCAGCTTGGTCCGGAATCAATTTACTGGTTGGTCTTCACTTAAAACTGAAAATGCCCTGTTTGTTCCTGAGGCCTGGCATTCAACCCTGCCAATTTGTTTTTTCTGCCTTCCCCCCTTTCCTTCCCTTGGTGTCAGTAGTAAAACTTTCGTAAAAGAAACATGATTTATTCTGCCGTTGGTCAGAAAGTGTGTGAACTCAGAGTGACACAGAGAGGGAGGGTGTCCGTGTATGTGTGCACTGTAAAAAAAAGGTGTTATAGTAACTTAGTGGACTCCACTAGTTTTTTCTCAACTCTCAGGAGTTTTTAACTAATTATGAAATAGTCTCAATTTAAGATCTATATGACCTACATAGTTATTCTTAATGGCTTCCACTGGGTCAGATCCTCCTCGAAATCAGATGAAACGAGCCAGTGTTTACATTTTCACAGGCAAAGTTACAGTAAGAAGTGTGTTAACCAGTTTAAAAAAAAGCAGGAGATTTTTATTCTGAATATTTTATTTTTTACATTATATTTTGTGATTATTATGGTGGAAATGCTACCACTTATTTTACACAGGGACTTCTAAAATTAACAGAATATAAAACTTCCTTGTAGTAGCTTTAACTTGACATAAATATACAACTTTTATTTATTCAAATTTCTAGTATTTACTTTCAGAACTTTTAAAGATGAGTTCTTAAGTCTTACGGCTTGAACTGATGAGTGGAATGAACAGAGTTCAATAAACTCATTAAATTAAGAAACATGATCAGCATATTAGCAGACTTCCCAGCATGCATTGTTTGAGAGTTAAAACTCTGAGGCCCTTCTATTTTATAGTTAGGATTAGGGTTAGAAGACTGTGGCTTGTTTTCACATTAATGAAAACACTGCAAACATGTTTTCTCAAGTAAATAATGAAATAATATATAATTAATATGCAATATTACGTTTATTTTACTAGAAAAGTTTATTTGTTTTGAATAATTATAAAATTACCTCAACTTGTCTTTTTAAATTCAGTTAAATTAACATTTTAACCGGGCACAGCTGCGTTGTATTACCGGCTGTACCACATTTGCTGGCCATTCTAGACAATGCAGGTGATTCCACCAGATGTGCTATAGCGTGTCCCGGAAGCGGCTCTCCGCTCTCTTCCACTTTTCTCTCTTCTGACGGATTTCGCATCAAGTAGCCGTGTGGAGGATGGATCAAAATTGTGGTGCAGACATGATATGTTCAGTGGACTCAACGGGTTAGGCTTGGACACAACTTTTTAAAGTTAAAACAAATAATATATTTTTTTTACAGTGTCTGTGCTCGTTCAGACTCACATTAACAGAGGTTTTGTTATAGTCTGCTTTAGGTCATGAGTGAAGGTGGCTGCAGGGTGAAGGTGGCTGCCTCGTGTGTGTGTGTGTGAGTGTGCACAAAGGGGAGGTAGAGGAAGGCACATGGGAGCCTCAGTCATGGTGAAAGAGCAAACTAGTCTCCACCTTGGTTTGGTCTGATGAAGGCTTCATGTAAACATACTCACTTTAATTAATGACAGAATTCCCTTGTGAATTCTCCTTCTCCTCTCCCATCCCTCTTTCCTCCTCCTTGGGTAGCCATATTGCAGTTTTTCTGTCTGTATCTGTCTCTGTCCGTCTGCCTTCCTTTTTAATCTGTCTGTCTGTCTGTCTGTCTGTGCAGGCCTCAGCACCCTTGTTCAGACCTAATCTGTCTGTCTGTCAGTGCCTGGTAATTGGAGCTGTTTAGGGGGTCATCCAGCCCAGGTGGGCGGGCTGGGGGAGTGTGTCTGTGTGTGTGTCTGTGTGTGTGTTTTTGTCTAGGTGTGTGTTCATTTGTGCACTCAGGGACAGGAATGCGTGTCGGACCAGGAACCACTGCTTCCCACGGCTATGCCACCCGTGAGCTATGTGTGACAGGCATACTGAGGGGCAGACGTCATGCTGAGGAATCTTACAGGTGCACTGGAAACTTAAATCCATTGTTCATGTGTGTGCCAGTTTCCTCTGGCAATTACATTTCTTCATCATAGTTGCAGATGATGATTATATCTACGTCCCATATTAATTTTAATTTGCCGTATTTTTCTCTTTATTGTGCAGCATTACCAAAATACATCCTGTCCAGGTTGTTAAGTGACTTTGATGTTGTTTAATCAAGATGAAGGCAATCACAAACGTTCCACCACTCTTGTAGTCCAACACATCCATTTGTCACTCCTAATTAAAACTTTCAAACCGGATCAAGGGGTGTCATACTCAATAGGGCATGTCAAGTTTATCGTGATGGAAACTGGAGGGTATTTACAGTGTATCGGCATTGTTTCAAAGTTTGTGAGCCTCCTTTGCTTGTTTTTGTCAAGGAAACCTGTGCTGTGTTGAAATTGCAGATGGAGAGGCCTGATATCATTGTGTGCACATGTAGTTTCAGGAAAGTCTTTCCCAGGGATCGCATGCCTCAGTTGAATCTAATTATATTGATAGGGTACATACATATACCAGAGGAGAGTGCACCAAGGAAATAACACGTTCCTCGAAAACCAAATGAAAGATACTGGAAATCAGCAACATAAGGGAAGAAAAACAAAAGAATGTCTTCCATTGCCTGAAACGAGATCAGTGCAACCAGTTGTATTCTGGTGTTTGAATTACCTTGTATATATTTAATAGATTTTAACAGATATCTCCACTTTTGAAATAATTCACACACAAACGCAACACTTTTTGAAGGTTTTGTTTATGTTACGGCCATCTGCCCTGAATGGCATGAAAACAGTGAAAACCGGCACTATAGTGCCGGACCAGTCAATACGTGTCGACTCAGAAAAGAGTCTTAGTGATGGTGTAACTACAGTTTTTGCTGTGAAAAACCTACCATGAGGCACCTGCTTTTAGAATGTTTGGTTGAATAGTCTGTCCACTCAAAGGCCACCGGGAGCAAAGGGAATTTTAACATGAATAAATTGAGCCAATCTACCCTCTAATAATGAACCGTGTAAACAGCATAAAGTAACATAGGAAGTTGGACTAAAACTGAACTTTTTTCTACATCTCTTGGCTTGCAGTTCACTTAATAAGTACAAACTGTTATCAAAACAGAGGCAGAAGCTCTGCTCCGCTCTGCTCCTCCGCTTGAAAAAGTTCAAGAATCTCGACTTTGATCTTCACTTCTGCTGAACATACAACAAAACATACTCTGTTGCCGTACACTCTTGTGTGACAGATATCCCTGGTGTTTTGAGGAGAAAGCTGCTGGGAGCTTACAGTGCCAAACAAGACAATGGCAGTTTGTTGTTCTGCTGTCTCTCTGTCCGTCTGTCTGTGCAGGCGAGGTCGAGCTGCAGGGTAAGACGAAGCCACCCATACTCTGCTGGAAAGAAATGATCATTTATCACCTGGTGATTCACAGGGATTGAGTTACCAGAGCAAAGAGAGGAACGCTCAGAGGGACAGAGGGAGAGAGCAGGAAGAAGAGTCTTACAAAGATTATATGAGTATGCATAAGTGAGCATTTCTGTTCGTAACATGTAAGATGGTGTTCAATATGACAAATAAGCAAACAAGCAATATGAACAAATGAAGCACTGTATTTTCTATGATATCTCTGAAACATTCCAGTTGTGTTAGCTAACCTTACACAGGTGCACTCAGACCAAACTGATGCAGGTGACAGATAACAGGTTTCTTTGATATAATTCCAGTCATAAATACAGTTTGCTTTTTCATTTTTGGGGCCTTTTCAGCATAAACTTAAGTCATAGCAGACTGCAGCACTTTCTGAAATTAATAATGTTAGTGCACCATTTATAAAGCCAGACACTGTCATAATTTCCATAAAATCAGTCACTGGGAATAAATGTCAGATCTGCAGTCCTGCAGGCTGAAACACTTAAAGACCTTAGGTTCACAACCAGGAAATTCCACGAACTTCCACTCGTCGTCGGAATTTCCAATTTATATGGAGTCATGCCTTTTAGCATGTTGGATAGTTGGACTGTCAACACTCTTGATGTAACAGGCGCAACACACCCAGCTCCTGCTCGGAAGAGCTCACGGCAACAAATAACTCCCTCACGAAAAAAAAAAAACAGCTACTGGGAAAAGGTCAGGATGGAAATAGTGTTGGTGCGCAGCCGGTGCATCTATTTCAGCGGCAGTGTCAAGAGCTGTTAATTGGTAGCAGGTAACATCTGTTCATGGGGAAATTAGGATCAAACCTGAGGTCCGCTTACTCATGTCCTCCAAGCTCCTTCCCGCTGTGCATGTTTGTGTGTGTTTGTGTGTGTGGTTGTGTCTCAATTCGCAGTGGGAGGATTGCGAATGTGAGTGTTTGTGTCAAAATTGAAGGAGACCTAAATGTGTTTGTGCCTGTGAGCCAGAGATGAAGAAACACTTGACAGCACATATTCATCCATTCATACACACACTACTGTGTGTGTGTGGGTGGGTGTGTGTTTGTATGTGTGTGTGTGTGTGTGTCGGGTCATCCTCTGAAGAAGCCTGATGACAGTAACCAAATCCCTGCCGATGTGTCTAGCCAACAGACAGATCAGTGAAGGCTGCCTGTCAGGAGCAGTGACCCTGGCCTCCCGGGCTGTTTAGCTGTGGATTCACCATGGAGACTGGAGGTCAATGACAGAGGTGGGGGATTGGACGATGGCAGGAATGGGTGTGATGGGATTGCTGGTAAAGATGAAAGAATGTGTTGCATGTTAGGCAACAATGCTTACCAGTAAAGACCACTGGTAGCCGCCTTCTAAATTCAAGCAATGATGTTAAAAATACCAAAACAAGATTAAATGGCTTTTAATTTCTGTCAGACTTCAAAACCAATAGAGTGTTTTCACGGTGCGTCATCCGTCGGAGTTCAGCCATTTTGGAGGTACTGGGATGTAAACAAAAGAATGGATTACATGCTGAATATTCAATTTAATCCGACTTGAGGATGTCTAAACCACAGAAAAGTCCAGCAAAACATGTGGAAGCTGCTAAAACTTACAGGGAAGAAGGTCTGCAGGAAAGGTCACAACATTTTGAGAAACTAAGGTCAATAGTTGGTGGAGATCTGTACTTCTATTTCCTATCACAACATAGTGAAGTACCTTGCATTTTCGCCAAGCCCACACACAGTTTAAGATCTTAAATGTTACAAAGGTTTGGAGGCCTCCAACCAGATAGTATGTGGATGGTAACAGAGGCACCGTATGAACTCATCAGTGACGTGCATTCTAAAAGCCAAGGTAGGTTTCAACTAATCTTATTGTGGAAATTAACTAAGTATCTAAGACTTTTAGGATTTCAAATCTAATAATGTATTAGTACAATATTATGCTGATCTGTCATGAATCTATTGAAATGTCCCTCTTCAACCAATTTATTAGCAAAGTCAAGTGATGAGATTATAGTTTGTTATCCTGACAAGTTTATGATTGACAAGCAGCTTTCAAATGGAACGTGTGAACTTATACTTCTGACATGGGAAGTCATGTGCGACTTATGACCTTTAAGACAATTTCCACTTACAAGGTTATGAGCGCTTTTCTTGAACGCAGCAATCACAACCCATTTGGAGGCAACAAATAATCAGAAACAGTGGTGATTTGGATGTGTTTGGACGGCTAACCTCCGGATTGATGACACACTGTGAAAACACACTAAAGGGATGTTTTCCTGCTGCGTCCCCACCTGTTCATGATGGACATCATGTGTATTGAACAGAAGCCAAATGTGGTTCTCCCGTATTTTGGTCAGACCGCTGTCAGATCCATCAACTAAAGAAACATCTGCCACGCAGTGCTGTGTATCAACGAATCAAACAAACCTTTTCAGTGCTGCAGGGATAAAACACTCACACCCCTCTGCAGGGACAAGCGTTCACTCTCACAATACGATGCTTCCATCTTGCCTTTTCAATCCACTGAGACAACAGACAGGGGTTTCTGTCCGGGAAGCCAGTGAGGGATTGTGTTGTTGTCACTGCACTAGTGATTCCGGTTGCCTTATTGGGGCACAGGGGGTCTATGCCTGACAAGAGCCCTGTCATTATTTGACATTTTATCCAGCTTTAAATTATAATTTTAGGTGACACTTTTTATATCCCTGTTGTTTTATCTAGATGTTTTAAGCCTTTGATCATTGGCTGTTTAGACAAAGAGTTATCGGCTTATCTCCATCACGGAAGTCTACGCCTGCTCAAGGAAAATTGCTGTCAAGCTACTTCATCGCTGTGTGCTCCTGTTGAGTCATGCGTGCAAGGACACTCAAGACTTTTTCTCTGTGGGCTACAACAACATCACAAAAATTATCTGAGCCTCTTACATTGTACTGCCAGAGTTATTCTCTTTTCTTACAACATGTCATTACTCAACGTACCGCCTGGATGTGACAGCTGCCTCCAGTTGGAAGAAGGGAAGAAAGAATCTCCGCTCTGCAACAGATCAAAGTTGACAAATAGTTCATTGACTCTATGATTACTGTGGGTCGAATCAGGATTGCCACTGCCGCCACTGGAGGCAAGCTTGACTCAATTGTGCCATGCCACACTTCTTCTACTGCTTTCCCTGCTGCCAGAGAAGAGGAAGCGGTGTCTCCCTACCCAGTGCTTCCACCACCATAGCCAGATGATGCCTATTCCAGTCTGCTCTACGCCATCAAAATCCTTTTCAAACTTTCTGCAGGAAATTCTCAAGCTTCCAGGTCCCACAGTTCTCTGGGAATCCGTGGAAGTGGAGATTGGAGTTGCAGCTCCCATCTTCTATGTCATAAATTTTTATTTCCATCTTCTTTATTATAGCTCTTTGCTTTTTCATCATTTCCCTGGTACTATATGCAGTTCAAAACCGATATGTTCCAAGGCAATGTAAGGGAGGTTATAAAATGAGAATGAGAATTACAATTTTTCTACAATCATGCTAAACAGGCTCTGCTCCGTCTGCCACTGTCTGCCTGGCTGCTATACCAAAAATCCCCCGTTTCCTTGCCGTCATGAAAATTCTATTTCCTGGTCTGCAGAGGCAAATCCAGCACACTTCACCCACCTCGTCCCACTTCTCTCACTCCAGCTGTCAAACAGATTTAACATCCTTGACATGTCTCAGTTCACTCCTTTGACTGGACACTCTAAACATCCCACCATCATAAAGGGCCATGTCAGGTTGCCACAGACACTCTGCAAGCACCTGCTCAGTCTCTGCCCCCATCGAGAAAACCAAGGGCCAAATCATCAGCTGGAATCCACCAACTACGTTTTTTTATATTTGGTTATTTTCATTCCACGTCCCCAGTGTAACAGTGATCAAGTTTCAGCTCGTCTCCAACCTGATGTGTTTCTGGTGATCTGGAGGTTGGTCTGGTCTGGAGTCCCACAGCTAAGGCATACCTGGCTGCCTCCACCCTCTCATGTCTTGTTGTCGGCTCAGCCATGGTCTGGCATGTCTCAATCCCCAGGGCTGAAACCTTCTGTTACCACACATCCTACATAAACTTAGCTCCAAAATATTTTTCACAGTCATCCCACTGCATCTACAATCTTAACTCATACTGGCTCTAACAATCTCAAACTATTGCAGTCAGAGCCACTTAAAACTAACTTTAAACACTGTCCTAGATCCTGAAATAGAGTAGATTGTTTCCAGCCAGCTGCCATCTCCTCGGTTCTACAATATCAAGTTTAGCAGTATCTGCCTGCAACATATCTGACTCAAAGGATACTGCTTGTCAGGAATCCTCCTTGTAGACAATTTTAATGTGTTCACGAACAACTGAATTTATTTGCATGTGACACCTTACATCTCAACAGAAAAAACAGGAAAATGGCTTTTAGCCAATAACATGGTTTTCAGCTACACACTGCTATTTTAAACTGATACTGGACATAATTGTAAATGAGAGCCAGTCCTCAATGATTTTTCAAGTGTAAATAAAGGTAATATAATGAGGAAGGAGATTAAATGCGCTTCAACTGACTCACAAGGACTTAAGGTCTGTGTTGAATCAGTACCTGATTAGGGGAGGTGATTTAAGAGGGTGTGAGTCTTCAGTGTGTTTGACTCTGATGAAGACATAGTATGCATTGAAACATTAGTCTTTTAATAATAAAAGAAAGTTTTGTCTCCTCAATCTGTGTGCCCCAGTGTTTCTGGATCAATCTTCCAAATGTTTCCTGTGACAAGGTAATATAATAGCAGTATTGGCAGGGGGTGGAGAGTAGCATTGACGGCAAGGTTGTGGAACAATATGTGAGCTCAGATGGGGGTATCTAATTTGAGTATTTCATTTTAAAAATTGGCTTCTTGTTGGGAACATTTATTTATCGGATACAGTGACAATACTTTTAGTTACGGATGTGGGTTGCATATTATAGTGTGTTACCCTCCACTGCAAAAGTCAGCAGACAGTACATTTTATTTAGACATTTCCTAATCAGGACAATCCTTCAAATGCTCAGATCCTATTTCTAAATCTTTGTCTAAACCCTTTTTCTCTGATTGTTCTCTCTCCCCTGGCTTCCTTTTTTTCCCTGTTTCTCAATCCATCTGTTTTGTAATGGTATCCCTGCATCGTTATGAGTTATAGAAAACAGTCGTGGTGGCTTCCCAGCTATGTGACTGTTTATCTCCTCCATACACCACAGTGGGACCATGTTATTGGGATAAAAGACCATCAGGACAATAGACTTGGCAACACTTTCACATTTCCTGTGAGTCAAATCCACAATTTGGCAGGTTCAGTTCGATTGAATAAACCTCATATAGAAATGTCACATTGTTAAAAGCTAATGTGATTTATACTTGTGGTCCAAATATGAAACATGCACCGATTGAATCTTGTGAGGTTAATGCTGTTTTACCATTTTGTTCTGGCTCAAGGATGATTGATTACACAGTACAGCCACTGAAAGTTGCATTTGGTTCAGCTCAACCAGAATGAATGGCCTGAGTGGAAATTTACAATATTTCAGTCTAGCTGAAATTAATACTCACTATATCTGATGTGATAAATCTGTCTTATATACAGTGCAGTTGGTGGTACCCTTTCTATATCTTAACCAAAATAAATATTTTTGGTCACACAGGATTGGATCATGTCTAAACTGATGAACCTAAAGGGAAGATTCAATCTTGTGGTTTATATAGCTCAGTATTTTCACATGGACTGTCCTGCTTTAAAATCTGCCCAAATGACTGATTCACATTCTTTATGGTACAACATCACTGAAGCAGTGTTGTGTTTGTTGGCTTACCCATTGTGTTAGAAGCATCCCATTGTGTTTTTCCCAACCACAAGACTGCCACTGGGGATAGAAAAACTCTGTGCCCATAGAGCTAATCTGCATGCTTACTGACAGATTCTCAACTGCATGTGCTCTACAGTCTCAGCTGCTCTTTTTAAATACGTGATTGATGCTTGAATGCTGATGGTGAGAGTAAAGATTAATTGACAGATCGGTAGGGTGTATATGTACGTGTTCCTACCGCATTTATCCACTGGGGATCGTGGCCCTTATGATAATAACAGTGTGTCTTCAAATCAAATCAAGAAAGCAATCTTCTATTTTGCTAGAACATTCACTAACTTCGAGGAAACTCTGGAATGGTGGAGAACCTTTCTTTTCTTCAGTGGTTTGGTCGGGTATGCTAGGACTTACCACTACACACATACACTTACCATCAGCATACAGAGTCCTGTAGCTGTCTAGTTTTATAAACCCGTGCTCGTAACCCATTCTTATTCCCAACTCATCAAATAACAATGTGTTCTCACTGCAGATGAGCATTCAAATGACTTTAACGTAAAACCTTCTGTGTCTGTATGCACCAGGCTTTCAATGTAGCGTAAAAAAGAAGTAGTTTGCAGGAGGAGGAAGTGGACGGATGGCTCAAACAAACACACGACTTTCACCCAGCAGACTAGGGTTCATGTCATGTTCAAGTTGTAAAGTTCATACTTGTAACTTTCATCTAGTGAGTTGCTTCTGTAAAGTCACATAACTTATGTAATGTAAAATACTTACTGTAACCCCAAACTTGGTCGTATCCTAAACCTACCCAAGTAGTTTTTGTGTCTAAACCTTCCAAAACTGTACAATGGCTACTCCGTTTCAAGATTATAACCATTGCCCCAGAGATAGAAGAGCTGTTTTAACACACCTCTGTTGTAGGTCTTTGTAAACTATACCACAACCCCAATTACCATGTGGGGCTGAGTTGTCAATCAGTGGTTGAACTATCAATCACAATGACTGAGTCTGGACTATTACAAAAATATATGGGTTTTGAAATATAAGTATAAGTTTTGAAATAATTATTATTCTTTAAATATAAGCAAACACTGCTATTTTGGCTCCTACACAGCCCCTAAAGGATACATTGTGTGTCAGTATGTACCAGCAAGGGATGTGACAAAGCAGCATCAGTAATTGATGAGCTGGGATGAGGATGGGTGGATTACCTATAGTCTATAACGGCCAACAATATATCTTCAAACTCCATTTGGAGATTTAAATGACAAGAGATATATTAAATTACTGTATTGTATTGGTAATACAAACAAACAAACAAATAAATAAATAAACAAACAAATAAATACTGCTTATTTTAATTTCACTTTCAATTTCACTGGCTTGTGGCCAGTCTATTGTGGGGCTAGCACAATTGACAGACGGACAAGGGCATTCATGTTGTTTTTACTGGCAATTTGGCACACACTCCAGTAATTCATTTGACTGGTGTGTCTTTGTGGTGTGTAACTAAAGTGTTCCTGTTCACCACCCAGAGGAAACCCACAGAAACATGTTAAGTCCACACAGAAAAGAGCGCTGGATCAGATGTGTAGTGTTTGATGTGTTATGGCTTTTTGACATTGTGCCCTCCTTGGACTCTTTCCAAAACACAATCAAACCAGATCTCCTCCGTGAAGCATTGTGAGAGTCCCTCTGCTGTGTCGGAGAGCCTGTCAGTTCCCTGAGCCACAGAACAGGCATTTCTGGGCCTGGCCCGGCCCAGCTTGGCCCAGACCAGGTCTTAAATTCCACCAGCTCTGAGTATTGGGTTACGAGCATGTAGCTGGGGGAAGTAAATTCCATCTTTATTGCAGCTCATCCATTTGGTTTATGTCTTATTAAATTATGAAGTAGGCATGACAACAACAGGTATGTCTGACATACTTCTAGCCCTCTAAGTTTATATTGTGTCCTCCTGGGAATAGCGAATGGGGGAGGGATTGTTTTGCCTTTGGGGACCAGCATAAAGGCTGGTCAGTGAGCTGGGGGAGTCTGTGTGCCTGTCTGTGATTTTAGACCTAAAAGACCCCACATGAAAACACACCTGCAGCCTGAGAGAGAGCTGCACTGCTGAACAATGACTTGCTGTGTGCACAAAAAGTAGCTTATTCTAAAATGAATATGATACAAATACTTTTATTTTGTTATCATAAATTAATTCAAGGCTTTAGTTTCATACAATATTACTTACCGTTGTAGCATCAAAATGGTTGTCTAGAAAGTGAGGTAAAAAATGAAAGAATTAAACATGTTTAGCAAAACATACCTTCACGCTACAATACGCCGTGGCTTCCTCTTCATGCCAAAGATAGAGAGGAATCAAGATAGATATATGGATAGATAGATGGCTGCCAGTCCCACATTGGACATGTCACTAAACACCTCTACTCATACATAGAGGTTTAATCTCGACAGTGTAGAGGTGGTGGTGATGGTTATCATGTTTCTACAGTATAAACTGTGGAGCTGAGGGCTCAGATAAACCAGGGCAATATCTCACATCCACATCAGGTGTAACCTATAAGACTCTGGGTACAATAGAAACCTGGAGGAACATCGTGTAAAAAATGCATTATAGTGCTGTAAAAATAAATCTTTTGAAAGTTTTTACAGAACCTAAAAACAATTTTCTCAGCTTCATAATATGAATGATGGAGTCCTACGTGAACATAAAAGTTTTGGTTGTTTCACTTAAAAAAAGGGTATATTTTGTTTTCTCTTTGCTCTTCTCATTGGTTTGAAGGGGGTTTGGCGCAGGTAGAAAAAACTGATATCATGATGCCCATGCACCAATCAGAGTATAGAACATTTGAATCAAGATGTGGTGACAGTTGTTGGACATCAGTCAAATCTGATCAAACCTTATCATTTGTTGTTATTGCAAAATACTTCAGATCTGAATTTTTCTTGGAGCTTTAAATCTCAAACATGGTCAGGAGGCTTCTTTCGTGCAGGAAAATAGATTCTAATCATGTCTTTTGATTTTTTATCCACAATATCATTCTTAGGTCAAGCTTATTTTTCTGATAATTTAAAAAAAATGCCAAATATGTAATTTGATGGCTTCAAATAATGACATGGATTTCTTCAGCGTAGCCTGAAGCCCATATTTATCACATTTTCCACGGTGGTTTTAATGGACAAGCATTGATTTCACGAAATCACATTTTCCTCAGCTCCACCCGTCAGAAATAATTCATGTAAACATGTCAGCTAAAATGAATGAAATATGACATCCTGTGCAGTTTTCAAAAAGTAGCTTGTACAAATTAAATTATGTTTTTCAGCTTTTATTTCTGAATACTTTTGACCCAAAGACACCTGTTTTTCTCATACCTACTTGATAAAAAGGGAACCATTAGCTTTCATCAATCATTTCATTTCTTTACATAACCTGTCTTTGATATCTCGTCCTGTTGCACAACTGTGGCTTTCCCTTAAAGTCAGCCCCCCAGCGACCCATTTAGCCTTCACCATACATCTTGCCCTTATACAAACATATTGTACCATATATAATACAGTATATACATTTGTTTAATGAGTGTGTACACCAAATCAAACAAGAAATCATGGGTAGAAAAAGGAAAGGTCAAGTTCCCCCCACATGCGCTGAGAGACTGACCTCGATATATCAATGTTGTAATTAAAGCTACATTTCATGTCTCAGTGGCTTTTCCCCATAATATTTACACTCCTGTTGCTGCAGTTCAAGAGAATTCCCCCCAGTATGTGATACAGCAGGGAGGAGAAATCAAATAAACATCCACTCAGAGGTAACAGGTTTAAGATGTCGCAGTCAGACACTCATCCATCTTGTGGTTGAAGTCTCCGTCACCTGCACTGCAAGTCAATAGAGACCCTGTGTGTGTGTGTGTGTGTGTGTGTGTGTGTGTGGTGTGTGTGCCGTGTGTCTGTGTGTGACAGTGGATGTATGCACACGCTCTGGACTTGGCATGTGTGACTGGTTGGATACATGAGGAACATGGCTTCCCCCGGCATCCCTCAAAAGATCAAACATGGAGATAATTAAAGCAACAGTAAATAAAGTAGAGATGAAACAATAAACAGTGAGCAGCGCTGAGACAGATGTAGCAGACGAACATCAGGCCTCACTGTTTGATGTCTGATTTTACCAACTGGCTGTCAACAGTGTGCGCAAGACAGAGCCAACACACTGAATACAAGCTGGAGATGTACTGCTGCTACTGGAGCCTCGAGTGTGAGTTCAGTTCAGTGGGTGTTACTGACTCTGAATTAATTAATTAATAACTAATTCCTGAGATGGCTGTTTTTTTAATCTCATAATTAATAAATCATAATTACAGTGTACAATATCAGTGTTTTTTGGTAACTGGGTTGTGATTATCATTTTATATAAAAGTACAGAGCAAACGTACAGTCTTTTACACACTGTCACCTCACAGCAGGAAGCTGTTGGATTTGAGCCTTACACAGCTGTCTGGGTTGTATATGTGTGGATTTCTGTGTTATCCCAGAGGAAAGGAAAAGTTCAAAGTAAGCTCTTGTCTTTGTCTAGGCTGTGTCTCCTAACCACAAATGAGATCAATTTAAGACCAATATGAGACTTGAACTATTTTCTCATACTTCTTAAAGTTTTGAGAAATAACCTTTGCCTCATCTCAGCCTGAGACTAATTTGAGCCCAACTGATGATCTTAAAATGTTCTCTTTTTTTTTTTGTCCCACTGCACTGATCTTAAATGTGCCGTAAATGATCAGCTCTTGAGATGACAGTGAGATCTACAAGAAAGCTCGGTTGTCTTAAATGAGATCTTAAATTTGTCTCAGTGGCCAAATTAAAGTCTTGTTGCCCCACAAGGTCGTCAGGGAGAGACCTCTGATACACCTATGAGGGGTCAGCAAGGATGCCTTGCTTTTCTTTTGTTTTGCTTCTTTTTTCTCCCTTAAGGGTGTGGGGGTTAGGAGAAACAGATGAGACTTTAGTAAGCTCAAAATAAGAATCTCATTTATTTCAAATAAGACAAAGAAAAGACAATCGTGAGAAACAAAAATTTCCCCTGGGATGTCCCTTTTGTCTGTGAGTTTCTATGTGAGTTTTCCAGTTCCATCCAACTGTGTGATATCCCAGTCCCACTATATGCTCCATTCTGTACTAAGAACCCAGGATTATGTTCAGTGAGACTGTTATTTTTTAAGGCCCAAAGCCCATGTTTCTTTAAGACTCTCACTTTCTACTGTATCAGAGTATGGAAACAATAACTTGGGTAAGGTTAGGAGAGGGTTGGTTGTGATTAATCCCTGCCCGTTGTCATTCCCAAGTCATCAAATAGGCTACCGATGTATTGTCACAACCCTGTATGAGACAAGTTACTTCAGTGTAGACCCATCCATGTTAGGTGACATTATCTAACTTTTAAGTTTTAAAGTTTGCTACAACTGACTCTTTTTCAAGTGTAGATGTTAATGTTTATGTCAGTAACTTACTTACTTACTTAGGCTACTTACTTGGGCCTCAAAAAATATCAATTGTCTGTGGTGGAGAAACATAATATAGGTACCTAATATAGGTACCCTGACACCCACTGAGCTAAAACCATCACAGAGTAAACCAAAGAACAGACTGAGATAGACAGATAGAAGTTTTAAGGCACATATCACTACTTGCATCTAGTGATGTGTCATGTGACTTCCGTCTTACGACTTGGTTCACTTACATCATGTGACATAGACACTGCAACGTACTTATTTTAACACAAAACAAGATGTTTTACAAAACCTAACCAAGTAGCTTTGTTCTTTAAACCTACCCAAACTGTGACCATTTCACAACATACTAAAAAGGCTTTCTGGCAGCATCTCTCACAGCTGCTAAAGGTTACCTTGTGCACCAGTATGAGAGGCCGAGGGGCGGTGACAAAGACGTCACTGTTAAACAAGCTGGAACGTGATTTGACACAAACTTCGGTCTGTTGCGCTTGGTCTCCATCCTGACATCTGTATCTGTACTTTCCACCTGAGATAGAGGGCACACTACTTCTTGCAGTGGTTCTGAATGTTGGAAATGAATGAAAACCGTAAGACGCAGAGTTGTCCAATATGGATGTAATTCCTGGGGATGCTGGTCCAACTTGCAGCACAGGTCAGACTCCAGGCTCCTTATGACCCTCATCAAGATGAACTGTATAGATGTTGTTTGAACAGATGGATCTAAATATGATTCAAATATCTACCTACGCATGTACATTAGTGAAGCTACTGGAAGATTCATTTTCATATTCAGTATAGGTCTAATTTGTTTTAACTAAGCCTACTGAATAAGGTAAGATCTCATTTTAATTTCTACAGTGTGAAATTGACTTTGAATTTCTTAAAGCTTTTGGAAACCCAAATCCACAATAGCCTTCTAACTATGTAATTTAGGGTCTTAGTAAGCATCTAAAATGTATTAAAAATTGAGAGAATGAGAAAAAGAAAGAAGACAAAGGTTGGGGAGGGTGAGACGCATTGGAGCAGATAGGTTACGGGAAAAAGAGACAAAAACAGGGATAGCCTACACACATGGCTTTGCATTAGTTCTCATGCTCCTCTGCATGTGTTCAGTGTGTGTCTTGGTGTGTGTGTGTGTGTGTGTGTGTGTGTGTGTGTATTTACAGTAAAACAGGTCCTGGAACATGTGGCTGCTATTATCACCAAAACCCGTGGTCAGTGCAGAGGACCCACTGCCTCTTGTGTGAGCATATGTGTGTGTGTGTTTGTGTAAGACCCATCTAAGCTGTGAGAGAGCTGTTTGAACTCTGGATTGCCTTTATAGCACATTATAACACCTCAGACAGATATCATCAACTTGAGGTTCTAGTTTTTCTTATAACTGAGTCTTTTTTTCATCTGTAGATGTTACTGTTAGTATCAGTGAGTCAGCTACTTTCACTTGACGCTTAAAAAATATCAGTTGCCAGCGGTGGAGATGGTAATGGGCACCCTCACACCCAATGAACTGTAACTGCACTGAGTGAACGAAAGAAGAGACAGAGATAAACGGATACAGCAAAATGAATAAAAACAGCTAAAGACAGGGCAGAAGGTAAAGTTTGAGATTGACAGAAATAGAAGAAAGAGAAAATGATTTAAGAAATCTTCACGTGTAAAACACTGCCTGTGTTGATTCCAGCGCACTCTGTCTGTCTGCTTGCAGGTCATAAAGTGGAAAGTCTCTGGCAGGTCTGGTGGATCTGCAGCACTTAAATCGACGTGATAATTCAAAGTGGTGCAATGCACATGAAGAGTTGGCAGGAATACTCGGCTCACAACCTCCACCTGCAGACCTGTCCAGTTTTTAATGTCCTACAGAGAGACTGGGAGGAAAACGTCTGTTTTTAGTTTTTTGCTGAGGTTCACTAAACGAACACAAAATGCAAAACACAGAAGCTTCAGGGGCTTGGTTTGGTTCACAGGTTAAAGAACCTTCTGTACTGTATTTGTCCTGTGAGCTCAAACCTGGTACAGTGTCTCTGTAATGTAAAACTCATGAAGAAGAAAAGCTGCAGATTGTCATCTTTAAAAGTTAACCAGAATAAATATATTTATGGAGGACACTTCTGTGTCTTAAAGCCTTTGGAAAGTTAGCTTGAAATAGTAAAAATACATATATGATATCAAGTGTTGGACTACTGCTGCTTTGTTTGTTCTTGTTTGTCTGACTTGGGTGTTTTAAAAGATTAAGCAGTGCTGTGGATCAAGTAGAATGAAAATAACATGGACACCCTCCTGACTCCTGACTGTACAATACAAGATTATTGATGGTTTCAGTTGAATTTCATAAAATCTGTGATGGGAGAGTGATGAAAAGTGTTCTCTTAGTACCTGCCTTAAGATTGATATATCTTGATAAATAAAAATGTTTTACAGTTCTTACATATAAAGATCTATTTTATGATCTCCTGGCCTCAAATAGGCACAAATGGAAACATAAATACGTCACATTGTCTGGCAAGTGTATGTAGGCTTTGGCTTGAAAAACCTACAGTACAGCGGATGAATATCCCACATGTTTTCACATTGCAGCGATATCAAGATACAAACATTTTCCTGGGTCAGTGCATACAGTGAGTTTGCGAAGATGGTACTTTAAGCAGTCTAGGGTCAGCAAGTTAAAATCCTACCAGTAACAACCACCATCAGTGTAATTTCCTGCGAAGAGAAATTGATTGAACTGATTATGCATATGAAAACAGTGATTACAGTCACCAGAGTAAAACATTAAAGGTGAACACAGCTCAGCTAATGGGTGCAGTTAGTGGTTTATGATGAGATCATAAAGGTGGATCTATAGATGTGCATTAAGGCATTATGGTGTAGCACTGGAGTCTGCGCACATGGAGGCCGTAATCGCCCATAGGCAACACCGTAGCTGATATGTGCTACCTCAAAACAAAACGAAGGCATAAACAAAGTGAAAATAAATACGTTAATGAATTGAGAAATAAAGAAATAAAGAGGACAGATGTCCACCAGGCAACCTGAAGAGAATATTCAGATATAACACTTCTGTAAAGACCAACATTTTGATTAACTGTAATTTAGTTAGAATCAGCAGTCAGTACAGTTTATATATAGGTTTTATGTAGGTTTTTCAAGATCTGTCAAAAATTGTGCAAGATCGGTCACTCATACATACAAGCACACATCAAGACACACCACCCATCCAATGAATGAATGAATGAAGATGAATGAATTTTACTAGGAGAGCATAAGTTTTTTTTTTCAATCGAAAAATAGTTGGTGGTACCTTTTTTAGCCCTGAGTAGTGTCTACAGTTATTCCTACTGATTAAGTTATTAATTATAGATATTCATACTAAATGTTTCAATAATTTGTTTCATTGTTGGATAAATACTTGGTCATATTTGGTCCTCTTATATTGTACATATTATTGATTAAAAAAAAAACAACAACAACTGTAAAGCATGTCTCATGTTTTTGCATCATTTTGCAAAGTGAAAACTTATGTGGTCATGTTAACCATTCTCAGTTTCAGGACCAAATTGAATGAAACATCCTGAATCCTTCTCAATGAATGAGTGTTCATGTACTCACTGGGCCTAAATGCCATCGATTAATCTTTCCATTATACGATATATACCAGCAATTTCTGTAGTATTTATCAAAATAAAATGTAAAATGTTGTTATATTAGAGAGACCCAGTATATGATGGGCAATAGGAGAAAAAAATGAGCATATGGGAGATGGTAACGTAAAACACCGCGGCGTATTGACATTCCTTCACCAGTGACTGATGAGTCCTTTCGTGAATAGGTGGAGTAAAAGCAACAGACTAAAAAGCCTATCAAAGATTCAGCAGCGCTGGGCAGTGTGGTACTGCTACATGTACGCGTGTGTTTGAGGGAGAAAGGTATCAATAATTCCCATCAATCATCCACTTCCTGCCTCAGTCAGCAGCTGGTATGTAGGAGAGCTGTGAGAATCATTAATTACACACACACACACACACACACACACACAAGCTCACACACTACATCATTACTGTCAACAGCTGCCGAGCAGGCCCTGCGAGTACCCAAATAACATCATTATCACAAGTATTCTTCAACAATGTGCCCCCTTTCAGTCCCCCTGGCCCTTTGCTCCACAAGGAACCAAAAGGAATATGACTACACTCCCCAGTCGGATCCCCCCAACCACACCACGGGGCCCTCAACACCCCCCTGCTCTTCACACTACTGAGCTGGCCTTTGACCCGGGGGGACGTGTCAGAGAGAAGTCGGGGCGAGCGCCTGTCAGTGGATGGTGGCTCGGGGGGTAAGAGAGTTCTGGGTAATGAGTGAGAAGTGTGTGTGAACGTGTGTTTATGGGTTGAGGAAAGAGCTCATGACTTGATTTTTTGTGCATTTGTTTGTGTGTCCACAGTAAATGTGGGGCTGTAATTTTGTGTGTATGTGTGGGTATGCGCTGTATGTAAATGTGAAAGAGTGAGGACGTGTGTTTTTGTGAGAGAGATTCAGCTCATTTAGAGGTGAAAGTGTGTGACCCGCTCGTTTATCACCGGTGACAAAGTGTAAAAGTCAGTTAGAGATAGAATTTGCTCTCAGCTCATAAATCACAATGTCGGGCTGGCCCTTCAAACACACACACTCACATACACACATGACACAATTCTTAGTAAAATGATTTTCTCTCTTTCTGTCTTTATTTCCCTTAATGCTTTTTTCTCTTTTGAGTCTTATATCACAATATTTTTTCTTTCTCCTTTTTCTCAAATCTCACTTTCAATCTAGGAAATGTTATTGTGCAGGCTACTTTAAAATTTGAAGCTGACTAAATTTGAAAAGACGAGTTGAGGTAATTTTGTTTTGTTGAGACTTTTTCATCAAATAAACTTGATATTATTTCTGTTTTACTTAAGAAAACATGCTCAATAAGATTAGGGTATTAAGATGAACTCCCAATGTACCCAACTTAATTTAGTGAGTTGATTGAACTCAGTACAGTACATCCATTCAACTTGCTGTATCAAAAGACTAGAAGAACTCATGCTTTTAAGTTCAGAAGTAACCTAAATAAATAAAAAATTTAAGTTAAGTTAATGAGAAAAGTTTGGTTGAGTCCACTAAATTGCTGTATGTGTTTTTACAGTGCAGTAATAGTCAGAATGAGTAAATGTAGAATCATAAAATAAATCATTTTTAAAAAATAAACTAAAAAAATAGATGCAGTATAATTAACAAAAAGTTATTTTAGCAAAATACAACAGACAGTTGCAGATGAATGTTTTAATTGCTAAATTAGATAATGCATGCACATATATACCTAATTACTATGATAAGCTGGGAATCTTGATGTTTTGTTGCTCACGTCGTAAAAGTAAAAAAAAATCCCAGCCTAGCTTTGGTAAATCAGAGTTTCTAAAATTATGTAATCTTAAATGACAATTTTTTTTTCATTGAGTTGATGTTTTTATTAATTAGAGCTGATTTCACTGTTTGCCCCGTGCTGTCTGCGCTTTTCTGATGTTGCTTACATGACCAAGAGCTCAGTGACCCGAGAGACGCGTAAACAGGCCTCTACAACTACAGAAAGACACATCACAACATCAACAAACTCTGCCCTACTGCAGACTCTCCAACATACACACACACACACACACACACACACACTGTAGTAGAGCCCCTACTTAAGCTGGCGGAAGAGCCTGTGGAGGATGTGGCAGGTCAAAAAGATTAGCGCAGCTCCCTGATGGTGAGGTGTCAGGGTAGTGAGCTGAGAGAGAGAAGGGCCGCGAGAGGAAAAATTTCAAGACAAAGAGGAAAAGAGCTACATAAAAGAAAGAAGGGAAAGAAAAAAGCAAGAAAGAATAAAACAATTAGATAGGAAAAGAGTGAAAAGGAAAGAATGCAGAGATGGTGAGTCAGCTCACAGGATTAGTTTTAAAGGGATGGTTCAGATTATTTGAAGCGGGGTTGTACAAGTTACTAATCCATAGTCAGTTTATTACCTATAGCTGATGTCTGCCGACACGCTCCCAGTTTGGAGAAGTAGCAGAAGCACTGGTGGAGGAAGCTAAGCAATGTACTGCTGTGGTCAGTGTCAGCAACAAAAGCTATTTAAGCAACTTTTTAAGTCCATCTGAAAAAATCAATATCAGTTTAATTGTACGCTATATTTAGAATTTATTTCACTTTCACTTGCCCACAATAACACAAAGTAACTAAAAGGTTGTGGAGGGAGTGAAGCAGTAACTCCAGTGTTCTACAAGGTTAAAATGACTGATTTCACCTATGAATTTTGGTTGGTTTGAGGAGGTGTTATTTGGCGTAAATAGTGGCAGTGCGCTGTCAGAAAAGGATGTCTGACGGAAAAGAAAAGTGGTGAAAATATTCTAAATATTTATCTCCAATTTCATACATTTGCTCATATTTTTGTTGTTCCATGTACCTTGTTGATACCTCCTTCTATTACTCCTCTGTTGTAGTAGACTGGCTGAAGTGGTCTAAGCTGTCCTGGCTATTGCCCAGAGGAACTGGTACTCAAGCAGAGTCGTGCAGGGTCAAGAGTCCCAGTGTGATAGAGCTGCCCTGGCTGCTCTGCCACTTACCGGCGGGAGATAAATAGTTATTTGTGACATTGAGCTCATATTTTTCTGAAGGGCATGATACACAAAAAATACAAGTGGTTACATTTGCAATTAATTGTAATTAACACACTAACTGTCATTGTCCCATATCAATAACATATGACCCGAATACTGCTTTCACTTTTTTTAGATTAAAGATTGTGACATTTAAAACATTTCTCAGTTGATGGCGAGAATCCAGCGGAGCAGAATGAGCATTCACCCATTCCATAGTACAATGTATTCTAAGTTCAGCACATCTGTTATTCTGATAATAAGTGACATGCTTAATCCCAGCTTGGGTTAGACCACTGGAGCTTGAACGCTATCTTGACAAAACATGTCCAAATGTTATTGTGTACCATGCCTGTAACACTCAAGCCCTCTATCAAATGACAAACCGCTGGTGCTATTTACTGAATCAAAGTACACAGTTCTGCTTTGTGGTGGTACCCAAGCTTGAAGTCAACTTGGGTAAGGTATGTGAATCTAGCCATTTATGGAAGTGATCTTTCTTATTCCCGACAATCAAGGTTTTTTAATCTAGACAGCCAGGCACACCAGGGACTGAGGTTTTGAAGGAGAGAATAAAAGATGGACAGAGGGAAGAACAGGAAGACATTCGGGGCCTAATGACGTCCTGTAGAGTGGTATCAAGTGGATGGACCTCCATCTGTCCCTGTAGCAGTACAGATGTTAAAGTGTTGACCTGACCCACATTATGATAAACTCACTGTCAAAGTTCCAGCTATCCAGAGTACAGAAAACTCTTCCTTTTTCAGTTTTTGCAACTGGATAGGATCATTTCAGTGGTAGAATATTTCAGTTTTATAAGACTGATGACACACAAACAGTTATGACAGTGGTGTTACAACAGTCTTATACACATCATATAGTGTTACTGGAAAGTCTATAGTTTTAAAGGGAAGATGCCAAGTCATATGAGATTTGGAATGTCAGTGAAAAAAAGGAAGAATGGTTCGATATGAAAATGGCTTAAAAAAAAAATCAGGTGATCATGACTGAATGACTGATGATGACTGATGGACAACAGAATACGTGCTATAATAGGTGATGCTGCAGTGTCAGGCATTGCAATGGAAGATGTTCTCCTGGACAGCGACTTGCATAAACCTGCATGAGAAAATAAAGCCAATACGCCTGACAGTAGGTAATAGCCAATTTAAATTAATGAGGATTATGTCAGCACAATTAAGACTAGCTTTGCTCAAAATTGCTTCAAAGTAATGAAATATACACGGTCTGGCCAAAAAGTTTCGTTGGACGACCTTTAGCTTTGATTGCAGCATGCAATTGCCATGGCATTGTTTCATTAAGCTTATGTAGTGTCACGACATTTATTTCTGTCCAGAATTGCTTAATTTTTTTGCCAAGATCTTGTTTTGATGATGGGAAAGTCGGACCGCTGCATAAAGTCTTCTCTGGTACATCATCATCATCTCAGTGGAGTTAAGGTCTGGACTTAGTGTGGCCAGTCCATGTGTGAAAATGATGTCTCATGCTCCCTGAACTACTCTTTCACAATTTGACCTTGATGAATCCTGGCATTGTCATCATGGAATATGGCCGTATGGAAGAAAAAATCCATTGATGGAAAAACCTGGTCATTCAGTATATTCAGGTAGTGAGCTGACCTCATTATTTGGACACATAACGTTGCTGAACCTCGACCTGACAGACTGAAGCAACCGCAGATAATAACACTGCTTCCACAGGCTTGTAGGCACTAGGCATGATGGGTGCATCACTTCATCCACCTCTCTTCTTACTCTGATGCCCCCATCACTCTGGAACAGGGTAAACTTGAACTCATCAGACCACATGACCTATTTCCAATCCTTATGTTAGCTAGCAAATTGAAGCCTTTTTTTTCTGATTAGCCTCACTGATAAGTAGTTTTCTTAAGGCTACACAGCTGTTTAGTCCCAGTCCCTTGAGTTCTCTTCACATTGTGTGTGTGGAAATGCTCTTACTTTCACTTTTTAAAAGTTCCACTGTTGATTTTTTAACAATTTGATTTCACCAAATGTCTTGAATGATCTCCGATCACAATCATTCAAGATTTTTTCCGACCACATTTCTTCCTCGAAGATGATGGTTCACCACTATCCTTCCAGGTTTTAATAATGCATTGGACAGTTCTTAACCAAATTTTAGAAGTTTCAGCAATCTTCTTGGTTGTTTTCGTTGCTGAATGCAGGCCAATAATTTGACCCATCTGATACAGAGTAACATCTTTTCCACAACGACAGGACATGTCTTCCGACATGGTTGTTTAAGAAATGAGAAGCTACTCACTGCATCAGTTACAGTTAAATAACTTGTTGACAGCTGAAACATGTTAATCTCTGCAGTAATTGTCTAATGGAGGCTCTTATCTATTTGCTTAGTTAAATCCAGGTGGTGGCTTTTTTGGCCAGGCAGTGTACAATCCATCAGTGGAAAACTTTGGTTTGGATAACTGCAGACTAATAACACTACACTGACTCATACAACAGGTCTGGGCCACTCGTAAATTTTGTTTGTGCCAAAGACAAAATTGGTGAATGCGAAGTTCTCCATAATCACTTGTACCAACCATGTAAGTACGATTCTGTTTGTGCTAATGGTTCTTGGCTGGGTATGAGGCCCATTTTGACTTTATGTTTCGAAGGAAAGTTAGGTAAGTTGTTGGTGTAAATTTTTAGCATATAAACTTGTATTTATTACAGATTTTTTGTTTCGCCTCTAAAAATCTACTTTTAGAAAGTCATTCGAAACAATTTCATGTCAGTGAGTCGAAAGATCATGGTAATAGCTGGCAGATCAAGGATCATATATCACTGAAATAAAATAACATTTTACAATGTTTTCCACAAACAAGAAAAAAAATTTAAATGGCTACTGTCTGGTCCTGATATCCTCCTAAGTTTGCTCCTCTGGGTCACTAGAAAAATGTGGCTGTTACTTCCACTTCAGTCTTGATTCTTTCACAAAATGTCAACTCTGTCAGAGATACAGATCGGATCAGTGCCTATTGAATTATGGCTGTGGTATAATAACATCATCTGATGGCTCACAGCCTAATACTCTGCAGTCCATGTGAGTCAGTAGGTAAAATTGACAAAACACAACTGACACATCTCCCTTTAACATCACTATGCCTTTAATGACGTTCCCCGTGCAACTGTGATCTCATCCTGGTATGAACATTCATCATATCCTCCTATGCTAATTTGTATCATAAGATTTATGTCATGCTAATGATACAAAATTTGACCCTGGCTCATAAAGGTAAATACGAAGAATACAACTGGATCTTTTTTTTTCATTCCGTTTATGATTCCCTGATGTCATCTCTTATCCCATCCCATTCATGTCCTGATGTTGAATCTAAGTCATAAATCACAGTCACATGTTCTCAATGACAAGCAGATGCTCCCTAAAGTTCAATAACCACATTGCGCTCCATGCTAGATATATCAAAGCACGTTGGTCACAATAGTGAAAACGCTCCTGGCTCACAGATCTAAACATGAAGAAAAATAGATCCGCCTCTTCAAATACTGCATCATCATCTATCCACTCTATCTTCTATATCTGCCTTCAATGTGTAGGATTTCCATGAGCAGGGGCCAACTGTGATCATTTGGGCTGTAAAAAATTATAGTTTCGTCACAATACCTCTCTCTTCATGTATACCAAATGTCTTAACCTCGAGCAAATATGATCTATTGATGTGAGTCCTAAGAGGTAGAAAAACCAAATCTGATATGAAAAATGAATTCCACATCTCAGTTGTGAGGACAGAATGATATTTTTAAAATATGAAAGGGTCACATATGGGAAAATTAAGAAATAAATCAGTTTCAGAGAGATAAAAGATGTTCAGATCATGGCCTTACTTAGCTGTTGGGAACTATAAAATGTAGTTGGATTTGGGGTGGTAATAAAGGAATAGCTTTACAGTTTGAAGAACCCATATTTGTGCTAATTTGGCAGTGTAATGCAGAACTTCATTTCAATGAACTGCTAAGCAGCCATGGCATAACTGTTTTAGCATGCAGGCTTGAAGGCAGCATGAAAAGCATCAAATTCAAAAACTAGAACAAACCTAGAGAAAATGCTACTTCAGGTTATGTCAGTCAAACCATCGAATCTACAATTTTAATTTCTTACCTGAAAATCAATTTGTTTGGGGGCTTTTTTTTTTTTAACTTTTTGGACCAAGCCCTGCTTCCAGTCATTATGCTAAACTAAACTAATTGTGACATGAGAATGGTATCAATCTTCTGATCTAACTCTAGGACAGGAAGTAAATAAGTATATTTCCCACAATGTCTAACTATTCCGGTACAAGAGGGCTTACGTCATCTTTGATACCATCGATGCTGCTGTAGTATCATCCTACCCACTGCCTTACTCATCTTCAAATAAAAGCAATTCATCTCAATCATTTTGCTGTAATGCCTGCCAGATGGCCAGTTCACAAGTTCATTCCACAGAGCCCTATAATAGTATCAGGTTACTTTGTATAGCAGGACAAATGTATGTCATGGCAGGTTAGTCTCAATAGCTTTGGCCATGTGCCCAATTTATGCCAGACAGACACTGTATGATACTGTGAGTTCTTAAGTGAGGCCTGACATTTGACTGAATACATTCACTGCCATTATAGATGGTGCTTGGTAACAGCATCAAATAACATATACGATGTATATGACAGTAATTAATCAACCCTCATAATCCAACCCTTAATCCAAAACATTTAACATACATATACGCTGTGTGGCACCCAGATGCCTGCCTGCAGTTAATGAAGCAGAGCGTGCAGAGTGGTATTCATGAAAAAGGAATGCTAGTGTATAATGGAGCTATTGATCACTGTCTGACCAAAAAGGTATCAGCTATCAATACTACATTTCATCTGGCCTATAGAGTGTATAAATCACAGTTTTAATATGAGGCTAAAGGATGAGAGAATGGGTCATTTATTGTAGTTTTCATCATGTTTGGTCTATTTGATGTATTCTGAATTTCTTGGCTGCAGGTCTGACTTCTTTTTAGTTTTTTAAACATGTGTAATACAGACTAGAGGTGTGCAGAGACGTCATTATTTGTAACTGTACCTGTTCAAAATGATCTGTCTCTGTATCTGTAGTCGGATCTGAAGTCCAGATGTGGGAAGGTCATGTTAAATGGGGCCAGTGTTGTATTTTCTAACCCAATATTTATTTTTATTATTTATTTATTTATTTTTATTATTATTTTATTATTATTATTGGCAATGCAATTGTTGTGCCTACAAAGCAGCAAAATGATTTTATATTGATATAAAATATTTCCATAACCTCATACTGTACTTTTTATTTATCTTCTTCTTTTTATTTTTAATCAAACTTAATTTAAAATTAAATTAAAGTTTTTTTGAACAGTCTGAAGCCCACAACCTCCTCCCCTTTACCTGGAGGATATTATAAAATCAGAAGCTGAAAAAATGATGTTTTATAATTTGAAAGTATCTGTTTTGCTTGGAAATATAAACTCTACAGTAAAAACATAAAAAATATCCTTCAGTTGATGGAATTGATCTTCACATTATTTGTACTTTTCCAAATAATGTATTTGCACCCCTAATACAGACAAAAGAAAAAGTGAGGGAAGGGAGGAAAGAGGGAAATAAGATAACGATAAATACATGATGGAATGATTTAATGAAGGAAGTTTAATTCATTTTAATTGAGTAGAAATCTTTTTCTTATATATATTTATACATTAAAAGAAGACTGGAAGTTAAACAAATGAAATGCTGAATGTCATGTGCACCACTTGGCTGAAGTGGAACTTGACCCTTTACTCCTATTGCTTTTTGACCAGCTGGGGGGAAGTCACTGAGGTCAAAGGTCAAAGCTATGGGAAAGAGAATCAGGTCATCAGTTGTTAAGTCAGCCAATACCCAAGAGAGACACTAAAAAAGAGACTCTGAGATTCAGGAATCTTTGCTAAAAAATTAAACAGCAGCCTCTATATTTTTCTTATCACATGGTATTGTAAAATCTTTTCCTTCACTCTCTCTGTTTCCTTTTTTCTGTTTCCTGCCTCTTTCTTCGTCGCTCTTCCTTGCACCATCTCTCCCTGGCTGTCTTGTCTGCCCAGGCCCAGCCCCGGCTGGTGTAAGGTTGCCTCTGTGTTTGTTTTGTTTTGTTTTCTCCCCCTCTTCCTCCTCCTTCTCCTCCTCTCTAACCCCTATTTCTGGGTGTTGTGAATCCGAAGGAGCCATAAAAAGGGAAACGCAAAGCTCTCAGCCATAACAGCAATGCATCCCCTGTGAAATCCTAGACGGCCATTAAGCTAATGGGGCACTCTGGCCCAGCCGGTGGTATAACTCAGTTCGCAAGCTCTAGGGCCGGGACCAGGCACAATGGGGCCCCGTGTTCCAGTGCGTTGGTGTAAACATTGCACAATGAGTCGGCGAGTCACAAAGCATTAAATAGACTCGAATGGGCAACTCTCACGTAAGTAGAATTGAACACAGGTGTCATCAGTCTGAAGAAAATCATTCGGAAATTTACTACACTGTAAAACATCATGCAGGAATTTAGAGGAATCAGCTCATATATATTTTAATATTCTCAACTTAAATCAATATAAAATGTCTAGTTTTCATTTTCAGATCACTTCAGATCTTTTAGGCATAAGTTGTTCTGACTTAATTCTTCTGAGTTGAATTAAAATACGGTTGTGATTTCACACAACTCATTAAATTCAGTTTAGAAAGGAACTTAAGCATTTTAGCAGACCTCCTAGCATGCAATTGTTTGTTATAAACTCTCTTCAGACCCCACTTTTTGTAGTTTGAAGACAACACAGAAACTTGCTCTGTGTCTTTAAAATATGTTCAGAAAAATCATGGTTGTTTCTTTTAATAACAGAGAAAACAATGCTAATCATGGCTGAGGTCACCGAGGTCATGTCCCCGGTATGTCTTTAAAACAAATCATTTACATTTTTATTATTTATATTTCATAACATGTTAAATTTAAGTGACAAATTGCTGACACTAGTACCAAGTTGTGGGCTGTGAACAAAGATTGGCTTGCATCATCTTGGCTGTAGAGCTGCCCACCTCTGCATGTTCTACTTGTTCTATTGTGTAACACAACATGTACTGTATTGCTATATATTTAATTTGAAGACATTTTAATTTTTCTTAGTGTGAACTTCAGTAATTAATGTTAAATCAGTTGATTGGCAATTGAGGGCAAAACCTGAAAATACTGCAGGTGTGCTCCTCAGTTTGTTTGACAGTGAATATTACTTCAACACAATAAAAAACTGAACGGAAAAAGTGACCATATTTGTCACTTATCTTGTGTTGTATTCTAGTCCAATTTATTCTTGAAATCAGTACAGAATTCATTCTCTACTCCTGTAGATTTAGTTTGTCCAAATTCACTTAATTGATTTAGCATTTTCAGAACTCACAAGATGACTTTTAACCGATTATTAAACCCCTGTTCAAATAACACATTTTTAAGGCAGCAGAGGAATTTACATTTCTAGATTGAACCAGCTTAAAATAATTTACAGTCTACTGTAGTTTATCTGAAGAGCAATCTACATTTAGACTGCAAGAGTTATGAGGAATGAGGGCTTTCAAAGACATCATCAGACTAAGATAAGGCTAGCCCACCCAGGATATCTGAAAATGACTTCACCTTGAGCTGTCAGCATCAGTGACAACGCCGATCCATCCATCACTGAACTGTTATTTCATCAAGCTTGTCAGAGTCTGTCTTGGTTAGCCTGTCGGAGGGCGCGGGGTTTGGCTGCTCCCTCCTCGTGAGAAAGGGCAGCCGAACTTAAGCTTTTACAGTCAAAACCATTTACTGTGTTTACCCATGGTTAGCAGGCCAGCACGCACACACACAGACCTCAGGTGGTAGGAGATCGCTCCCTCCCTCCCGCTCCCATTCTCTCTAACGGCTCAGTTTGTTTTTAACAAGAGGGGAGGGGATGATACCATCCTCAATTACAGGGGAAGTGCTTTTTTATGGGCCTCTCTGGCAGCACACACAGACACACAATGTGAGTGTGAACTAATGAATTCAGAACAATGTAAAAAAAATTTACAATAGAATTTACAATAGACTCCCCATGTATGCTGTAGTTCAAAGACAGTCAATGATCTAATTTTACCCTCACTAGTTAAGGTTATTATGGGTGTAATGTGGCCTGTTAAGTAAATCAAAATTATCTATGTTGGAGGCTCCAACTTTTGTGGCACGATTTTAGAAAAATGCTGTGGAGACATTCAGTGAGGAGGCAAGTTCATTTGTACAGCATATTTCAACAACAAGGCAACTCGAAGTGCTTTACACAAAACATAAAAGGTATCAAACCAAAATGTACATGAACATAAGGCAATATAAAAAAGTTCATATAAAATAAAAATAAGATAAGACAGGAAAATAAAAGTTACAGTCCAGAGAGGTACAGCAGACCTGCAGTTTTCTGGGAAACTGAATGCTGTCTCTCCTCGTTTAGTTTTGACTTTGGGGACAGAAAATAGACCTGAGAGGTCTGGATGGTTCATAATGTAGCAGAAGGTCAGAAGGTTTTTGGTCTTAGTTCCTTAGAATTAAAAGTCCTTTAATTCTTGATATATTCTTCAGGTGACAGTAGGCTGACTTTATTATTATTATTTATCTTAATGTGGTTATTGAAACTCATATGTGAGTACATGACTACACCAATATTGGTGCCTTTTTGTGATTTTAACATTACTAATTGAATTTGAATGCTGACTTTTAATTGTTCTTCCTTGGCTCAAAAAATAATTACTTCAGTTTTATCTTTGGATGTTTTCTTCAATTAACCAATTGTTGATTTGTTCAGTGGAACTACTGAGCACTTAAAAATAAAAATAATACTTTTTATTTATATAGCACCGTTCAAAACACAAAGTGCAAAAGTGTTTTTTAAAAAGTGATTTAAAAGAAGGGAAAGAGTTTGCTGCCCCGATCTCCTCAGGCAGGTTGCTGGTTGTTGATCTGGGAGATCTGATTGAAAAGGCATCATCTTTGTGTACAAACCTTGATCTTGGCACAACCAGCAATGACACATCTAAGGATGGGGAAGGAACATGGGGAACTAAAGCTCAGCTAAATTAGTACGGGCTTGGCCCCTCTGAGCTTTGTACGTAATGAGCAATATCTTAAAATCAATTCTAAAGGCAACAGTTAAGCAGTGTAGGGAAGCCAGGATGGGTGAGATGTTGTCATGTTTCTTGGACTGAATCCAGGCAGCAGAGTTTGGATGAGCTGGGATCCTTGAAATGTTATGGAGGGGATGAAAACAGGATTGAACCACTGATTTGACACGTTTGTATAAACTGAGCTCATGATTGAAAATGACATGGAGATATGTATGGGATTACAGTACCTTGATGACATGTAACTTTGTGTGTCATCTGCATAATTATGGTAGCATTTTTTTTTCTAATCTGAGTCAGTGGGAGCATGTACATTTTGAACAGAAGAAGCCTCAGAATGGACACTTGAGGAACTCCACTGCTCATTTTTGTCTGCTCAGATGTGTAATTACTTATAGGGAGGGCACAAAGTAGTCCATGTTTCAAACTGGCTTAGTACTGTACCAAAAAGTCCAGTTTTCCAGTCAGTCTAGTAAGGGAAAGGAGAAAGCAAAACACCAAAAAAAAAAAAAAAAAAAAAAAAAGAACTTTGGAGGACATTTGAGCAATGAGCAAAACAAGTACAAATGTGCAATGAAATGAGATTTTTCTTAATGCTATGCTCCATCCCTCTGAGGCATTATCACTTAAACCCCCCTTCAAGACATGGGAAATCAGTTACATTTCTCCTCACTGTGTGTTTCCACTCTCCTCCTTCTCCTCCTCTTGTGTGTAGGCTCCTCCTCGCCTCCTCCTCCTCCTCCTCCTCCTCCTCCTCTCCTCAACAATGGAAGAGTGGAGGAGCGTGGATCCCGTCCGTTTCTCAGGACCCAGGGGTGTAAATTCCAGTGCAGCCCCAGGGCTCCGGATAGAAGGAGAGATTGAGCTCTGTCTGCCCCCACCTCCTCGTGGCCCTCAGGGGGGCTGGAGGGTAATGAAGACTGGGCGGCAGGGGCTCGTCGAGGTGGAGACACACAGTGTATGTGTGTGTGTGTGTGCATGTGAAGGTTCTTTTGGGATTTCTTCACAGACATGAGAGAGGGGATTCCAGGGCTTGCTCTCCTCGTCACCTCTAGTGACCACAAGGCTAATTACACAGCAGGTCACACACACACACACACACACACACACACACACACACACACACACACACACAGAGAGAGACACACACACACGGCGCTGTCTCACATATCCATTTTTACAACTATTGGGTCTGTTTATATTCTTCTTTCATTTCTTTTTTTTTCTCCTCACACTGTTTTGTTTTTAGCCATGCCGACTTTTTTAGAGCCACACTGAGGTTGATGTGGTTTTTTACAACTACTACAACAACAAAATGATGCCCTGAAGATGAATCTTAGCCTACTGACCTTGGGGATTGGTTGACTTTTCCTTTAGTAACAAAGCAGGTCAAAGATTTTATTTATCCTGTGAAATATTTGAACATCTACTTGATGGATGGGTACAAAACAACTGACTTTGGTGATTTCTTGACGTTTCCTTCACTGCCACCATAAGGTTCATAAATTTTGTGCTGTGATATGTCCTGACAGTTATTGGATTTTTATTAAATTTTATGCAGACATTCATATCCCCCTCAGAAATTGAATTGTAATGAGATTTCGACTTTTCATGTGTAGGTTAGCATTCTGATGTTAGTATTAACTAACTTTTTTAACTTCTATAGCCTCAAAGAGCTGCTGACATGGTTTTATTTATGTTTATATGCACTCACCACTTGTATCACATTTCATTCAGAAATTATAGAATTAAAGTAGAGCTGCATTCACCTTACACAGGTTTAGTAAAACTGAGACATATATGTTTGAGCTGATCCAATTCAGACTTACTGCTTTTGATCTTGTCTTTGTCCATTCAGGTTGTCTTTGAAAATCTGCCTTCCTTTTGGAATAATGTTTTGCCAGGGATTTTTCAGATTTATTTTTTGTCAACAAGGATAGATGCAATGACATATGACAAATAAAAAATCTGATATTTATTGTTGTGCTTAACTGTCCTTTAAAGAATATTACACTTTCAAATGACCATGTCTTATGTGGGTCATAATTCAAAAAGACGAAGGTGTCGACTGGTAGCATTAAAAATAGGGTCGAATGTGTCTGGATTCCAGACAACCCAGGAGATATGAAACGATCCTTGAAACAAAGTTACATTGCAATAGCAATATTATCAGACTACAGTGAAAGAGGTATGCTCCTTGTCATATCAATCTCAGCACTATGACAGCCAAGAGTCACAGAGACATGAAACATACAACCACTAGCTAACCCCTGTGATTACATTATAGCCCTGCTGTCAATCACACCCTATTTAAACAAAGACAAGGAAAATTAAAACACTTCATGTTATTTTTGTCAGTATAATTTAACAGTGAGTAAAGCTGGATTACACATGATTCAAGCTTCCATTGTGTTATGAATAAAGGGTTAACTTTTTAAAAAACTACGGGAGGCTACTTAAGATACTAATTAAGTAAGTTAAGTGAGGGGGAAAAAAGCAGTCACACTAGTCTGACTCGGGCCTTTTCTCTCTCTATTCCACACCCACCACACACACACACACGCACACACGCACACCAGTGCCTTTGTCTCAATAAAAGCACATTAACACTAATATTGTGCTAACATGCTAGTCTCCAGGGGTGGGCTATGCTTTGTCAGGCGGAGGCAGCAGAACAGAACCAGCAGCTCTAACTGTATTTAATTACTACTCTCACAACTGTTTACCCACCCAGTCAACTACCCCAGGCCATCCCCAACTTTCACACACACTTAATAAACACAGTCAGAGGGACATACCGTATGTGCTACTACACACACAAATCCATTCATTCATGCATTTATTCATCCATCGCTGGCTCTTTTTCCTATCCAGTGTGGGCACCCACGTGCAGACAATACCCCACACACAACCCCCAGAGGTATGACCCACAGAGCAACAAAACAGCAGGAAGTGTACTTTTATATCTTTTACACCTATCTGATTAGCCTGTGAGGCTCTCTGCAGCCTGGGAACACCTACAGATGAAGCCATTGTGAAAGTTTCACAGGCTTATTGCACTGCTGCAGCTCTGGTACCACCGCCCTGCGATGGACTAAGATCAGAAAACTATGCTGTACATATTGATATAACACAGAAGTGACTCAACGTGTAAGCTTTTGACCTTTAAAACAGAAAGTGTCAACTGGAGGAAAAGAAAATCCTCTTGTGTACACAGATTTGCGTCAGCAGCACTATTTGTTTGGAACAACTGAAGAGAAGAAATTAAGAACAGTGACACAAGACAAAGAGCATCACCAGAAATCAAATAATTTGGGAGTTACTTTAAACAAATGAATATATTATGGTTTATTGTTGTTTGACCCTATACTTTTTTCTTATTCATGAATTCAGCAATCAAAGAGCCTCCAACAAGTGCTGATTTCACCAGACCTATACTATAATTGTAACAAAACAATGAATTGAATCCATATTGAATTTTGTATATGATAAGTACCACTGCAAGATGGGCTCTCTAGAGCTGGGCATACACTATATATTTTCAGCCTGTTTCTGACCTGACATCACTCATTCTAGAGTCGGATATTCGCACGAACTTCCGACATGTCCAAAGTTTTGGTCGGCTGTTATCAGGCTCTCGCACAGTTGAAGCAGAGCCAGCCATTTCCCCAAAATATTTTGCCTTGTTCGGATTACTGTAAGCAAGCAAACTTCTACTTGCCTTTCAAACAAATCTTCAGTGACAACTGTCAATGGCTAGAATGAGTCGCAAGGGCCGACGGGACGGAATTATTTTAAATTTTACACATACAATTTAAGCATTCAGGTTGTGTCTCGACAATCGTGAGCTTTGTCTCACTACAGATAATTTACTCGTACAGCAGGAGCTGGAAATAAACAACATATCTATAATCATACATTGTATGTCCATCTTAAGCTGACATTTGGTCTTGGACTTTGGTACAGTTTTTATGTCATCAGGATGAGTTATGAAGACAGTATAAGTGTGTATATGTGTGTGTGTGTGTGTGTGTGTGTGTGTGTGTGTGTGTGTGTGTGTGTTTGTGTGTGATTCCCTCATGGTCGGGGAGGGCTTGTACCAAGAATCCCTGGATCAGACAGTTTCCAGTGTACCAATATGTGTGCATGTCTGTGTTTTCTTTAACTAGATGACTTTATAAATGATTTTAAAAAAAACCATCACATTTGAGTTTTCTTTTCATTCTTCTTGAGGCAGTGCAGCATTAGGAAGTGGGATTTTAAAGAAAAGCTCCATCTGCATCCTATAGAGGTAAATAGATTAATTTCTGAGCGGGGTAGTCATCCTCCTGTGTGGTGAGGCTGCCCGATGTGAACAGGATGAAGGCACAGCGATGGGAGGAAGCAGTGGATCTGTGGTTGTGACCACCATGCTAACTCATTTGTCCCTCACAGTTTAGAGCCTTTGGACGGAGAGCAGCTCTTCTTTCATGTTGTCATGCATGAACATGCCATATAATGAAATCAAACCTTCTATTTATAAACACATGTGATCGTTAGTGTGTTCCTGTCCCTGGGTGTCTGTGAGTTAGAGCACTAAACCAATGTCTATAAAATTTGTTCTGCAGTGAATGGTAGGAAGTGTCTCTGCTCATAGAGGGGTATGGCAGTTTTACGGATTCTGGAGTAATAGCGTCCTCTTGCTTGAGTGTTTGTGTGTGTGTGGTATACTGGGAGGAGTGTGTGTGGCCGTCACGCCTACACAGTCACAGGCCCTGCAGCTGACAGCCGTGCAACGATCAGTCCTGATTCTGAAATTGAGGACCTGACTTTTATCTTGGCCAAGAAGGCATGGCTGCTCTTGATTTAACCTTTTAAATTTCTTTTGCATGTTTACAAACTGTGGGTATAGGAACAGAAGGGGTCTGATTACAGATGCAAAAACATCTGCCTGCTTGAAAATTGTGTAATATGTCATTCATTAAGTGTCTAATTTGGTCTCCTGCCAGTCTAAGCAATATAGCTATACAGCACCCTGGTGCTTCCGAGCACTGATTTAGCATAGAAAAGTAATATGGGGTACTGAATTTCATTAATTTCCCAGTGTTTCTGAGGGCCTGGGCACAGTGATGGTGAGATTGGGTCATTTTTTATAGAATATATTTTCTGGTTTTCCCTCCTGTGTCCTCCAGCTGCTCTGCCTCAACTTTAGGTGAATTACAATCCTGATGGTCAAAGCTTCCCTTGTTGTTAGCTGTTAGCTACTTAGGCCGCTAAATGCTAGTTAGCTTATTTAGCCTTGGAGCTGACTCTGCCCAGACTGGGAGTTCCAAACACCTAAGGAGTGCATGGCTAACTAGCAGTAGTGGGTAGCTACTTTAACAAAAAGTAAAGACACCTGTTCATTAGAAACTCTGAGTTCCTTCACAACCAAAAAAAGCACTTTCTGTAGGACATACTGAACACAAACATAATTCTAACAAGCTCGTTTGAATGAAGACAGAGCGAGTGGGTCGACATGATGTGCCATATTAACAACAACTTGACGTCAATTCGTCATCAAAAGCAGGGAAAAAAGGGGATGGAAATGTTGCATTTAGAGCAGTCGGAAACCTGAGTGTTTTGCTCACAGATGTTATTTGACACTTTGGCCATGTTTACTATGAGCATCCAACATTGTAATATATTTGACAGTAAATGAGGAAAATTAAATTAATTACTTTGAAAACACCAACACAAATCATCAACATACAGCACATGGAACCCCTTTTTATTCACTCTTAGTTGGTAAATAGAATCTGTTGGAATGATTTGTCCTTGAAAAACAATAGTTTTTATCTATGAGCCCTTGGATGGCTTTTAAAAGATCACATTCTGGCCACACACACACACACACACACACACACACACACACACACACACACACGCACACATTCAAACACACACGCCAAGAAGCACATAAGCCTTCCAAAATCTCCATCACACTTCCACCATATCTTGAATTGTTAGTGAGTCCTTTGTGGTTAAGTTTCTGGAACGTGTTCATGTGAGATGGGTGGCCTCCTGCCTCTTTCTCTGCTGTTCCCGAAACAAAATTTACGGTGACATGATGAACTCTGTCGTAAGTTAACAGATGATGCATCATTGTTGTATTCATGACATTCCCACAGGAGATGATGCTGCTGAGTCATTTCACTTGTGTCATGAGACAACTGCAGCAGTTTAGCGGATCTTCTCAAGGGACTGAGAGTGTTAGGCTGCGAACAGGCCTGAAGTTTATGGAAACTACAAATACTAGACACCCCACATGTAACACGTTATTATAAACATTAACAACTGAGTAAAAACAGTACACAGCACACTGAATGACACGCAGGCGATGATTAGGTGCACTTTAAGCACACTAGCGTGTGAGTGTAATTCACAAGAAATTGAGCCTTGCTCACTTATGCTGTAATTTGTGTGGAAACAGCAAAGAAACAGATGAAAAAGCTCAGATTTTGGGTGAAATGGTGGATGGAGAGATGTCGGCAACAAGTTAAAAAGTTAGAGGTGATTGAACTTTGCTCTCTTTTAACACTTGCTGATTTAAAATGTAAATGTAATGTCATCCATGGCAGACAACACAATTAATTGTTGTGAGATTTTAGGCAGCTTTATTTAAAATATTGTGTCCCATCCTCACAAATGCTTTAACTCCTGAATGGCAGGCTTACAAATTTACAAGCAGCTCAAATTAACGTCACATTAAACCAGCTTATACCTTGGTCAGACTACATGACTTTTCTGGTTGTTGCTCTGACACTCCTCTCCTTCTCGTCTCCTGTCCTCTTCCCAAGCCTGAGTCTCCTTTCACTGGCATTGTTGCATGACTCTCCAACCTGTCCCTCACACAACCAGTGATTGAACCTGCTTTCAAGTGTCTGTGAGGCATCTGCGAGCTTTGGATTGCATCTTTGAACTGTTCACACATAATGATTGAGCACTGATTTGTGAGCACTGATTTGCAAGCACCAATAGGTTAGTGCTAACCTACAAGCACAGAGTGAACACAGATTTGCCTCTGATTTGCGAGCTTTTGTTGTAAATCTTCCAAAATGGTCACTGAGTCAAAAATCAAGGCTATAATCCTATAGTGTGTATGGACATTTTGGAGAACTCTCTCTCTACTGAACGTAGAAAGACCAAACTGATATAATCCTCAATGAGTTGACACAGTTATGTATTTGAAGAGCAATATGTATTTGTTCATTGCAAATTAAATCAAATGTAAATCAGTGTCGTACCCCTATGAGTTTTAGGTGTAGGCGCATTTGTTACCACAGAGAATTTAGACAGGAACTTTTTAAAGCATGTTCAGTATGTCCTCCACTGGCAAGATGTTCATTTTTTGCTTCTATTTCTCTCCCTCTTTCAGTTCAAGTGTCAGATCTGCAGGGCGATGAGGACCAGAGGCCCTGTTTGACGTCATAGAGGCCAGCAGAGAGAAATCCCCTGCCTTCCCACTCAGGTGTTTGTTTTTCTTCAAACGTTTGAAGAGGAAACAGGTACCAGGTGTCTTCAGAAAACGGCTGTTTCCTGTGGAGTCCAGAGACCAGACGGGCACAACCCGTCTTGCCGCGATGCTGACACTCACACTTTTGGTTCGACTCATGCGCACTGACTGCCCACAAACAGTCACACAGGACCAGATGAAACGGTTTGTGCCAGACACAGACACAAACACACTGTTTGGACAGAGAAAGAAGACAAACATGGATGCAGATTCTTGCACAGACAAGTGCAAGAACCAGATGGACTGACACATGTATGCAAAGATGTACAGCCTTATGTTTTTGTACCCACAAGCCAAATCGCTCTGCTCTTATACTAACACAATAAGTATAGGGTATCCATCGATTGTAAGCAAGACCATGTAAAAATTAGTAGATATCAATATACAGATGAATGACTTTGACAACACAACTACGCTAAGCAAAGCTAATAAGGCTATCCTGCTTTTCATTTTGAGAATATTCATGTGAATAAGTAAAAATGGCGGTCATGATGGTGATGCCAACTTTTCAACACCTCCACTTATTCCAAAGGCTGGTGGTTTCAGAGTCACTGCAATTTGACCCGAAAGGGGAAAAAAAAGGACGATCAGACAGGATATTATCTAAGTGCAAGTAATAAATGTAGCATAAAGAGATGGAGAGCAAAGGAATGTCAGGGGAGGCAGCGGCTGGTGAAGAGCCTTTGAAAGGAGAAGCCGTCAGGCCCCTTCTCTGTGACCATGCAAGCCATCGATGACAAGGCCAAGATGGCATCTGCTGATAGGGGCTGCTCATCAGCACCTTTATTTCATGGGCCATAGACGGGGTGAGAAGGGGGGTTGTGCATGTATGGGTGCGTTAGTGTGTGCTGTTTGAGTGTGTGTGGGACTGGTTACCAAGGAAAGCAGGGATAAATCTTTCTGACTTTAACTGCACTGTTTCACAATCAGTCTTTTCTCATTTGCCAGTTGTAAAGCATGTAGAGGGAGTCTTAACAACATGGTGTGGGATCATAAGGAGGCAGTAAACATGTTGTTCATAACAAATGATGAAATATGAATGAAATCTGAGCCAATCTAGAACCATTATGTCCTCTGTTCTTATAATAGCAGCATTATTGTTTAGTCACATAGTGGTGAAATGCATCATGTGCCTATGCTTTGTCACAATGTGACTAGAGATATTGCATAACATATGTAGAAAGGAATAAGTAAACAAGTGATATATCCAACATGATATGGCATGATATGACAGCAGGACACAGCCTACTTTCCACAGGAGCTCAGTCCATACTGGATGATTCCTGACCTTACGATTTACATCCAGCAGCAGCGTGCCTCTTATATAGTGAAGCCAGCCTTCAGACTCTTACTGAATGCAAGAGTCTGAAGGTTGGGGTCATTGGTAGGCATGTTCAGATTTGTGTTTAACTTTTACACAGGAGACGGAAGTTTGCATCCTGTCAGAGACCTACAATAAATCGGCCTCATGCAAGAACCACTTCTATGATTTGTTCAAAAGTGGTCTGAGTTTGAAAAATAAATTACACTTTATAATTATGTCGACATTATCCTGTTGGACCACATTTCAAATTATAATATAATTGTAAATGGGCACTGTTGCTATATGTTAATTAGAGCTTTAGGGGTTTGGGTAGACAGATTGTGGTGCCTTTGGACAGAGTCGGATTAGCTGTTTCCTCTGTTTCCAGTCTTTAAGCTAATTTAGCTTTAAGTTAACCTAAGTTAGCTTCATTTTTACTGCACAGTCATGAATGGTAACAGTGTTCTCTCAGAATTTTCCCAAAATATCAAATTACTCCTCAAATTACTCCTCTAACAAAGTGTTTTAATTGTCTAAACTTATTCATACCTTAGCCAGAACCGTGATTGTTCCCTTACCTTAACCATACTGTACTTACTAGAACAGAACAGAACTTTTTGGTCCTTACTGTCTTTTGCATATGTGTCAAACCTAATTAATCTCATCCAGCAAGAAGACTGCAATCACTTCTTCAAAAACTGATCTCTTACTGCACCAGAATATACCAGAGTTCACTTACTGTATATTAGACACACCCTGCCCATCAGATCAGGATCATGATCCTGATCTGATGGGCAGGGTGTGTCTCTGAGTGGGCAGTTTCAGGTGGTGAGAGCAGACATGAGGACCATGTTAACAAGCAGTAAAGAGACATACAGGGATATAGTATTCATCTCAACTCGGTGACTAACTCATGTACATGGACTCCCCCAGCCTATCCTCCTGCCTTCAGCACCCCATTAATACACCACCTCTGCACACACACATTTGAAACAGGGGTTTGAAAGGAGGTAAATAAACCCTGGGGATTGAGGACAGAGGCAATAAATAACACTGGGATGACAGATATGGGAGGTGGGGGTGGACAGACGGACAGGGGGAGAGGACGGGAAGGAAAACAGAGATGTTCATTTTAGCCAACCATCAGTAATGACCTCAGGAACAAATACATCTTCTTTTACCCCCCTCTATTCTGGTTCCTTCCTCCTAAACTATGGTCGCCCATTACTACCACTTAAAGTACATAACAAAAACATTTTCTGCCATTTCCATGAAGTTACAGAGCTTCTTTCAGTCTGAGCACCTGCTGAGAGTTTTCTTAGAATGATGGCAAGGCCTCTGAAAGAAACAAAACATAGGAAACTTTGTTTCAATATATCTGTGACAATTGATGGATGCAACCATAAAAATTGCAATTCTAGCATTTTATATTCTACATTAACTCATAAACGACTTGGGTGATAATGAAGGGAAATGCCAGTCAGTGAGTGTACAGTGTAAACTCTCCACAGGACAAATATTTATATTCAGACTCAACAATCTCACTATTAGAACTGAGAGCTAATTGATCCGATTTCTGCAAGGCGCTAACAACAAACACCCTGCAAGGTTTGCAGCTGTGCAAAAACAGAGCATGTTTTAACTAAACGCAGTGGACACCAGAGTGCTGCCAGGTTTTTTTTTTTCTTGCAGGGAAAGCAGATACACCTCTTTGTTTAGTTTGGCACCAGATTTGACCTCTAGTCACGGCCAAACATGTTCTGTCTTGGACTGAGCAAGCACGAAAACCTGCTTGTGCGCATCATGACATAGACGTATTTTACACAAGCGCATATGTTCATATGTACACAAGGCAGCAGGAGAAGTGCAGGCACACACACTCTGCTATCCTAACAGCAGCTGTTGGGCAGGTGACATGCTCACTGTTGACCATGTGGACAACACACAGTGGAGCAACATCTCTCAAGAGAATCAGATGAGGTCAAATACCATCACTTGTCAGCAGAACGTCAGCAGTGTTTTTTGGCCGACAATCATTTCAGGTCAAGTGATGGGATAATTACAATTTTGGTGCACCTGTGTGTGTAGAGATGGTCTCTGTTTGTATGTCAGTGTGTTAGTGTGCCACTGCATCCTGTCATTAAACTCCATTCATCTTTCATTTGTCATGTTAATCTGTCTCCTCTCACATCCATTCCTTGTACCATCATTTCCACATTCCTCACTCAAGCTCTCCATCCATCCATTCACCAAGCGATTTGTTACTTTGGTTTTGTCTTTGTGTTTGTACTTGTCTCTCTGAAAGACTTCCAATCTGTCTGTCTGTCTGATTTTCAGTCTGTCTATAGAGGCTCATTTATGCCCCCTTTATATACAAAAATAGATAGTCTGTTTCAAATGATATATCCATCTGCCACATACTTCCATGCGTCCTTTGTGCCTGTCAGTTGCAAACGCAATCGCTTTCAGTGGACGAGCTTTGATGGCAGAGTTGCCCTTGTGTTGCAGCTCAGTTTCAGCCAGCTGCAGGGCTCTCCCTCAATACACAACCATGTTTCCTGTACGCTGGTATGAATGTTTAGCAATACAACTACTAGAGGGCACTGCTCAGAGTCAAAGTTACCCCACGTAGAAAAGGAAGAGTCAAAAGTTTCTGGCAAGAACAGACATGGCAACACTGGAGGAGGCTGCAATAATGTGACTTTTGAGAAAGAGGAAAAAACGAAGGCCGTGTTACTGTCAGTGTTGGTCTGTGTGACCATTAAATACCTTGTGACATGTGGACAGAGAATTTTTTTCACTAACAAACTGATGACAAACATCATTTTCAATGCTTTAGGATTTTTAAAACTTCTTTGTCATGTTAAGTGGTCGTGTCTCGCTTGAATTATTGGCTACACTGCCTCCCATGACTACCGCTACTGCTAGGTTTTCACCGTATCCATAAGCTCTCAGAAAAGTTGCTGAAATACTTAGTAAATAGTACAGACAGAAGCCTCTGTCTGTATTTGTATGTTTAGTATAAAAGAGCATTTCATATGTGTGCATGTCTGTCTTGTACTTCTGTCCATCTGGAAATTAATTTGCATGTTTGTCTCTTCATCTATTTGACTATCTCTATCTGTTATAACAACAATGGCCAAAGATATAAACATTCACTCAGTGTTTTCATGAACATATAATGCTTGCATCATCAAAATTTGTATTAGAACATTTTAGTAATCCTCTGGTATCTTCCCACATCACTGCAGTTTGACACAACATGGCAGCAGCAGCGTATGAACTGCCAGCTGTGGCTTCAGCCCATTGGATCCACAGTTTGTTTTCCCATGACTCATCATCAAACAGCACTCAGGTGCACCTCTGGCAATCAGAAATGCACCTCACCACCTTCCCCATGCTCTTCTGATTTTCTCTGTCAAGCTATTTCTCTTGCCTCTCATCTTCTTCACGTTCTTGTCCCATTGCTCTTGGTCGTCCAATTTGATCATTTCATTTTGCTCTTTTATTCTTTAACCCCAACTTTCACTTTAGATATCGAGGGTAGTCGTGATCTTGCATAACCAGTCATCCAGGTGATTTGGATAATGATACCTTAAGTCCTTAAGCAGCTCTTTTCCAACTGTGTTGAGAAACGCCCGCCCTCAGAAACAGCACCACTGGTTGGTCTTTGGTTGGGTGAAAACAAGTTTCCCACAATAATGTGAGTTATGTTTAACAAATACAAAAATCCACCGCAGTGTTCTCAATGTTAAAGTCCTTATGTGTTGCTATAGCATGTTGCAAGGTCAAAAATGCCCTGGCGTGCTGCGAGAAGCCTGCTTTCTACACGTGGTTTGAACAAACATGACTAATGCTTGTTTAAATGGAAGGCAACCAAAAACATCTCTCACAGTCCCGCTGTAGGTGTAGTTCAGACCAGTCTGTTCTCCAAGTGCTGACAAAGCACACATAGTGTAATGCACTTACACACACGGGGCCAACACTGGGTCAAATCAAGCGCTGCACCGGGTGTTAAGGCCCAAAGTCCTGTCTCCAGCTGTGTGACAGACAGCTGCGCCAGTGGATGAGCTTTCCAAGGATAGCACTCCTCCCAGAGATGAGAATATAACCAGCTTCATCAACTTTAATCAGACATACAGCTTAACGGGTAGCTTAACAGTATTTTTGAACCTGGATCTAATTTTCCCGTTTCTAGGTGACTAATACGGACAACAATTTTTGAAATTTATCCAGCATTGAAAGAGAATGCTGCAGTCAGCAGAAGCAAAACTGAGCTGCAATGTCATTTCTATGGCCAACTATGCTGTCAAATTACATCCACGAAAAGTGCTTGTAGGTACCATCAGGCTCAAATTGTTATTATAAGTTTCTGACAAAATTCTGGAAAATATCACTACAGAAGAGACATTTTTTAAAAGAGTAATATATGTTTAACTATAAGGTGAGGCAGCCTTTGGATAAAGCAATGTTAAAATTACAGTTTTGCAAAGGGAGTCTGGTTAGTTTGACGAGAGCAATAAAACAATAAAAAGCTGTTTATATTTAAACAAAACATATCTTACTCTTTAAAAAAACAGTCTATCTCTGAAGGAATCCTTTTCATAATGTTATCAGACAGTTAGAATTACAATCTGCACCTGTCAGTGGCAAACACAATCACTTTCAGTGGACAAACTTTGATGGCAGAGTTGCCCTTGTGTTGCAGCTCAGTTTTGGCCAGCTGCAGCACTCTCCCTCAATACACAACCAATTAAAAAAATTGTTGTCCCTATTTGTCACTTGGACACAAAAACATGGGAAAGTAGGAAAGATACCAAAGTAGCCCTTTAAGACACCAGTTCAGTAGGTCATAAATTACTCAATGCTGTGTTAAACCTGGTTACTCAGGTTGTTAAAATGACGTCAAACATTTATGCAAACACACAATTCTCAACTAAATTCCTTTAGTCCTGGAACAACATGTACCATATGTGCAAAACAAGGGACTAAATTCTGTTCATGTGTCTTTTTATCTACATGTACAGTTGATGAAATCCAAAAACCTACTCTTGCTGTCTCTCTCTGCCTCCCTCTCCTCAGCCTGCCTCTGTCTCTTTTCCCTTTTCCCCTTAAAAATAGTTTTTTATACAAGTGGTTCTCTCACACAGCCAACATCAACATCTAATAAAGCCCAAAGATAAACATGGACCTCGGTCTACGGCAGAGTTGATTTCATCCCCAGGGAGCATCAGCCAACTCCCGTCCATCTGCCCAAACACAAACCTGCTGTTTTTCACGGGGAAAAAAAGAGAACATCAAAACAATGCTGTCAGATCAGAGTTACTTGGGCTCTTTAAGAATATGATTATGCAGCGGTCTGTGAATATCAACTACCATGGCTTGTCCTCATGTGTTATTACCTCTGCTCTGAGTAGTCATCACGTCTGGTTTCTTGACATGATGTGTTTTACCGCAGCCAAAAAAGAGAGAGAAAACGAGAAAAGCGTCCAGAAAAGGACACGGAACTATGAAAAGAAAAAAGATTTGAGTTTGTTAAACATCATCACTATCACGGCCTGTCTTTCAGTGTCCTTGACTCTATAACAGTGAGAAGAAGAAAAATCTTTATGTTGGATTGGAGTTCAGCACAGTACATGAACAGCAGGTGTTCCATGTCATCCTGAACAGTGGAAAACCATTTCAGTCATAGATATACAACCTTCACAAAAGAAAAGCATGGTTTGAAAAGGAAAACATGAGGGGGAGAGGCTTAATAACATCTTTAGTCCTGAGAATGGCCGCCAACTGGAACAGTATTACAGCTAAAACAATCGTGTCTGTGTCCTGGAAACTAGGTGATAACCTTTTTCCTGCTTTTGTGGTCCTTCTAACCTAATTTTGCTTTCACATCTTGAGGTTCTAGTTTCAAGGACATAGTAGCTTGGTAACGGGATTTCTTGTTCTTGATATATATGGATGCACTCCAGTATCTGGCCCAGCAATGAAATAAAGTTGCAAAGTCATTTCATATATATTCTCTGTATTTTGAATTGTATTTCAGAGTTTGTCTTTTTCTGGAAAATGATTTGAAAAGGATGATGACTCATCCTGCACTTTCCAGAGGTGTCAAAAGTACACACATTCTTTACTTATTATTATTATTACTCAAGTAAATGTACAGATACTTGTGTAAAAAATACTTGAGTAAATTAGTTGAATGTACTGTATATTTCTATACAGTACAGTATGTATTTCTTTTACGCAGTTTTTTTATTCTACACCTTTTTTGTCTTGATACATCTTTCATGTCTTATTATGTCTTTTGTATCATTTTTCATCATGTTACGTCTTTTTCATCCCAACACAATTTTTAGTCTTTCTTATGGTAGTTTTCTTTTTTCTTTTTTTTGTCTTGTTACTTCATTTATAACAGGAAACATGTAAGCAGTATGTTTTCTTTGAGTTGATGGACGATGCTCATGATTCTTTGCACGTCTCTCCAACTGTTACACCTTCTCCATGTCTGTGTGTTGAAAGTTGAATTATTGAACACCTGCTGAATACATATCAATGAGTGTTTCTGAACAGAAACAACAACACCCGTGGGTGTCTGGGTCAAGCATTTGTCTGCATACTGTACAGAAGTGTGTATATGTGAGCGTGCCCGCATGTTTTTCCGTGCATATTACCAGTCTGCAGTAGACTTGTCGCTGCTCAGTGCCAGCACACAGATGTTTGGCCACTGTCCTTTCAGCAAGGGTTTGTCTGGAATTTGTAAAGATAAACAGAGGGAACAGTTCACACAGAACAAGTATGTGATGTCTGACAGCAGAAAAGTGATACTCGTGTGTTAGACTTTCAAAGTGTGAGACATCTACAGTTCTTTAATCATTAGTAAACACTTCCTGTTCTATTCCAGGAACATGTGATACTAGGATGGATATTTGACTAAGTCATACAAAACAATGGGAAATCATCCTCATTCTACTAAGTCATTGTTGTTATAATGCCCTCCAGCAACAGAACTGACTGCCAACATCATCACAGTCCCAAGTTGTCAAATACAGCAGCTACCAAAACTCTGACATGACAAACTTTCTCAAATACAGATCATAATGTTACGATGGTAGAGAACCCAGTGCCCAATCATAATGCACACTTCCTTCCGCGCAGTGATATGGTTGGTGGTTGATACGGTTGATGGGTGTAGTTAAGTAGAACAAAAACACTTCCGACATGAAAGTGCTCACAACAACTTGAGTAACTTGGTTGTGATTTCTGGAAAGAGACATTATTGTTGAGCTTTTCAAATGCTGCTTTGAGCACCACAAGCCAAGTGCCTAATAACAATAACATGAGACAAACACCAGTGACAATCAGGTGTTACTGTGTGACTGCACTGCAGGTCAGGCACTACTGAAGTGACTGGACACATATTTTACCCAGTCTACACTGAGTTAAAGTTGACTGGACAGGTATGATAAGTTTCCTGGCTGGTATGTATCTTTAGTTCTAAGTGTTGCTCAAAGTATTTTCATTTATTCACACAAACACACGTTCAGCACAGCAACCAGTGAATCACAAAAAACAAAAAAACAAAACAAAACACAAAACCAGTCTATACTCTCAAGGAAAGACAGCAAATAAATTTTGCATAAAAGATAACATCTGTGTTTTGAGCTCTCTCTGCATGTACGTGTGTGTCTGTATGGTTAGAAAAGTCGTGATAGGAAGCTCAAAACTGATGGGGGCTGCTTAGAGTCTGGCTGATGGATGGATCAACATGGAGGCATCTTTGGAGATAAACTGCAAAAGTGGAGGAGGGAGAGAACAAAGGGAAAAGTAAAGAGGAGAAGAACTAACAGAGAGAGTTCCTCCACAGAAGAAAAAAGATAAAACACTCTGTAACACATGGACATCAGGGGCTGTAGGGCAGTGAAGGAAAGACAAGTGGTATACCCTGTCTCAGACCACAAGGCACAGGATGCTCCACGATTATACTGCAGCCCTTGTAGTGTGATTGTGTCTCATTTAGTCAAAACCACGTAATTCACCATTAAGCCTGGTAGAGGATGAAAAACAAGGAGCAGTGCATCACAACAGCTACAATGATACAGAGGGTTCAGTATGTTGGTTAAGTGGGGTGGGTTGTTCAACAGGAATGCCTGAAACTACATGTGCTGTCAATAATACTTAAAAGAAAGACCCTGAATTTATTAGAACCGCAAATATTATCAAACATCTCACTTTATATGCTTGACTCTTACTACTGTGACTATGTCATTTACAGGAAAACTTTTTCTTTTTCTAATTACCCAGGTTAAAAAGTAGCATAATTTAGCATAATAGGAATATAATAAATATAAGTATTCTTGTTTTGCTTAATTTAAAGTATATTTAAAGTATGTTTTTTTAAGTGTACTTCAAAATAGATGATCTCAATGTACTTAAATATATTCTGCAATATTTACAGTGTACTTACAAGAAGTGTTTTATTGTATGTGTAATATAAATTGTACATTAGTGTAGTTTTAAAAAGTATATTAAATTGCAAACACTTACAGTGGTAAGTAAGTTTACTTTTGAGTTTACTTTTTGAAGTATACTGAAGTATACTTATTTTCAAACACTTTGTAATGCACTAATAGTATGCTTTATTTAAGTGTATTTATTTTTTTTAAATTTCACTTCATTATAAATGTCTTTAAATATGCTTACATAAGTGCACCTCAATATAAGTTTAAGTTTATTTAAAGCTGTACTTTTGTGTACTTTAAAAAGCAGTAAAAGCAAGATAAACTCCAAGTGTCATAAGTATATTGAAGTTGTTCCACTTTAGCACATAAAATACATTAAATGCATGTAAACTTGTGCTATATGCTACTATATATATGATACGATATACGTAGAACAAAATTAGTTGTTCCAAAATAGTTAACTTCAAGTTAACTAATCACTAACACACTATAAGTATACTGAAATTAATCAAGTATGCAAAAATGATTTAATTAATATTTATTTTCCATCAAGGAAGTCCTAATTAAAGCAGGGAAATGTTTATCAAGAATCAGCAGCAATGATACCAAAACTTTGTCCACCTGCCAAATGAAAACCAATAATCTTTGTGACTATCTGGTACACCCTGTGCTCTCTAATCAAACCCAGATGAATCGTGCTGCTAACAGTCGGACTCTGGCTAACAAACACAGCAGCTGCAGTCACATGATGGCAGGGTTTTTGCCCTGCAGGGTCACAACAGCCACTAAACACTTGCAATTCTCATTTTCATGCAGACTTTTGTTCACGATCAAAGAAAACAGTTTTTGTTATCCAATGTTTTCACTTGTCCACTCTGTTTTTCACACATACATAATCCTCGTTGCTCTCATTCACTCTATGTGTGTATCTTTGCTTTCCATCTGCTCTCCTCTGTGTCTATTTGTTATTTTGTCTCCTAGACATTAACATGAATCTGTGATGACAGGCAGGATAATGAGAACCCTTGACATCATCATGTGTGCTAGTATTATTTTAGTGCCAACGTGGAGGAAAAAGGTCCTTGGAAGAAAACTGGAAACCAAAACATTGTCATAATATTTTCACATTATGTGAGTGAACTACTAACAAATTAAGATCTACTAAGATATAGTATATCCTAATTGTTTCATTCATTAAAAATTTTGCATGGTTTGCTTTTTTTTTTTTCATTTAACTAAGGACATAGCTTCAAAAAATGTTTGGTTAGCAGCCTCTCCTGACCTCAAAGTGAGTTTGTTTGAGGTCCTCCTTAGATAGAGACACGTGCACAAAAATCCCCAAAATGTGGCACTGTCTAAAAGACAGCAGTTTTTTTTACTTAAACATGAAAATGCTGTGACAATAAAGGCATTTAAATTGTTTTAAAAGACAGGGCCTTGGAGTTTTTGTGATTTTCCTCTCAAAATTGGCTGTGCTGCGACAGTTAATCCAAAATGCAGCTGCACGTGTTCTCAACAGAAACAAAAAGTACAAACATGTTACACCTGTTCTTAAACCTCTTCACTGGCTTTTAATCAAGACTAGAATGGAATTTAAAGATTTGGCTACTTGTATGCAAAGCTCTAAATGGCCTTGCATCTCAGTATATACAAGACATGATAATTGCATACATTCCAGCAAGCACTCTCAGGTGTGACAGGGGTCTTTTAATCCTTCCTCGTAACTTTGTGTCTATGCTCCAAGTAGATGGAACATCCTGCCTCAGGACCTGAGAGAGGTGCCCACAATGAACAGTCAGTTCAGTCCATGGCTAAGGTCTTACTCTGTGTGGTGTGTGTTAGTTTTGAATATCTATGGCATTTGTATATTTTTAACTTACTCTTGTGTGTCTTCTGTGTATTGTCACTTAATGTAAAGCACATTGTGTTGCCCTGTGTATGAAATGTGCTATATAAATAAAGTTTGAGTTAAGTTAAGAATTTTTATGTACACATACTATAGCCTAGTGTAAAGGCTTTTACCCAAAGGAAAACAATGTTGTACTGGCCAAGCAGAAGCATGACCAAAAATATTTATTTAGGCTTATGGTCTCAGACAAAACTGTAGCACTGACAGTCATTTCCTGCAGAGCTCATTGCTTTTGTCTATGTTTGTTGGCCATAGTAGAGTTACAGCATGAGCGATAGATTAAAAGATAATTAAATTTAAACTGTAAAGAAGTGAATCACAGACAGAAAATTAAGAAGGAATTGTGGACACTCCGCTTGTAAAATGACATTTTGGGTTGGCGTCTTAGGTCAAGCCACCAACCCAAAATGTTGGTATTTAATGACCCAGAAATGATTCCCACTGTTGATTCCAGCCTGCAGTGTAGATCATACACTTCTCTGACACACCACAGAATTAGAGAAACATCAGGCTTCATGATCATGATATCATATCAACACTTCTGTCCATATTCACATGCACTTCTCTGTCACTGGTCATGAGCTCTCTCTCTCCTAATCATTTGATGGTTTCCCATTACTTACTGCCTCCATGATCAGGCTGTTTTGTCGGCCTTCTCCATGGCGCTTTTAGCAGTGCCAAGCCAAACTGTACGGTGCCAAAGTGCATTTCAGTTATCACTTTCAGTGCGCTGAGCTGCGCCGTGCCATGCCCGAGATGGACCTACTCTGGAGTGGGGCCAAAGCGAGCCCGACCCGCCTCCAAGCAGGCTGCGGTGATGTATCACCAGACACGGCTAACCCATGACGAGCCTTTTAGTGATACTGAGCTCGTGTGTGCAGGAGAGCAGAGAGACAGACATTTCTTAAAGTCTCTTTATATTCAGCTCTCAGCACTTTTGTAGCTTCTAACAGAATCTTTATGTTTTGAAATGTAGTGTCTCTTCTATGTCGCGGTTTGTACTTTCAGGTATTTGCTTCATTTTACCGTTTCATATTCACTTTCAGCTGTGTCATAGTTGTGTTAAGTTACTGCTGATGAAACCCCTGAATGAAAATATTTCATGTTTGTGCTGCTTCACAATAAAAGTGTTTAAATAACAAAACAACACAGGACTTTTACTGTGAAGAATTTAAGGAAACAGTATATCTCAAAGACATATAGTTTATATAAGTCAACAGTTCATCCACTACTTTACAGCCTCCTCAAGCTTGTCTTCAGGTAAAAAGACACACCTTCAAGAGAGTGGCCCTGTTGTAATGGATATGCAAACACCTGCTGTGTTGGGCTGACGAGCCAAGACAAACCGAGTTGAGCCAGGCCAGCACTGTGTATGGAAAAGGGCCATTGGTGTCCCCATTTGTTGCCCTGCATGTGAGGTGTGTATACATAGGAGTCGCGACTGATTGTTATATATATAAACTTGCGTGGTGTAGCAATGCACTGACTGCCAGATTATTCACACGCGTAGCACACAATCTGCAATATTTTAGGCTTACAGGTAGGTGTGGCACCAGCAGCCTATAGACTGGGAGCACAATAGCCAAACACACCCTTAGTGACTACCAGGGTAGAGTTAAGTATGCCATCTCCATTCTTCATTCTCATTCCCCCTTCCTCTCCACTTTCTCATTGCCCCTCTCAGTGTGAGGTGCATTGTTGTGCTGGGCTCACACAGTGCCAAGGACCAACCGGCCTTCCTTGTAAAACCCCCATGTCCAATTTCAATTCTCCAGCTCCTTCCACCATTCGCCTTATCTAATTAAATCTGCACTCAGTGGGTCCTGGGCACTGGAAACTGCATTGTGGGGTCCCTGGACAAGCAAAACAAATGGAGAGCCCAGCATGGTGAGATTAGAAGCAGACCCTCCATGTGGCTTTTGTATGTATGGAGAAAAAGCAGGAGGGAGGGTGAAACTGGGAGGAGGAGTGAGGGATATAGGAGGTGGAAAAAATTCAGAGAGGTTGAGCAGAGAAGAGAGTGTAAGGTGGATGTGGTGGGCATGGAGATGGAAGAGTGAAGGGGAAAGAATTGAGCGATAGACCATGGAGAGAAGTGTAGGAGAGGAAGAAAGAGACGGAAAGATGGGGAGGAAATGTGGAGCAGTGCATCAGGGCATGGAGGTGGTGGAGTAAAGTATCGGGTGCTAGGCTGATAAAAAGAGGGATAGATGACTGTCATAATGTCTTTACTCTCAAACTGCAGAACTACTCATGTGTCAAGAAGTCGAAATGAAAGAATCTGCCGAACATTAACATTAAACTGTTTGACCACAAGTGTCTCCCTATCAGTCATATCCAGCTGTGTAAACATGTGGATGTGTTAAATGAACCACAAGCTGAGTGCCCTGCATAAGGGCATCCGCTAGGCAAACAAATAAACATTAAGGCACCCTAACCTCATAACCTGCTGTTATGTTATGGTTAGCACACGCAGACTTACACACACACGCACATACAGAGGAGAGAGAGAGAGAGAGAGAGAGAGAGAGAGAGAGAGAGAGAGAGAGAGAGAGAGAGGAGTCATTTTTCCATCACTTCAGCAGACATTACATTGACTTACATTCATTATCTGGAGATTTACTTTAACTCAGTGATTCCCAAACTGGAGGGGGAGGGGGGGTATTGTTAATATCCGTATTTATAAGTTGAATTGTGAGCTGGAGGGGTGTGAACTCTTTTTGCTTTTGAAGACGGACATGCCAGGAAAAGTTTGGGAATGACTGCCCTAACCCTATCCATAACCACTACTTGCCTTACCCTAACCTGTACCTTAACCTAAACCGAACATTAGTCTAACCATAAACCCTGTCTTCACCCTGACATGGCAACTTGAGTTTTGTCCTCACAAGGAAGGCTAGTCACCACAATGTGATTGTTTAAACAGATATATGTCCCCACAACATGAGCAATATACATCCACAAACACACACACAAACACAGACTTGTGGTGATATATGGGGACCCTTCATTGACATAAAGCATTCCTGAGTCTCTTACACTAATCCTAAAACCAAGTCTTAACCTCCAAACAACAATTAAAAATTGTGAGGTCCAGCATTTTGGCCCCACAAAGCTGGTCAGACCCCACAAGTACAGTGGGTTTGCGATTGTTGGACCCCATGAATATAGTTAAACAAGTCACACAGACACACACACACACATAAACACACAGTGTGTGAACAATCATACCAGCACTTAGACACATACAACAACATGTATGGACACATTGGTACTCACTACAGAGGCAGACACAAACTCACACACACACAGACACAAACATACACAGGTGCTATGTAACCAGATCAGGCGTAACAGTGGTTTCTGTTGTTGTGTTTCTCTCAGCTCATTACCTGTCTAAACATCAGCTCTCTGATAAGGATAGTACATCTATCTGTCGTTCAACAAATTTTCAGAGATGCTACAACAACAGTAGGGGCCATTCATGGAATTTGATCATGGTTTAGTTATATTTAATAAATTTTGTAAACTTTCAATTTTGGAAAATTGGAAATAAAGGTAGTTTTTGGTTCATCCCAGTAGGTAATGTAGGAACACAAACAAAACTATATTGGGTATCTATCAAGCAATGTTTCTGGTCACTAGTTGTGGTAATAATACAATGATAATAAAAACTGATTTGATAGTTGCAAACATGGTGGCAAAGAAGGGAAGTTATCTAAGAAGATGCAAGTCTGTTCTGTTTGACTCTGACAACAACACATCTGGCATCAAAATGTTAGTCACCTTAATATAACTTTAGTCACCTTAGTCTATGTGCTGCAGTATACTTTGAACTTATTTTGTCTTTCTTGTGAGAAGATCATCCTGCCCTAAAGAGCACCAGACAGGCCTCAAGTTCCTTGCGAGTCGGTTGAACCACCTTGAACCTCTTCTTCCAGCAAAAAAGTGTTGGTGTTGAAAGACAAGGATCAACAAAAGAAATTCCATGGGACATTATAGTGTAGACCTCAAAATGCGGCTCATTAAATCATGTGCAGCATAATAGTTTGACTAAATATTATGATCAATATCATGTGAATGGTATGCATTAAATTAGATCAGTGGACAGTCAGACAAAAACAATGGATAATAGAGAAGAGCGCTGCAGGGCATCTGAAGAAGAAAATTGAAGCAATTTGTTGTAAATATCAGACAGTTGCTTCTAGTTCATGATTTGCAACTATGCCACTATTTTGTTATGTTATATATTAGTTCATTTTGGGTTTTAGGCTGCATTATTGGATAGCTGAGGAGTGTATAAGTGTCATCACACATTCTTAAACCTTGCAAGAATATTTTGTGTGTCTCTGCAAAAGCTAATCATTTCAAAAGTGTGAAAGTCTTTACTGGTCATCATGATAGCTGGAATAGGTCTCTAATTGCTAATCAAAATGTGCAGTTGTACCCATGGTGTCACACAAAGACTTGCTTTTACCAAGATTTACAATGGAACCTCTACAGGAATCAAATGAAACAGAAAAGGAAATGAATTAAACCTGTTAGTGTAAGAATAATTAAACACAGTGGCATGAGGTCGGGGGGGACCTTGATTTAGTGGTAAGCAGAGTGCTCCTGAAGTTTTTTATGTGACTAAAGTTGCTGTCCTCTGGCCAAATTGTGTAAAAAAAAAAAAAATACAGAGAATAAAACTTTCCAAAAGCTGAAAGAGAAGAAAGAAAAGCTGTAAAAACATATGTGTTGGAGTTTGCCACTTTTGATGGATGTCTTTGGCGATTTGCAGTGCCAAGTCTGGTTAGTTTCACCCAGCTGGTCACTTTTTCATCCAGCTCTCTTTTTTTTTTTTTGCATCTTTCACTGTGTCTTTCTTTAAGCCGCTCACCTCCACCTCTCTAATAATTCAGGCTGAGACACAGCCACTTCCTTCACAAAGTAAAGAGCACACAGATGAATGGTGGTCAGCTGATGGGAAGATCTTAGGTGGAATTATGAATTCCTTTGGCCTTGAATGCATTGATGGGTCGTGTGTCATGATTTACGGCCACCTCCCCAGTCTACCTCTGCTGTTACAAGACACATCACAGCATCATTTGTTACAGTTTCTGTCTTTGTTCAACAAATATGTCTTCTCTGAAAGCAATGCTTTCAACCTTCCTGAAACAACCAGGATAATGGATGTGATTTGTGTGTTTGAGGAGGTGGACACTGGTCACTGTAGTTTTAGCAGTATTGCCCTCTACTGGTGAAGTGCAAGAGACTTTTGATTTTAGATTTAATGTGCTAGTAACTATCAGTGAGGCAAATAGCAGAAATTAGACTCTGAGAAAGAAACCATGAAGACTTTTTTTTTTTAAACTTGTAAAACGTGTGTTTATGCTGTGATATACAGCATATATCCAACTAATATAACAGCAACACTTTTGTTTTTGCTCTCATTTGTTGTAGTAAAAAAAATTAAGGCTTCTTCTGCACACACAAAAGGTTTATTATTCTCTAATTTTGTTCAGAAATTTGTTAAAATCTATGTTAGTGAGCACTTCTCCTTTGCCAAGATAATCCATCCACCTGACAGGTGTGGCGTAGGAAGATGTTGATTAAACAGCATGATTGTTGCAAAGCTATGTCTTGGACTGGTCACAATAAAAGAACACTTTTTACACAAAGTGCAGTTTAATCTTGAAAAAAGACCCTAATCAGACTGAATGATCAACTCCTGGCTCATCATTTACATATTCAGTCTAACTTTCCCTGGGGAAGGGGGAATTCAATTCCCTAACCCATCATCGAGAGACCAACATCATTTTATGTTGACGCTGGTGCATTGCCATGCCAACATACTTTGTTTTTGCCCCACAGTCTTTGGTTTTGCGAGAAGGTGAGTGTGTGAAGGGTGGTTATGTTTCTTTAGTCAGCCATAAAGTGTGTTGATAAGCTGTGTGTTTGCTGCCACAGAAAAGAAATATTAATAATAATATAATAAATCGTTGTAATGTTATTACACCATCTTAATGTCAGCTTCACAGCAGAGTTGGTCCAGACATTGAAAAGCAAACTAGTTAGTAGCTATGGGTCAGGCTAGAGACAATTAAAATAGCCCAAAACCAGAAGTTTACCTAATATAGTTCAGAGCTGTGGAGCTGGAAGCTTAGATGATTGACCACGTTTTCTTTTGGTTGTGGATCGTCATGAAGTTAGCTCGCAGCTGCTAAATTAGCAAGCACTGCTAATGCATAAACATTTTACATAAAAAGGAATTTTTTATTTCTTTTCTGGAGCAGCAAACCAATATACTGCAACCTGAGCTGATCTTCACATTTCTCTTCCTTAGTCAACTTAAAACAGTCTATAATAGCGGTGTCTATATTGTCTATATTGACCTGAGAATCAATCAGCTCAGTGGAATGGTCTCGACAGAGCCAATAACAGACCCAGCCAATGAAAGTAACAAGTACTAGTATAGTTCAGTGACTGGTTAATGTCTTTTTTCAGGCTAGAACACATTTTATGGACCAGTTCCCAAGGTACACCTTTGCAATTAATCATGTTGTCAGGTGGATGGATTATCTTGGCAAAGGAGAAGTTCTCACTAAAATGGATTTTAACAAATTTGTGGACAAACTTTGAGAAAAATAAACCATTTCTGTTCACAGAAGTCTTAGATTTTTTTACTTCAACTCATGAAAAATGGGAGCAAAAACAAAAGCATTGCCTTTATATTTTCTTTGTGTAATTGATTGATAACTTTTAAAATGTCTCCTGAGTTCTGGAGGGAAAGTAAAATATTGACTGAGGTTATCGCTTAATTATCAATAAAAATAATGAAATGACAAAAAAAGTCACTTCCTCATTTTTCTTTTACTCTGGTCTAGCTTCTCGAGAGTGTGGAGTCAAGAGTCCATCTGTAAATGAACTTCAGCTATGAGGCCATCTAGGGCACACACACACACAGAGGGCATACTAGATCAATCCCCTACTGCCCAATTAGGGCTGACAGTAGGATTAAGGAAGGCTGACTCCCCAGGTCACGTGAACCCTGTTGTCTGATACAGTTTCCCTCTGGAGACACACTGGACTGATAGCATACAGAGGAGTGCATGTGAATGTGTGTGTGATGTGTGTGTGTGTGTGCGTGTGTGTGGAAGGGGAGTACAGGAGGAATCATTTGTTTTCCACAGACAGTGTGTGAGTCCTGGATGTGCAAGTGTATGTGTGTGTCTGCGCAGGAACACTTGTTCATGTGTATGTGTGTGCTGGTGCAAGCTGAAAACATGCATATGTTCCCCTCTGTACCAAATCCTCTGGACCTCTTCAGGTGTATTAAATTACCGTATAATCCATCATCATATCTTTGCAATCTATCATTATAACTTTCTATCATCTGGAACTTCTGGGCGCCCACAGAGATGTTCTCATATGCAAGTCACATCCAAGTTATGTCTCTAATCTATTGAGCCAAAATAACACTTAACATTTGCATTACATGCTGACAAATGATGAGGATTGATATTAAATCAATTTAAGTGCTGCAAAGTCTGTTACAAATCTACAAAATGTGTTGGTGATTGTGCCTGCAGCCTCACTGAGCCGCAGCAGTATCCATGTTTCATTAGCAACACGCTATCCATATTTCATTACCACACTGGTCAGTTATTCAATACCTAATACCTGGTCAGCAAGAGAGGCCTCGCTGAACTTTCCTCATTTCAAAGCTGCCTTAGAGAGCATGCAGAAGATAATGGGCCTCAGTGTTGTCTGTGGAGCAGCGCCAAGTATTTTGTTTTCCATAACTGGAAGAGGAGAGGGAGAGAAAGTCAAGGTGGTTACTCAACCGTGTGTCAGGATATAATGTATTACCCTGGTTAAGTGGCATAAATTGTTTATTAGCAGCTATTAAGTAATAGTGAAATTCAAATACATGAGGGCAGAGGGAGCTGACTGCAGATATACAGGTATGATAATGTCTGCCAGGAGGTAAGAGTACGTGCACATGTACATTCACTGACATTTCTTGAAGATATAGGTGTTTGTGTTTTTGTCTCTGGTAATAAAAAATGTATGAGGTTTAGGGATGTGTCAGAAATTAACTAGTTGATACAAAAACTAGTGATATTTCATTTCATATTTTCTTTTTCTTTTTTCTGTTCCTTTTCCTTTTTGTCTGTTTATATGAGCACAAGTTTGCACATGATGTTTTATTTTGAAAATTGAGTGGATTCTCTATGCCGTTGTTGTGTCTGCCTACCTGCCCATTTGATCTGCTCTGTGCAGTTTGACGCAGCTCCAAAAAATGGAATCTTCTGACATGAGCTGCAGCACCTCTGGTGGAATCAACTCCATTGGCCACAGTGCAGCTGTAATACCATGCAGCCATTCCTGGTGGAATCAAGTCAGTACTAATCCTGACACACACTGTCTGAAAGTTAACTTAAGAGTGCAAGCGTAGTTAGATTTATGAAAGTAGAATTAGACCAGAAATATTTATTTAAAATGCTAACATTATATTTAGCATATTTTGACAACAGATGGCACAGACAAAATGCTAAGCAGTCAAGATGGGAGCCTACTACTATGAGCTAAGTTTACATGCCAGCTGTTTCAAATAAAAATAATGAAAACATAAGGATAAGGATAACAAGGGTAATACTTTGGATATGTTGTTAATACAACATTAACATGAACTCAGTCACTATGTGGATGTTTGTCTTTGAGGTACTTTTGGAAGTGTTCAGTCCTTTCGTCTGAAAAGTACGATGCCACTGTTTGTGTACTGGACTTTGGGAATTTATTATTAATCCTGGATGATCCACCTCAAACACAAAGTACTTCCATACACGACTTGAGGTGGAGCAGTGAGATGGAGCAGTTGCTGCAGTTGCACCTCTTCATGGTCTAAGGAAGAACAACACTGTGCATTTTTCACCATTCTTTGGCCACTAACAGCAGACTAGAACACTTTAAGGTGGATACACAGGTTCTAAGAATTGAATCCCTCCTACCTCCTGGTACCGATGAAAATGAAATACCATAACATTTTCATGATTTTGGGATCAACTTGGTACTGAAGTATTGATTCTTATGATATCCCTAATGTGGTTAGTGCAGAAGATTAAGAATCACACGTGACTTCAACGTGAAACATAAAGAAAGAACCAGGCCAACTTACACATCTGCACCAGACAGCCAGTCATAGAGATACACACAATAGAACACAGTATAAGTCCTCATGCATAAGGTCCAAAAACTGAAGGTATTCAATCAAACATTTGAGTTTGAGATAAAAGGATTTAGTGAGCCGCTGATTAGAGAGAGATAAGAAACAGAGATACTGGGCTTCAGGTGTGCAGACTTATAGGGTGATGGAATATGTGTTTTTATCAGTAGAAGTTGTAGCAGGTCGTAAATTACACATAAAAGTACATTTTCCAAAAACTATTGTAGGTACAGTGTTTCTCAGCACATATGTTTGTGTAAATGGGCATCAACATGCCGGTGAGTTTTGAGCTTGTATGTGTTCCACATGTAGCCTACATTACTATATGTAAATGTATTCCACGGTCTGTGTCTGCACCAAAACACCAACTATGCAAGGGAGAAGCACTTTAGGTATGCATGTATTTGTGTGTATGTGTGTGAAGGCATCTGTGTGGGACATTCCTTGACCCCAGGAATCTCCAGAGACTCCATTACAATCAGCCGCAGAATGGGCGTGAACATCGTCCATTTCTCAGGCTCCCCAACAAATGTAAAATCATGTTTCTTGTTTTGGTTTGAAATCCCTCATGCGACGTGAAACACTCCCAGAGCTCCCTGAAAGCTCAGCCAGCACCAAAGTTGGACAGCGGCTCAGCACTCACAGTGTAATCGAACATGAAAAAGGCCTTCTCTCTAAGCATTTCCTTGGCTCTGACAGCTCGCTAATTAGGGTATTGATTGCAGTAACACATGCTGATGAAGGATCAATGGGCCAGGCGCTGTACAGTGACATCTGTTAACAATGCTGTATGATTAAATTAATATGTGGCTTGGAAACTCAATCTCTCTCTCCGGTCATTCATGCTGGAGGTAGCTCCCATCGAAAACAAGGTAATGCTGCCTGTCCCTGTCGAGATGCAACATGTTCCTCTGGAGCGCTGGAGGAAGAAGTGAAATAAAGAGTGAAAGAGGAGAGGAAATGAGCCATAGAATCACCTATAAGTAACCTCACATTATGTAGCCACACAGGGTTATTTTGATGGAGACAAGCAAAACTGTTCAAAGAAAGAAAGAATACACATTAGATACAGCATCAATCTAATGTAAAGAGACTGATTATGTACAGTATATGTCAGACCCTGATGAAGACGTAGAGTTGATATGCATAGGTCTGTTTGTTTGCCTTTGCTTGAAGAATAAATCTATTGTAAAAAGACGAGTACCTTAGTTTTTTTCCTGTTGTCTGCATAACTCAAGCAAGCTTACTAGATTTTGTCTTTTTGTATTCTTTTCATAATGTTGCGGAAAAATAATGTCAGTGGCAAACACAATGCTACCTGCCCTGCACACTGCACCAGTGTGCTCTGTTGATGTGGCTGACAGCGCCTCACCTGTGCGTTTCTATCACTGTCCTCCATGTAGCTAGTTTTGTCATTTTGTGGTGATTTAGTTTACAGCCTGCCATGCTTTTGCGCTGTATTCCCCCTCCCTGTTCATTTTTGCAAGCTTCTATCTGTTTTATCCTGTTGTAATGGACAATTACTGAGAAAAAAACTGCTCAACTTGAAGAATCCCAGCTGACTGAGCAGACTCTGACTGATGATGCAAATCTTTGACTGTTGGGGGGCAGCCCTACTTTAAACTTGTGTCTAACATATCCCAACTTGCTACGTAAAAATCTATTTTCCAAAATGACAAACTGATTTATTACTTTATGCCTTAACATTTTTAATTTACATGTGTAAGAATACAGCTACTGGATTAAAAGAGACGGGAAATCCTTGGGTGGTCTGCATTAATACTATGAAAGCTAAAAACTATAAACAACTGCAAGACACTAGTAAACACACACTGCTGGATGTCCTCCAGTCTCATCATTCTTTGCCTCCACCTGGGATTAGACCAGGAAATTGTCTTGTTGTCAGGGTCTCATCCATCTTACCCTGGCTCGTCACGAGAGGCTGAGCTGGGGGTCCACACAGGAGCCAAACAGATACAGGTCCCCTCAAATACATGTTTACAACAAAAACATCAGTGATTTCTGTTATCAAACTGTCTGATCTGGTCTGATCTGGTGGTCCTAGTCATGAGCCAAAATGTCCTCAGTACCTTAACCCTCATGTATAGAAGATAGCACCACTGAGGAAATCATAAAAACGGTGCATGTTTGACTGTCGTCTAGATTTGTAACATCTTTGCGTGGGTAGGCAGCAACCCATCAATGTTGCATATTGTCTACCTTAGTTAGTCTGTGAATCAATAAATATGACTACCTGAGGTGTTGTTTTCCCATTAATGACCAAAGCCCTCTTTTCATCATAAGGCAAATGGCCAACATAAGTAGAAAATATCCAAGCAGACTTTTGCTGTTAAGCTATCCACACTAAAAAGAGCTAGCCAAGACAGGGGGCACTTTAACTCTGGAGCTACGCACAATCACAGTCAAACAGTCAAAAATAATTTTAGACTGGTTCAAGATGATAGAAAGGCAACAGCAACTAAAATAACCACTCGTTACAACCAAGACCATCTCTGAAACAACGCCTCAACCTTGCAGCAGATGGGCTACAGTAGCAGAAGATCACACCAGGTGCCACTCCTGTCAGCTAAGAAAAGGAAACTGAGGCTACAATTGGAAAGCATAGATCCATCCTGCCTTGTATCAATGGTTCAGACTGGTGGTGATGTTGTAATGGTGTGGGAGATATTTTCTTGGCACACTTTGGGCCCCTTAGTACCAACTGAGTATCGTTTAAATGCCACAGCCTGCCTGAGTTTTGTTGCTGACCATGTCCATCCCTTTATGACCACAGTGTACCCATCTTCTGATGGCTACTTCCAGCAGGATAACGCATCATGTCACAAAGCTCAAATCATCTCAAACTGGTTTCTTGAACATGACAATGAGTGCACTGTACTCCAGTGGGCTCCCCATTCGCCAGATCTCAATCCAATAGAGCACCTTTGGGATGTGGTGGAATGGGGGATTCACATCATGGATGTGCAGCCAACAAATCTGCAGCAACTGTGTGATGCTGTCATGGACCAGCATCTCTGAAGAATGTCTCCAGCACATTATTAAATCTATGCCACGAAAAATTAAGGCAGTTATGAAGGCAAAAGGGGTCCAACGCAGTATTAGCAAAGTGTACCTAATGAAGTGGCCTGCTCCCTTCGTCGGAGGGTTTCCCTCACTGAGTGAAACAGTTGGAGTTTACTGTCAGAGCAACAGAGGGACGCGGCGGCGACTAAAGTGGTGAGCAAGTTGACTTGTCTGCTATGGGACAGCCATCAACCCACCCTCCCCTCAGAAAAACAATGCCATCATTGACATTGTCATATGCCAGTTTGGCAGACATCGCCCAATCCAATTATGAATTATGAAAACTTAAAATAAAATGAATAAAATTCATTATATGAATAAATGATCAATTAATATGATAAATACAAACACAACAATAAATACATTGTATTATTTTAACATTTCTTTAGATTTGTTGAGTCACAGCCTGCCCTGACTGCACATCACTGCACATACATTTCAGGATAAAACTCTGATTGATAATATTGCTTAGTCATGCTGCAGCGTGCATCTCTCTGACTGAATGAATGAAGAAACAATGCAGGTCTTAACTAAATCAGGGACATGTTACCAAATATCCAAAGCCAAATGAGAATGCATCCTTGCCAAAAAAAGATGAAAAGGCACGTTATGTCTGAGGAGGTTTCTCTCTGACTGCTAGCTATTATATTATGAGAGTCTGCTCCCCTGCCTATTCAGGGTTTCTTCAATGCTCTGACTCTCTTAAACTTCAAAGTTTCCCTTCTATTACTTCACTTTGAAGCCTTGCAAAGCTAATTGAAAGTGAGTTGAAACACTGCAGAAATAAAACAAGGCACTTTCATTCTGCAACTGGGGAAACAAGAAGCCTCACGTTGCTTCTCTTGAGGTTTTCAGACAAAAGAGACCAACATGTCTTTTGTGCTTTGAAAATACATTTTCATTGATCCATTAAATTCAGAAATTGAGCGAACAAGTTGAATACGCTCCCCCTCTTCCCCTCGATTATAAGTTTGCATCAGCCTAGAAGTTTGTTGGATGGAATGGATAAAGAAAATATGTAGATAAAGCCCCAACATGGGCTGAGGTAAATTTATATACAGACCCCCCCCCGCCCTGAGCACACAACACAACACACACACACACACACAACCACAGACTGCCAAAATTTGACACTCACTTGGCAACAGCATAGTTGCCAGATATTTGTCAGATTGAGCTTTAAGGTTGAGATGTTAGATACTGAAAAAATACTGACAGGTTTACATGCACACACTCACATTCCCCGTTTTAACACACTGCAAATGTCCAGAATACCTCTGAACCTCATCCAAGAAAATTTTCCAAACTCTGCTAATGATTTCAATGGAAAGAAAAAACAAACAGGTTTCTCTTGTGTGCCTGCATGATAGCCATTTGGGTGCAATTTCAAGCTATTAATACTTCATTTTCATAATTGTGGGGTCATCTCTGGGGTGTCTGGATATTTCCCCAACAGCTGGCAGCAAAGTTTAGTTTAGTCTGGCCTGGGAGATAATCAAAGCTCCGACTCTGGTTGGGTGATTTTCTTTTTTTGGCACTTGTTTTATCAAAGTATACAATGAAGACTGACAGGCAAGATGAGAGTGACAAGAATAACTGTAATCTACAGAAACTAAGCCCATTTATTTAGAATCAGAAAAGTATGACTTTATAAAAAGAGAATGTAGATTTTATTGCTGTTGAAAAGGGAATGGTCAGACTACAAATGGCTGTTCCTTAAACCAGCAATTATAAAACTATATATATTTCTTTTTTGGTATTTTTTGCAATTTATAACCCCAAAGCAACCCCAATGCAATTTCATTGTGCAATCATTCATACACTGATGTCGCAAATATGAACAGCTGTACTTGTACCTTATGATTACATTACTTATGATAAAAAAATTATTGAGAGACAATTTTGCTAAGAAAGCCAAACATCAAGAAAGTACAACAACAAAAGCAAGCCAGCTAATATTACTACTATTAATACATAGTAGTCCAATAGCCAGCTCAGATTCTGTCTTACAGCTTCTTTTTCCTGTGAAGCCAGTCTGAGACTTACTTCTGTCCAGCGTCATCTTATGTCAGTCACTCTACTTTTCTTAGAGGCTGCTGAGCCTGGTTACATTGTAGTTTTCAATATGCAAACAAGTATTTTTCACTTTTTTAGAGATTTTCAGATTTCCTCAAGGTTCTAAGACAATTTCACAATCAGGAGTGTAATGTCACCATTAAACTTCAAATTCACACCTAGAAATCATAGAACCGCCTACTGTAAGTGCACTACTGCTTTCCATTAAGAGCTTTGTTTTGAGAGTGTAAACAAGCACACAGGATTCAGTAAAAACTCATTACCTGGGTGTGACAGTTGACCTGCAGAGAGAGCTGGAGGAGCTGAACGTGTGGAACCCTGAGAAGTAGGCCAACTCGCATTTCCCAAAACTCCAATTACTCCTCAGCACTTCTCTTCTGGTTGTCAACAAGGGATTGTTAAGTTTAGAGTGTTGAGGTCTGAAGATCATCTGTCTGTCCACCACTGTCAGTCTCATCTCCACTGCACAGAAGGAAGGGAGGCTGACAGTTTCTCAGCTTCCTCGCAGAATGCGCCCAAGTGTTTTCGTGTTCAATCAACCATCAAACGTGGCCAAGGCAGTGCCAGTACAGAGGGAAAACAACACTGTGAGCCCAAAGCCACTGCAACCGCCCTGAAAGCTCGGCACGTATAAACACACAGGACAGGCCTCAGCTGCAGGACACAGATGAAAGTGTGCGCCGGGAGACTGCATCGTGACATTTGCTCATTTGTAGAAGTCAGCACCTTCTCACTTCACGTCTGAAGCGTCCACTGTTGTGTGATCATTGTATTGTGTATTTATAATGTACGAGATTATGGCGATTTATTTTGCAGATGCTGAGGGAAAGCTGCTAAATTATTGAACTGGAAATGATTGATTGTAAGAGCTGTAAGCCTTTTGTGAGATTTGGACTGGATTTTCAGGTTTTGTGTCAAAGTCGGAATGAAACATTGTATTTATTTTTAAACCCCGTGTCACTAAAGGAGTTTTAGCACAAGCTTTCTAGTAATAGAAGATATATGAAAACAAATGCTGGAATGACAGCGTGACACAAGATTGGAGTGAATTCTCTACCCCAAAGTCCATAAAAATCATAGGTCCTTGCGTACAGTGAATATTTATGGAGGGTGGCTTGTTACCAGGAAAGAGCCAGATCTCACTTTGTAGGTACTAACAGAGGTATAACGGGACAGAACACTTGCTAATTTTTAACAAACCCCATGACCCATGGTGTAAAAACTGGAGGCAAACAAATGCCAATTAAATCATGGAAAAATACGTTAAACCTTACGGCACCGTAGGCCAGATCAAGAAGGAAAGAGTGGGTAGATGTAAAAAAACACTCACTGTTTCTCTCTGTTTCTCTCTTTTCTGTGTCTTTATTGCAGGATTAGACCCCTGTAAAGCACTGCACCTTGCAGACAGGGTCTCCTTTTACATGCAACATGGGTCTCCACCTCAAGGCCTATAAAGTCCAGCCAGCTGGCCCTACACAGATGAATTTACCTCATTACATTACAGAAAGAGAAGGGAGGTCAGAAAGACGAAGCTCATGGACAGAGTGAAAATGAATAAACATGTGAAACAACGCAGCAACCGGCAGGTAAATAAGCAAATCTAAAAAGCTGACAGATAAGACAGCTTATTAGCCCTGCTAATAAATGTTGCTCTGTCTGTTGGTTGGTCCACTGCTTTGGTCCTTACTGTAGGATGTGTCCTAATGACGATAGTGATCTCCTGACTTTCCTCTAAAACCACCACTGAGCTGTTAGTTTTGATTTTTAGTGAAATGTCTGTCCCCAGAGGATGAATCTTAATCTTTCATCTCTAGTGCCATCATCAGGTCAAAATTTAATTCCTCCAGTAATTTGGTTTATGAAGAAATGCTGAAAACTAATAACACTAAAAGTAATGCCTAAGTACAGCTCATAGAGCTGCTAGTATAGCTTTAGACCTTTGTTATGTTGTTCTGCCTAAAGAGCACTGCAGGGATAAGTCCTAAAACCCAAAAATGAGTTAGCACATAAGCACGTCCCATTCCCTTCTCTCGAAGTCAGTGGGTTTTTTGAATCTGTCTTTGGTTAGATGACTGAAATAAGGTCAATAAATACCCCGCTTGTGAATTTTAAATCTTTAGTGTATCTTTAAAAAGTGTGCTAACAAGTGCCTAAATGAGACCACAATGGTTGTCACAGACATTAAACCTAACTTCACTACAAAAATGGTAAAAGTGGTGCTCATTTGTGAGGATTGTTGTGCTGAATGAAACATGTAAGTATCATAAACTTTTGTTTGGAACATGGCTTATTTTCTGCACTAATCCAAAATCCAATTGAAAAATCCCACTGGCTTTCTTTGCTGCAGGATGACATATTTTCAGCCAACCTATAAGTTAGCATACTTACTTGGTAAGTAACACTGCTTACACACACTATTTTATCATTTAAAGATAAACGTGAAAACCTCTTAAGCTTGAGTTAACCGAAGACCTTATATCATGCACCTAACCAAAAGCCATTCAAAAGTCCCACTGACTTTGAGGCAGTGCTAATACGCTAACTCAGCATTCTGTTCAAACAGCTTTCTCATTCTCTGTTGCTGTGAGTGAACCACTAACCACAGACGTCACCAAGTAACAATAAGACTGACTTATAGCCTTTGCCAAAAAGTGGACACGCATGTACATATACACACACAGAACAAAAACCACATTTACCTCATTAGAAACATATTTAATGTGTCTTGTATTTGAGTCATCACTGCCCATCCAATCATGTGCACAAAGTAAAACACAAAGATACTGTACATCCACAAACCCTTCCTGACCTCTCTAAAGGCCGCACATGGCAACAGACTGCATCCTCTAATTCTTCTTCCAAGTCAACAGGCTGACAGTCGCTGCCATTTAGAAAGCTAAATGTCATATTCGGCTTTACAAAGGAGAAAATATTTTGCAGAGCACCTGTTTATTACTATCATTAGCCAGCTATCTGAACAAGAGGCTGTGGGTTAAGTGCATCTGGCATGGCTTAATATAGCACGCAAAGTACTGCAATGGCAAGTAACCATAAAACCACACATGTAGTAGTTAATATCCACCTCACTCCCTCCCATTAAAAACTGATTAAGGACTTCAAACAGCCTCCATTACAGAAGCGGTCTTCTGCTTTGGTTTAGGAGAAAACAGTAAGGTCTCTATAAACAGCTCTGGTTTGGACTGTTGTGGTCTGATTGCTGTTCTACGGTATTAATGTGGTAAAGTTAGTCATTGTGATTGTACTGTACTTTGACTGGAGCTCCGTGTGTTTGTGTAGGCAGTATATGACTTTAATGTGTTTTTTGTTCCCGTATAGATGCACTGCCGGATGGATTTAATGACCCAATCCAACCTTTTCAGAGAAAAGTTGGTTTTCAGACCTATAAAAGATATGGTGACACAACATTTAGTCACAACATATTTTTATACCACGTTTCGATTCCCAAGAACACAGGGTTAAAAGCTGTCTTTAAATATGTGTTGTAACACACTGAATGTAAACTTCCTTAGAGCTACAGGGTTATATGTAAAACCATTTGCAAAAGGTTTCCTGCAAACCCCATTTGGGAGGTTCTACAGAGAACCTTTATATGGTGTAACCGTTCCAGCCAGAACCCTCTCTGGGGGTTCTCTGACGAATCTTTCCACCTTCTGAGTGCTAAAAGTAACCACACACTGGGTCTCACAGAGAACCCTTTTATATTCCTAAGGTTTTATCTAGAAACTCTACCTAGGGGTTCTACTAAGAACCCTTTAATATTCCAACTTACCCAGGGGGTTCCCCAAAAACCCTTTCATATTCCAAGTTTCATCTAGAACCCACCCAGGGGGTTCTACAGAGAACCCTTTTATATTGTGGTACAAAGAACCCTTGACAAAAAAAATTCTTTAAAGATTTCAACAATCTGCGTAGAACCTCAGCCCCTTAGAAAGAACCTTTTTGGAACCCTTATTTCTATGGTCAGCTCCCATGTTCAAAATACAAAGAAATGGAGGAGAAAGAAAAGCCCAAATTATTTACGGTTGCTTACTTCGATCTGTGCAAATTCTACCTCACTTGATCGCAGATGGCACAAGGGAATTCCAGAGAGACGTGCACCTGAAAATAAACTAAAACAGACTATATTTTAAAAGCTGCAGCATTTTTCTCTGTTACATGTAACAGAGGGGGGAAAAAAGCATTCAGCACATGTTAGGAACCACTACTATTCCTTCACATCGTCTCCCAAAAACATGAGGTATGTGAAACATCTGTAAAGCATTTGCAGAATTAAAAATAAATTAATAAATAATAATGGGCGTCTGGTGCTCTGCCAGGATTTTGAGTCCAGTTTAATGGCACATGGCTTCATGGTTTGTATTAATTTACCCTGGGCTTTGGCGTTTGGCAGCAGGCTGAAATGAAAGAGACTAGCCCTGGGCAAAATACATCATATTTACTAATAAAAAAATACATATTGGAGCTGGAGGTTTTCCCCTCCTCACTTTTTCCGTCCTAAATTACTGAGCTTGAAGTGCAAATGTGTCCGTGTCTGCTAAGAGGTTAAATTAAGTGTGAATATAATGTTCCAGATATGCATACCAGCGGTGGATGATAAGAAGCCTGATAAGACATTAATGCTCTTACGGAAACAGAACTCAAGCATGAAAACTCAAACTTCCAGCACCGTTGCTAAGATTTACTGATATCAACACTTTGTCCTTCTAATGCATTACTATTGAATATTATGGATTTCATACATCATTTGTAATCCAGTCATTATTTGAGATTTGCTGTCTTGCTTTTGAACAGAGCAGTGAATCATCCAAACCTGAAAGGACTGCAGAGTAGATAAATTTGATTTTTACATGACAGTTTCCTTTACTTCATTGCTTTTATATGGATGCAACTTTTATAAACAGGCAGAAGAAAGGAACCTGTGCCCTTTAATGAAGGCCATTTGTACTCAACAGATGGTATCACATACCGTATTCCTGATGAAAGGTTATGGAAATGTTCAAAAATAGTTTCTCGGTTTGGACGAGAAAACGGCAGCTTGGTAGCAGCTGGTAGTAGTGTTTTATCTGTAGCGTAAATCAAGTAGTGACTCCAGGCTTTTAACAGTAAACTATGATGCCGAAAATGACAATTAAGAAAAGATCAAAAACACAACACAAGCAGATTGTTAGAGTTAAATTTATTCACTTTGTATGTGTTTGGACAGACTGTGGAAGCCATTTTAAACTCATTTTGTAGATAACCACTACACAAAAAGGGCATTTTTGATAATTAGCAAGTCATTTGCTGGCCTCAACACATTTTTCTACTTTCTGGTTTGCAGTGATGGTGGCTTTAGGCTCTGAAAGGCGATCAAAGGCTCTCCATACACCATTAACCAGGAAGTGCTGCCATAACGACTCTAGGCTGTTGCCAGTTTTGACACCCTTCCTGAATTCTTCTGGATTTGTGCACTCACCCTGAATAAATCCTTTCAGTGCGGATACACTTAATATATCTGTCATACTGTAGATATGATTTGTGACAATAGTCAGTATACCAGTAATGCAACAACATAACAAGCTCCGTATTTCAACAAGATCTTCCAGTTTAATCTAATAAATCCTTTTATGCTTTTCACATTCACATGATCTTTCACATGTGTTTACTGTTTTAAAGATATTACTTGGTACATGGCCACACTTTTTCTACTCATGTTGATTCTATTCTTTCATACCGTACAGCCCATTTGTACACTTCTATTATTTAAATCTATACAATAATTATATATTATAAATAGTTAAGTTGACATACAAATGCCTACGTAATGCACTGAATATCATACAGTAGTGGGATGTGGGTGATTTATTGGTTGTGGTAATTCAATCAAATACTGTAAATAGCCTATTTAATGGAGAATTGACTAAATTCAAACTGGGATTGGAACCTATGAATTTCTTGTTGTGAAGTACAAATGGTCATTATCTTCCATGTTGTAAAATAAAAATAAAATATGAACAAAGTCAGGACTACAGAGCTAATATGAAACATTATGAAAGATTACATTTTGCAATCAAAAAATTTTAAAATGTTACATATTGGTTGGTATTTGGGGGAAATCTAGACAGTTTAAGTTTGTAATATTATCTGTTATTATAAAATTTCATCTTTGGAAAGAACACAGAACAAGAAAACAATGCCATTCAGTGCAACACAAAAGTGTTTACAATGCTGAAAACTATGACAAACAAACATGTTTGATTGAATATTATCATTAATATTTAAAATAGCTGCAAAGCAAAAGTGCAAATGATTAAACAGGCCAGAAAACAGCTTTACCTTTAATACGCTATAATGTCATTGGCTTTTGTAAGCAGATAAATGTGTTTATTTGCCAACAACAGTAACTCCTCCCTCCACCCGAAAGATGCTGCAGATGATAAATGACAATAAAACTCAGTTGTACTATTATAAAACATGTCTTCATGGGAGAAGTTATGCAAAAGTCTAGAGGGAGCATGCTTCTGAATTCAAATGGATTAGGGTTTTTATCAAATCCATACACATCATTCCTCGCTGGCTGTCAGGTGTTAAAACCTCTTGCTCTTCACTTTGGGCCTACTGAGGTGAAATGGTTTCCAGTCCTCTGTGAGAGGCCTGATTGAGTGTTTCTGGATGTCATTTGGGTCCAAGAGTTGGCAACCTGAGGTCATACCACACATACACACACACACACACACACACACACATGCATGCACACCCCCACACACACATACACACACACACACAACACACACACACACACCACCACACCCCACCACACACACACACACACACACTAGATTCTGCCTTGCCAGAGGGCTTCACAAACTGATTGGTTAAATGTGTGACAAGTGCTGTGTCTACTGCAATTAGAGACCTCCAACAGATGAAAGTACAACTCACTCACTTACACTCATGATTACCAAAATATATACAGAAATCCTACTGAAGCAGAAAAAACAACTAAATCAAACAGGGAAAAAAAAGTTTGCTGCAGTATTTGTCCACATGTGTACTTGTATAATAAGTTTATTGGGACACACTTTATTTTACAGTACACAAATAAGATGTTACAAGCCGTACCTTGTATCAAATTAGACAAAAACTCACAATAATATGGTCTTTATTAGTCAATAAACACAGCTATACTGTAATTAGATACCATACACCTAACTGTAATGGGACGTAACAAACCATATTTGGATAAAATTAGACAAACCTTTAATGCCTCCAGAATTACAGTAAGTCTGTGCAGTACCCATATACAAAATATTCCTCTACTGCGATAATTTTGGCCTTTACTAGGTTGATCTGATTCACATTATTTTTAAACATGGAAGTAGCATATAATAATTTCCAGTACTGTTTTGTTGTAATGTGTCCGTAATTACCATCTAATAGTCTATTAAGGGTCTAATAAAGGGTCTACTGTCTGATAAAGAACACATTATTTTCAGTTTTTGTCTAATTTGATACAAAGTACAGCATGTTACATCTCATTACTGTAAAATAAAGTGTGGCCGTTTATTGTATTTTATTATGGAGCTCATCATGGAAAAAAGTTATTTAGGGTGAGATGCACACATGAAAAGGACATTGTGGCTTTCACTGGTATTTTCTCTCTTTTTTACTTTCTTACACACTCCCAGCCTTTAGGCTAATCTTGACCCTGTGAGAAGGCATCTGTTGACTATTGGACTCTGCAACCTGCTCCGAAAGACCTCCAGAGTTGAAAGCTAAGAAACATAAAACAGGTGCATGCAAACACACACACACACACACACACACACACAGAAAAAGAGAGGAAATGGTCCCCAGATTCTGACAGAGAATGTGTGAAGGGGGATTTTTCCTGGTCCTGCTGAATATCAATGCATCTTATTCTAAACACCAAAGCACATGTGCAGAGATGTGTGTGGGCACCGTTTGAACCACTGTTTGCATGTGGCAAAGTCGACCAATGATGATGTGAAAGGGTGAGAAGTGTTATAGGCAGTGCGATCGCCAAGACGAACACATGGAACTGGGAATGAATCAATCTATGAAAGTAATCTTCATTTTGTCTGTTTAATAACTTTTAGATGGAAATTTTGCTGTCCAGTGACAAACATGTAGATGAAAACATAAAAGAAATAGGATGCTGTTAGAATAATTTATTCATAAAAACTATACATTATTAATCCAATGCTCTTTTCTCAGCAGGAGGCCAAAGATTACATACACATTATGGTTCTTTTGCCTACGGGTATATGTCAGATCACTTTACAACATATAGCATGAGGCTGAGATTACAGTAAATGTTAAATCAGTGTTACTGTATAGCCTCTTCTTTTTTACAGCTGGATGAACTTATAAACTGGTGTTTCATTAATCTTATCTCACAAAGCCTAAAGCATCAGAGAGCCAGTCCTCTACCCCCTGCTGAGTATGCATATGTATTCCTATAGTGGGCAGACACAGGCTAATGCAGATATCAGGAATGTAGGGAAAGCCATTTGTCATGGTTTGAGAAACAGCAGGGGGTCTGACAGCAAGTGAGGCTGTTAATGATTCCGTTTGTCTAGAGTGAAAGATGACTTCTTCAACTTTCTTATCTATTAGATAACATAATATCAAAGACTGACAGTAAAGAGAGGGCTCTTTGCCATGATGTGGACTTAACATAGATAGCAGGACATGTAGTCCTGAGGACTCTGACCTGCACTCTGAATTTCATTTATGTTGATATTTCTTGCAACATTACAAGCAAATTACAAACCAGAAGAGTTCACTCAGTAGAGTGCAGATCTCCGCCAGGCAACAGATGATGAAGCACCTACCACCAACACTAACATGAAGCCCACATACGTTGTCCCTCGTTGGAACAAGATTTCAAACTGAAGCAGTGTTTGATCGCATGCGGCCCCTAGAGCCCGGTTACGAAGAGTGAGAAGTCAGCTGTTAATGGTTGTAAAAAACAGCAGTAAAAATACAGATAGTTAGTTAGTTGTTAGTTACAGTTTACATCCATGTCTGTCCAGACTCATGTAACGTATGTAGTGAAGACTTTGAAGGAATTTAATATGGAATAATACTGACCTGTAGCTTTGAAGGAATTTAATAAAAGGTATTAAGTGTATTTTTTGGCAAAATGGAAATTCTCACTATACATGTGTGATTCCAGTGAATAATTTCCCGTCAGTAATACGCTGTCTTCACTTAGAGACAATTTTTACAGAATGCTGAGGACTGATAGAGAGCTGAACATTATGATCACAGTGAAGTTGACCTTTGACTCTTTGGATATAAAATGGCATTACCTCATCATTTTATCCTGTCCTACAATTTTGTCATAATTAGCGCACAAATTCTTGAGTTAAGGCCAAAGTATGTTCAATGAGGTCACCGTGACCTTGACGTTTGCTCACCAAAATCTATAATCAGTTCATCCTTGAGTCGAAGTGGTCATTTGTGCCAAGTTTGAAAAAAATCCGTCCAGGCGTTCTTGAGATATTGCATTCACAAGAATCGGATGAAAACATGCCTGTGGCCAGGGCGGTCGTTGTCGATCACGTACTCACGCACATATGCAAGTGATTGAATGATCCCCACCAGATGTAGTGAAAATATTACTGAATATTAAAAGAGCACAAATTAGCTGTATATAATTAGCTGCATACTGCATAATACAGTGGATGTCTTAGATGCTAAAAATGATGGAGAAAAAAAATCTACATAGCAGCCATCTCTGACAATTAAAAAAAGAAAATGACAGTGATAAAAGGAACCTAAACATGAATGTGGATGATTCTCTCATTTTTCACACTGTGCAGTCACGTGAAACAGATTGTTGGGGGTGTCCTTGTATTGTACTATGTAGTTAATTATGTTTTTACTATGCACACATATTGGTGTTTGAATAATATTTAAGTGAGAGATTGTTCATGAGTTTATACTCTAATACAACAAAATGACATAGTTGTCTGAAACATTATATTTTGTGTGAAAATATTGTGGTTTTCTGGTCTGGACAGGTCATCCTGTTAAATGGTCAGTATCAAACATTTTTAAAATGAGTCATAAAAACACAGCATAAAAATAAACAGTCTGCTAGCAACTGTTATGACCAAAGCTGAACAATTAGAGCATGAACCACATCTACAAAAGCTATTTAAGGAAAACAGTCTATAAGCCTTTGACTGTTCCTTAAATAGCTTAAATTGCTTTTGTTAAATTTTATCAGTTAAACAGTGCAGTACAGTGCAGAAATCCCTGGCACTTATTATTGCAGACTTATGATGCTGCATGTGTCCTGCATGTTCTGTGGTCCTGCAGTGCTCCTGCAGCCTGTCTGAGCTTTCCCAGAGTGTGTGGGGGAAAGAGGCAGGGGGAAACAACTTACTTCAACTAGCCTATAGACTGTTTATTAAATAGGATTTCAACCTATTCTAATGTACCGGCTCCAACTTGCTATTTGGACTGCTGTACTCATTTTCGCACTCACTGTTGCTTTTATAAAATCTACAGACCACTGCTCACCAAATGTGCTGGAGATATAGGATACTATTGTGAGAGTGAAATTGTGATAGGTGAATAACTGTGTAAACACAGGTTTAATCAACTGTTCAGATTTAAGTTCAGTATATTCTCACTGAATTATTGTTATATTGTTTAAACATATTTAGTGTTTATAGTAAGGTTAATATTCTGGTTTACACCTAGTGTGTGCAATCATCTTAAGCTGATGTTCTGGTATAAAGTTACACCGACTAGTAGACAGTACGGGGATTCACACAGGTGTAACATGTGGACTTTTTACTAAAGTTATGAGTAAAACCCAGAGGTAATTGGACAGATTTATTCCTGCTCACACTCCCACTTTGCTTATACTGCTATGAAAAGCATTTGCACACTCCAAGCTAAACAATATTCATTCAGTGATTTATTTCACAATAAAAAAGTTGATATATTTATCAGAAAATTAATATTGCACAAGTGTGGTGATGCTTCTCCCTCACTATGAGCTGTAGTCCTGACACTAGATGTCTAAATGTTCTTGTATGGCTAGCTACTTGACGATGGAATGGTTGAGTGGCTGCGCTTCATCATCATGAATGGACTGAAGGAAGAAGGTTCTGCCATGATGATTCAGATTAGGGATGAACTGGAGCATGGCGATGATGACAGCAACATTGCTGTTGTTGATGAAAATCTTAACAACGGTGATGAAGTTCCACAAGTCGAAGAGGTTCATGCCGAGCTTCAGGTTCACACAGAGGTCAACCCGCCTGCGGAAGCAGAGGATCCCCTGCCCGCGGGGTCCAGGAGAAAGCCACGAGAGGAAGATGATGTTGAAGTAAATGATCCCCAGCCTGGAGAGACCAGGAGGAGGCTGAGGGACGACGAAGATGAAGATGATGGACGAGGCAGCAAACAATCCAGACACTGACATGAGTTTGTTGACAAAGTGTACAGTTACTTAGAGTCACTGTAAAACCCCGTCACCCTCACCCATTGAGCCTCCATCAGCACATATGACATTTTTCATACTTCACAATAAATTGTATAATTCAATTCATCAGTAGTTTGTTTATTTGAAAAGAGTATTGAGTTGCTGAGAAGTTTTTGTTCGGTCTAGAAGCTTTGAAATAGAGAACTTAAAGAACCGAGCTCCACGAAAATGACCTTCTGAGAAGAGGTTTGCTGAAAGAGTAAGAGAACCAACGATGGGAGTTTGTTTGCATTCCCACATAGTGTTTATATCATCGGTGTGCCACGCAGCACAGCCCTGCTCTCTAGGACACACTGTGTGTGTGTGTGAATCATGAATCATTCTCTCTAGGATTTGGGGCGAGTCTCTGACAGCAAAGTGAAACCATTAGACCTGACAACATGTCGACGACGGACATCTCATTCACAAAATTCAATAAAGTTTATGTTTCTGTACAACAAACTTCTATTCCACAATTATGGGAAACATGTTTACAATAAAGTAATAACATAATCTACTTTATTCATTTTGCTCGATTCTTTTTTAAAGTTTATGCCTCATAGTAATTAATTTCAACTGTTTGCGGTAGACTGACTCCACTGACTGGATAGATAAATGAAAACATAAGTGCTGAGTCAGCCTTGTAAAAAAAACCCTTTACAGATATGTTCTTTTGATCTATTTCATTTTTATCTTTCCATACTTTCTAATCCTTTTGCAGGTCTTGTTGTCTCAGAAAGAGGAGTTTTGTTCCAAATATCCATGTGTGCATGTGTTGAACATGAAATTCTGGGAGGCAGTTTTTAATACTCAAGTTTTTAACCAACAGCAGCAACATCATAAATCAGAATCGTTTGACATTTCAAGAAATACGCTTATGTGGTTTTTTGCTCTTCGCTATGAAGCTACAGCTAGCAGCCAGTTAGCTTGGTTTAGCCTAGCTTAGCTTAGCGTAACCAGCTAGTATGGCTCCAAGGGTAACTCCAAAGGTAACAAAATTTGCCTTGAATTTCTGAGGTTCCAGGTTGGAAATTTCATCTGGAACCTTCTGTCTTACGTGTCTCCTTAAATCAGATGTACACATAGTACTGTCCAAGTTTTATCTGTGGACATGTTGCTATGGTATTACTATGTGCAAAATTGGGCCGTGGTCATCCTGGGTGTGACTCCCAGCTTCACATTACAACCTCCAAGATAAATGGAGAATTCTTTTAGGAATAAGAAAAATACAAACTAAATAAATATATTAGAAAACAGGAATTCATTTGATGAAGCAGGGAAGTGCATCGTCCAAAGTAAATTAAATGTTGCAGAAAGTATTGGCAACTGGTCTTTTTTTTTCTCAGGTGAATCAGGTCTGTTGAAGAATAAATCCCACTTAACTACCAGCCTACAACAACACAGCTGCAATAGCAAAATCCAGCCAGTCCATTCCTGTGGTGTAAGGGTCCGGGGGTGTCAGGAGAGCTGACCCCCAACACACGGCAAATAAAACTGATTTACTGCTGCTTCACTGGCTGCACCGCACTTTATAAAACTGTCCTGGGCAGAGTTATGACCCCAGGTAACACATACATAGACACATGCTCACAGGCACGTATAAACACACATACACAGATACATGCATACAGTTGTTGAAAACACACAGACTGAAAGATGGATGGGAAATTTTCTCAGAAGCAGACTCATGATTTTACATGCAAGCAGATACTTTAACGGACATGCATGTAGAAACTCACTCAAACCTTTTAAGGGAAAGAATAGGACACTCATAAAATGAAAACCATCATAGACGTTTTTAAGACCAAAATTATGGCTTAAACACATGAGCCTCAGTTGTTCTTAAGCTTTGTATTCAACTTTCCCATAAATCTTCCCAATTTCTACGATCTTTTAGCTGTGTTAGTGAAAGATAAGAGAAAGCTTATGACAGAGGATGTAAATGCAATAAAATGAGATGTGGGGAAAGAGAGAGTAAGAGAAAGAGGGAGAAAAAAGCCCCTCTGTGTGCTTACATGTTTTCATGTGAGTGTGTGAGTTTTTCCTGCTCGACGGTGTCATGCTCCAGGGATGTTGTGCAAGGCAGAGGTCCTGTCTTTGGAAGGGGGAGGAGAGCAGAGACAGCAACATTGGGGGAGACACTTTGTAAAACTTTTCATAATTTCTATGTTTCATCACACTGTGAAAAAACGCTACACTGACTGCACGCAAGCTGACCTTCTTTATCATTTCATCTCACACTGCTGATGGGGTCATAATATACAGAGGGCATACAGTACATTCATAAAAAATGAATTTGCAAAATGAAATATGGTTGAAAAGGTAGATACATAAGGACCTCCAGCTGTTGATAATAACTTAAACAAACACAAACATGAGTCTGTTTTAAACAGTACAGCACAATAGTCATTTACTTTACTGTTAATCTGCAGCTGGCACTGTTGCCAAATCAGCATCTGTTTGCAATAATTTCTCCAAATTAAACGACACATAAGTGTTTTCTGATCCCCATCAGCGGGCAGCATCATTTGCACGTGCCTACGAAAACCATCACGATTTGCTATTGTAAATTAAATCAGTTTTATGATGTCACAAGGCTATGGGTAAGGTTTGTTCCAGTTTGAGAACAAGAAGGACTTGGTCAGGTTAAGAAAACATTGTGGGTTAGGTGAAAATTACTTTGTTATGATTAGGGGAGCTTAGTCATCATGCTATTGTAATAACCACTAAAAATATGCATACGAGACATAATTATCTGTATCTGTATCTGTTCAACCAACAATTATATGTTTCTGTCTCTGTATTCAGATAGAAGACCAATAGTTTGCATGGTTTATAGGTCACATTAAATCGGGCAAATGTTTTATTCTGTAACCCAATATTCATCAGCAATACAACTGCTGTGCCTAGAAAGCATCAAAATTGTTTCATATTAGCATATCATTTATTATGAGATATATTTCCACATCCTCATACTGTACTTTTGATCTCTCTCTTTCTCTTTTTTTTTTAGCTAGTATAGGGAAGGGAATAATCTTGGTGCTTTAAATCAATGGTTAATTAAGGGAAATGCAAACCTCTTACACTTTCACACGAATGGAAGAAAAACTAAACACTGCCGGGCAAGAGTTAGTAATCATAATGATTAATTGGTATTGAAAATTTAACCAATTAAAAATTCAAGGATATTTAATCAAAAGTCTAGAAATGGCAGTAACTGCACATCATCGCAGAGTCATTTGTTGAATAAGATTTCAAATGATTACTATTATTATTATTATTATCTAAATTATTAATGATTCATCAACTGTTAGCATTTTCAACTATCAGTTGAGGAAAATGCACAAAATTTGCAACCCTAGTTCGAAGAGGTGACTGTCACCACTAAGCAGTACAGAGAAGGAGTTGGGAGGAATTTAGACTGAAGATTTTGGGAAACAGAAAACCCCCTTGATTGAATGTCTGCTCTTAATAATGCATTTAATATCAACCTTTAATACGAAACAAATACTCTTTTTCTAATACCAGTGCTTTTACTAGTAACTGAGTAATATTTCAGTAAATGTAGCAGTACTACTTGTGTTCAGATTTTCAGTACTCTTTCCGCCACTGCTAATTACGCACCATTATCACTATACCTACACTTTATCATACACTCTGTTATAGCATAGCTACAACGTACCGGGTTGACTTTACTGAATGACATCAGATCAGTAAATTTATGGGTCAGTTTCTCATTTTGTTGGTAATCAGTCTGATCTTTTCTTGAACCCTGTGGTAACATGAAACTCTTTAGTGGCTTCTATGACTGTACCCTCTGTGGCTTACACCCACATACACACACAATGAGTCTGTTTTCGGTATAATGACGGTATAATGAACAAGACAACTTAGCCTCTCCAAATTGTGCGCTTATATTTTTATGCCCTGTTGATATAAGATATGACAGATCACCTCATTTGATTCACATTTATTTTCACTCATGTTGACAAGCAAATGATGCCTCCAAATGACAAGCAGTGATTAAAGTGCCTTGCTCATGGACAACATTGTGGTTGCAGAGGTAAGAGGGAGCATGGACTCACTTTCCCCAAACAGGTCTGTAGTTCAAAATTAACAACACTGGGCTCCAGAGAGACCTAATTAGAGGCTGACTGCATGAATCATCCAGTGGCGAGAAGTGCTAATGACACAGTGATAAACCTAAACCTATTAGTCAGAGGATGCAGCTCCTCCTTGAGATGATTGTACTGTGCTGTGTCAACCACTGACCGGTTCATGCAGGATACTACAAATACATCTGCTTGTTCTGTAATGTGTGTATGAGACACTATGAGGTCACACGGACATACACGTCAGACAATGTGCATCCACAAACAAGCAGGTTAGGTCAAAATAAATCCCATCAGTTATTCATTTTGCATGATCACAAATCAGCCAGCGACCCTTGCATAACATACTCTGAAAATCTGAGCTGTGCATTAAACCCTCCGCCCCCCTTTTACCGAAGGAGGAAAAGCAGAGCCATCAGCTCATGAGTTTAAATCACCCACCGCTGCCACACACTCCCCTCGACTAGTTCATCCCTCCAACCCTCTGCCGTGGCTGATCGCTGACACTAAGCAGATGTGCTGTGTTTTATCTTGTCATGACACAAAGCTACTGAAGGAAACCCTCAGAGGTTCAGCCTGAATTTGATTTTCAAATACTACTTGATACCTCATTAACTGCACGATTGTGTGTAATGGTAATATAATAATCTGATGACAAAGTGACTGAGCTTTGACACTGAGCAGCTGCTTGTTGCAGGTAAGCTTAAATACTCAGCGTCCTCAGTAGTAGCCTACAGGAAATCAGATTCAGGCTTGGTGTTTTGGGAAGAATCTCACCACTACAGTGTTCATTTTGACAGCAAATTTTGATGTTGTTGTGTGATGTTGTGTACTTGCATTAACTCAAATATTTCTAACAATGTTCAAACACAGAGAAATCCTTAATTCACTCAAGGTAATGGTGTGTTTCCTGCTAGCCGTTGCTAGCTTGTTGCTAGTTGCTAGTTACTGTAATTTCCAGGAAAACACGGGTTACGTCAGATATGTCAGAGTGAGGAAGGAGTGAGGAGTTTTTTATTAATTGGTGCAAAAACGATACAATAATGGTTTTACAGATACAACAATGATTAAGACAGAGACAAAATACCCTATGTCCAGTCAGGGGTGTTGTGTTTGTTGCGTCTTTTACAACCAAAAGGGTGAAGGTGATTAGCAAGGTGGTAGAATCTGAAACTTGGGGCAGCTAGGCCTCCAAGGTCTTTTGGTTTCTGAAAGGTGGATGATTTTATGTGAGGTTTCTGATGTTTCCAGTAGAATGTGGTTATGATGGAATCTATAATGTTGAACCAATGTGATGAGGGTTGAACCAGGGTTATTGAGAATTCATTCATTCGATAATGGTGTTAAGGTGGTTTCTCTGGGATAGAGGATGAGGTTGAATAGATGGGTATATAGGTGGAAGAGTGTCTGCCTTTATTGAATCCTGTTTGATCTGGACGGATTAATGTAAGTTTGACTGCTTCTAATCTGCTGGCTTCAATGTTTTGATTATTATTTTCAGGTCACAGTTGATGAGACTTATTGGTCTGTAACTGGAGGTGAGAGTTGGGTCTTTGTCGGGTTTGAGCAATACTGACGTAAGGACAGTGCTCATGTGTGTGAGTATAGTTCCTGATGACTTGATTTCATTGACCATTCTGTTAAAGAGAGGGGATATGAGTTGTCAGTAGTGTTTATAGAATTCTATCGGGTAGCCGTCAGAACCATGTGATTTATTGTCGGGCATGGAGAAGGTGGCTTTCCTGAGTTCTTCTGAGTTTATGGGTTGCAAAAATGCCTGCAAAAATGTGTGTAAAGCTTGACTGTTAAATTACACCATTAGGGCCTGAAACCTTTTCAGCATCTTAAAATAATGGTTGATCATGATAAAGTCTGAGTGCTGAGACTAAGCAGATGTGCTCTGTGTTATCTTGTCATGCTACAGTGCTACCAAAGTCAAGCCCTCAGTTTTCAGAGGGCCCTGCCTGCTTGCTTGCCTGCTGCCCTCCTTTGTGGCCCATGACGGCTCTAACAGTTTCCTGATTAACAACAGCTGTCAGTGCAATGGGGGGATGACCGGACCCATTATTAACTATTAACTCTTTGTTGTAGGGCCGTTTAGAGAGAACTGGGTCGCTTTATATTGGAAATTCAATAGCATGTGTCAAGTTTGCACCACAGCTGCATGGTTTTTGTGTGTGTTCTCATATATGTGTATATGATACAGTATGTTTGAGTACAAACTCCAATTACAAAAAAGTTGTGACACTGTTTCAAATGTAAATAAAAACATAATGCAATGATTTGCAACTCCTTTTCAAGCTATATACGATTGAGTATTGTATAAAGACAAGATATTGTTGAAACTGGTGAACTTTGTTTTTTGTAAATATACACTGATTCTGAATTCGATGCCTGCGACACGTTTGGAAAAAGGTGGGACATGAGCAACAAAAGACTGAGAAATTTGTGTAATGCTCAAAAAACACCTGTTTGGAACATTCCACAGGTAAACATGTTAATTGCTAAAAGGTGACAGTATCATGATTGGATATTAAAGGTGCATCCTCAAAAAGCTCTGTGGTTCACAAGCAAGGATGGGGTGAGGTTCACCACTTTGTGAAAGACTGCATGGGAAAATAGTCTAACAGTTTAAGAATGTCTCTCAATGCAAAACTGCAAGGAATTTAGAGATGTCACCATCTACAGTTCATAATATCATTGAACGATTCAGAGAATCTGGAGAAGTGTCTGCTTGTAAGGGGCAACAACCAGTGACCTTCAATCCCTGAGGCGACACTGCATTAAAAACTTGATATTTCTACATGGACTCAGGAAACTTGTGAAAGCTGTGGTCAGTAAACACAGTTTGCCACTGCATCTAAAAATTCAAATACCATGCAGAGTGAAAGCCACATGTCAACAACATCCAGAAACAGAGCCAACTTCTTTGGGGCCAGTTCATCTGAGATGGACTCACTCAAAGTAGACAAGTGTGCTGTGATCTGACGAGTTCACATTTCAGATCCGTTTTTGAAATCCTGGATGTCAGGTCCTCCAGGCTAAAGAGTAGAAGGACCATCCAGATTGTTATCAACGCAAAGTTCAAAAGCCAGCATCTGTGATGGTATGGGGGTGTGTTAGTTTCCATGGCATCATGGGTAACTGTCACATCTGTGATGGCCCCATTGATGCTGAAAGGGTGCGACATATGCTGCCATTCAGACATCTTTTTCAGAGACATCCCTGCTTATTTCAGTAAGACAATGCCAAGACACATTCTGACCTGTCTCCTTTGTCGTCCATTAACCCTGAGTGTTTATTAAAAGAAAAGGGGTGATATATCACAGTGGTAAGCATGCCCCTATTCCAACTTTTTTGGAACACGTTTAGGTCAAAAAGTAAATCATTGCATTATGTTTTTATTTGTTTCACAATGCATTTCAATATTTTTGGAATTACCATATGATTTTAGCTGGTCATTACTACAAAACCATAATAAAACACACCAAAATCAACTAAAGACTGTGGACTCTGGTCAGTGTTTGACCCATGTTAGCCTTTTTTTTGTGTGTGTGTGTGTGTGTGTGTGTGTGTGTGTGTGTGTGTGTGTGTGTGTGTGTGTGTGATGTGATTCATCATGTTAAGCCTCAGTCTGTTGTTGCAGGCTCATCTGCAGTATTGAAGTGCATGTGTGAAGTATAGCTCACCATTACAGAGGAGAGGACACAGACAGCATGTCAGCTATGAGAGAAATGTTGTCACAAGCCTTGTTCACCTTGTCCCCCAAAGTACCAGGCTGACAATTGCACGCACAATACACACAGGCTCAGTCGTGTCAATAAATAGCAGCCACTACTTTCATTCTAATTACATAGACAATATAATATGATGCATGTGTCAGTGCCTATCATCCTCCCACCTTCACCTCTGTGTGATTCACTCCAGCCACGAGAGCTGGACCGGAGAATCCTGGAGGCAGGAGGGGGGCAAAATCCCGCTCTCTGTCACCCAGCAATGAGAGGTGATCCTGGGATTAGAGCTCTGTTGGTTCAGGCTGGGTCACTGGAGACAGACTGGGGCTGGCAGAGAGACAACAGTGGGAGGGTGGGTGAGAAGGAGGGCAACAGGAGGGAGATTGGTAAAAAAGAGGAAGTTTGAAGGTGAGGAGGAAAGGAACTGGTTAAAGGTGGGGTGAGAGGGAGGAGAAAGATGAGGATTATGCAAACATATACATAATAGAGGGGAGGTTATCTTGCAGAGGAATGAATGGTGGTTCATTTAATATGATATTATTATCATGACTTTGGCTTGTGAAGATGTTACAGTCTATGCATGCAGTTTGTTTGACATAGGAAAGGTCAATACTTACATCAGTTATATTGGTACATCAGTTCTCTAGATCCTATGATGTGTATAAAGACTATGAAAGAGAAATTCCACCAGTCCAACAATTAAGATTTCATAATCCATTCCAAAAGTTATTTTGTTTTAATTGTCTTATTGTCTTTCTCAGGAAAGTAAATCTCTGTCACATTACCCTCTGCTTCAGTTAGCTCTTCCCTACAATTCCCACAGTCAGTACGCAATTTGTTAATTTTTAACAGAGGGGTGGACCCAGTTCGTTTCATTCACCTGCAACCAGCAAATGGACTCATATTTAGAGTCAGACTGATATTATTGGCACAATAATGGCCTATTTCAACTATAATGGGTATATATCAGTATCAGAGTATATGTTGTCCAATATGTCCTTTATGAAAACTTTTTAACAGAACATAATAGAAATTATTTTTATTTGTTAGCTTTATTTGCAGCAATATATGTATATGTAATCTCTCTTTATTAATTCAGGTTTAATATAATATATATACACATTTTTCTCATTTGTTTTTTTTTTTCTAGTATTTATAATTAAAACAACTAGTGACCTGATCTCACTTTGGATGATAAAGTTTATTGTTAAATCAAAATATCTGGCTTCCATTACATGTGTTAAGTGTGTTAAGTCTTTTGAGGGATCATTGCAAAAATGTGTGTTTATTTATGCATACTACATTCTGTATAAAGAAGATTGGTTGATATATCAATATCAGATTTTTTTTTTACTCTTGTGGCAAAAAAGGTAGTTAATAGAATAAATCAGAGATGAAAAGGAAGGGCAGGACTCAAAAGAAGTTACAATTACAAATCTGTTGACTACTTCAGCACCACGGACAGCAACGTGGATTTATCAATACACGGCACAGTACGGCTGTTGATGTTTCAGAGCCATGGTCAGGAATTCTGAGTCACACAAACCTCAGTCAGATAAGGGAACAATGACTCAGGTAGACTAACATGTTCAGCTAAACACCCCCTCTGCCTGTGCACCTTCTCTACTCCTGACAATGGAGAAGAGGAGTAGCAGGTTAATAAGGGGAGGATGAATTTTGGTCATTTTGCAACAACAGAAATGGAAACCCATTTCAAACTGCTTTTCTATGTCCTCTGGGTGGAAGAAATTCGCCCAGACTTGTTAGATCCACAACACTGAACATTTTTTATAGACAGAAGTGAGTTATTTTTGTGAAGATGTGACAGAAATTGGTATCTGTTGCTCTTTGTGTGACTTTAGGACTTCAAGTTGTCAAATAATTTAGTGTGGCCCAAGGAATACCAAAATACCAAAAGACTGCAAAAATTAAGGAACCACAAGTGTTGCAAATACCATCAGATGTTAAGTTGGATTTCTCTGTTACTCATCAATCTCTGAATTGCATTTGTCATGAAGATCTTATTTTATTCAATGCATCGTCGCCATTCTGCTGCAATTACCTATTTTTCACACAGGGATCATTAAACTTTTAATGACTTGACCCTTTTCAACCTGGTTAATACCCAAACTGAGTGTTTGCATTCAGCATGGGCCCAAAGATCATCTGAAAAGAATAGAAAAGAGCTTCACTTATGCAACAGACCAAACATAGGCAGGTCTGTGATCTATCCTGGACTTTGCGTTTGAGACTTGGTGCTGTATGACATTGATAATGACGGCAAAAGAAGAGAAGTGAATCAAACCAGCCTGCACGGGACCTCCTCTCTCCACAGGTGCAGCACCTATTCTGTTTCAGACAGAGGTCATTGTCACCCCCGCTGAGGGGTGGAGGGCTAGAGGGAGGGATGAAGTGACCGGAGGACAGGACCCTTCAGCGCCTCTTTGGTTTGACAATGAGCTGCTTCTGCCGGGCTAAACTGTGGGTTTGTGTGTGGAGGGAGGGGTCAGGAGTCTGTGTGGTGTGGTGTGTGTGTGTGTGTGTGTGTGTGTGTGTGTGTGTGTGTGTGTGTGTGTGTGTGTGTATGTGAAGAGTGCAGAACAGAGGGAGGAAGAGTCGTTACCTCATGGAAGCCACACACACATGGATCCCTTCTCTCGCTCTGTGCTTTGACCTTGTGCTGACCTGAGCCAGTATCTGGTTCACCTGTCCACAGGGGATCTCCTCATCCTGCTGTCAACTCATCACTCTCTGTCCAACCATTATACTTCTGTGGCTGCAGACTGGGCAGAAAAATAGGGCGATTAGTGATTGTTAACCCCTCTTTGCAGCAACTGTGAAATAAGTGAGATTATTACATAATAATAGATTAAGTGTAGAAGGGTTTAGATAATGAGCTTATACTCAGTACAGCTGGTAGTTGAACCTGTCTAATGATGAGAAAATGTGGCTAGACGTAAATATTCTAGAAACTTTTGATCACACCTGCTTTTGTGAAAAGTGTTCAACAACGTCCAAAAAATCAAACTATATTTACAAAAGAAAAGTAACTTTGCTGGTGTGATTGTGTACAGTTGCAACACACCTGACTGTAGCTGTAGCTGGGGGGGTGGAGGTTGATGACAAGAAATAGCCCTTTTGCTCCCTCCTGTGGGCAGTGGTGGCCCAAAGAAGAGAAGTAAGCTTGTGACCAGGAGGTCACCGGTTCAATCCCCTGACCGACAGGATAAATCTGGGCGGGGGAAAGTGAAAGAGTAGCATTTGTCCCTGAGCAAGGCCCTTAATTCCACCCAACCGTTCCAATGGCCAGTAGATAAGGCTGTGGTTGTACTGGGCAGCTTCCAGGTGTGACTGTCTCACTGTGTGAATGTGATTGGGGCATTCCTGCAAATCATCAAAGCACTCCCCTGAATAAACAAAGGTCAAAAGCAGTCATAATCTCTTTCAATCACTTATGACCCAGTAGAAGTGGTGGCGGCTGTATCTGCCAAGACCCTGCGCCCTGCTTGCATTTCTTTATTTTTTTCTCATTATTTTGCTGTACTCTGGATGTTTCACCAACCCAGAACATTGTTACTTGTTGTCCTGATGGGTTTCAGAACAACTTGGACAAATTCTACTGATTCTACCTTTAATACAAAAAGTAATAGGCCTTCATTGCAGGTATGAACAACACCAGGTCTGACAGAGGCAGCTGGAATTTATTAAACCAGTGGTATTAGCTAGCCAGCCTGCTAACATAATATTGTGTTTTTGTATGATTACCACTGGCAATAATATTTCACAAAAAACAAAACATTTCAAGCTCTCTGGTGGCCCTCTGGTGGCACTGGGGTTCCTGAGCAGGTACTTAGTTTGACTCTGAGGCTACACTTATTTAAAAAAGTTTTAACTCAGGCTGTTAAAGTGGGGTGAATTTAGGAGCATTTATGATATATTGTTTCTCAAGCAAAAGGATGTCCTGGTGATAGAAAATAAAGTCAAATGTTTTGATATAAATGTAAAAATACAGACCTTTGTGTCTTAGTGAAACTGTGGCTAATATGTCTGACAGCAGGCTGGAACAATCATGTCTGAAGCGGAGCTTTGAGTGACAGGGAGCAAGAGGTGAAGTGGAGAAACACAGTATATAAAGAGAGAGGAATGAAGAGTACAGTTATGTAGAGTGATGTATAGAGAAGGAGTAGTGGTCTGGAAGTAATAGTGTTGTCCAGAGGTTTCAGTGGCTCCTACAGTGAGAGCTGAGTGATGGAGAGAGGAGAGCATGGCCTTCACCTCTGTATGACACCCATCCATCCACTGCCGTAACAGGAGCGCATCAGCACGACGGCCAACAAAGGCAGCTGGACTGGTTTGAGTTGTGCACTCACCACAATAAAAGGTCATGAAGAATCTGTTGTGTGTGTGTGTGTGTTGTGTGTGTGTGTGTGTATGTGTGTGTTTCATGACAGAGACATCCATGGTTTGGTCTACTTAGCCTCTGTCCTATCATCAAAGGACACAGGTGAGAGCAGCATTGTGGGTCCTGAGTTCTCATGTTACCCTTTCAACTCAGGAGGGCACATCAAAGACAGGGGCTTAGAGAGTACAAAATACATACACACACATGCACACACACAAAAGCATGAAAAATGCAAGAATGTATGTGCGCACATACAATAAGTCACACACATACAAACATGCACAGTCAGGAACACACCAGCATGTGTGGGTTTTTTTTTACCTGTGTGTGTGTGTGTGTGTGCATGAATGGTATAAGCATAAATTATGTAACTCATCCCTTTTTGTCCCTAATGTCACTTTAAACAAATTGGCCTTTCTCCATCACTCAAACCTCACCCTGTCATATAGTGATCCAGTATGTGTGTCAGTCTTAATATCAGTCTTAATATTCCATACAAACTAGTGCAAACCTGTCCGGTAACACTTTATTTTACTGTTAACAAAACATTCAAATAATGTTTACATATGCTTTATAAACCTTTTATTAAGGAATTATTAACTTTAAAAATACAAGCACAAAAACTAATTGGGAAGGCGTAGGCAACAAAATTACATCTGTAGGTTTAGTGGAAGATCAGGTTTTTGGGTTAAAATAAGTCTGTTTCAACTTTATAATAGCCATCCAAATAACACTTATAGACAGTTTATAAACTAGTTATTAACCATTAACAAAGTGTTACACATATCTGCCCCATCGCTCCATGATTTCTTCAAGGTTTACAAATCATTTGGTAATCATTAACAAATACTATAGTATGTATAATGTTATAATGTGTGCAACAATCAACTGTTTACTAATTTAATAAGAATGTAATTGTGACTCTTCAACAGATACAATTATTTTATACTGCACACTCCAACAAAATAGCAAATTATAGCATTACTAATATTAGCAAACATAATTATCATTTTGTTAACAGTGAAATAACTATTAACTAAAGTTTGATTAACTATCAGTTTTCCATTTATTAATGATGGTTATAACATGAATGCAGGCTTTTAAAAATGGATAGTCCTGCAATACAAGTGACCAAAATGCTTAAGCTCTACCCTCACTCATAGCTCATGTGGCTGATGTATGATCCCGTGGAAATACTAGTAATGACCTGCCAACTCGTCATAATTTAAGACCATCTTTAAAGTGTTTTCCTCTTCTGGACCTGCATGAAGCAGACTTGTCAGGCCCTGTTAGCAAGACAGTGAGGGTATGCCAGGTGCTTCACTGCTGCAGCCAATGCATGCTTGACACACCATTTGCAGGCACAACACACGCAAATACCAAAGCACAAATATTTGCATGCCTGAACCTTTAACGTACCAAGGAAAATGTATTTTGCTGCTCTTAAACAGCAAAAATGTTAGACTTGATCAACTTGAAGGGAGTCTTCAATTCAAACAAATAAAGGCTGCAAGGCAAAAGAGTGGTGCCGACTTCAATTTGACAGTGAACCAAGATAGTATGAATGAAGAAGGTGAATCATAACAATGCTTACAGAGCTTGAAAAAGCAGAGAGGCTCTGTGCTTTAGAGCTCAAAATGTCAGAGAGATTGAGTGATACAGGTCAGGTGTTTTTATGTGCTTGCGATACCTCAGAGTGGACAAATGAAAGCAAACCATACCTCAGCCCTCTTTCCAAAAAACAACTCAGCGCTAACATGATGATTTGTTCCCCCATTGTATCGTACAGTTGAACCCAATGAACCCTCTGTAACTTGAGACCTGATGGGAACATTAGCTTTCCCCTACAAATCTGTGTGTGGTGTGTGTGTGTGTGTGTGTGTGTGTGTGTGTGTGTGTGTTGTGTGTGTGTGTAAAAGTAACCATCACTGCGTTTGAAGTATCTACATCATCGTCTTATTTGTTATATAAAGAGATTGTTAAAGGACTCCCTCTTAGAAATTGAAAGTTTGTCATTACCTCCCTGCCCTTGTGTCGATGGAAGCACCAGCTTTTAACACACAGCAGGTTTTGCAGTGCTACTTCATGTATGTCTATGAGCAATAACATAACAAGAGCATCTAGAATTACCACCTTGCAGTTTTACGCCTCCACCAACCAGTCAGGTTGCAGTTTACATCCATGTCTGCTCAGACTCATAATATATGTAGTGAAGACTTTAAAGGAATTAAAAAGTATTGTGTATTCTTTTGGGAAAAATAGAATAGAACGTCCTATTACATACAGAAGCTTGAAGCAAGTGTATGAGGACGAACTACTCTACATCAAAGCTAATATTGTGCCATGTAGATGATGGCAGTAAAGAAAAATCTAGCATGACTTGTTAAGACTAAAAAATATACTGTTTTTGCCATCATTCTGCAATTTACATATTTGCAGAAATGCCATAAGCCCTCATCCTTACATAATAGACTATAAAACATTTAAATTTTCTACTGGGACGTTATTTCAAAATAACCAAAACTAAAACAGCAGTTGATGACTAACTGAAAAGAAGAGGCTAACCTCAGGAGCACTTCAGTTGTCATTACAATGACAGCTGAAATAATGATTAAAGGCATGTTGCTTGCAGAGAGGTTAGTGGACCCAATACGTTTAGTCAAGGATAGTTTACATACATGAAGGTGAAAACAAATATTGAAAGCCAAAATAGTAGGAGAGATATGTCATGATTGTCATCACATTTTTCATCTAAATAAAGGCCCCTTCTTGTTTTAAAATTATAGCAATCTGTGTTCATGCATGTGTTTTGTAAAAGCAAAAAGTTTTCAGAGGGACAAATGAAGCCTAAAAACGACCAGCTTGATTCTGTGTGCTTTCATCAGGGTGTTACAGAACAGGTCTTTAATAGGCCACGCCTCCACAGGTGTGGCAATTAGGACAATAATTAACAGGTGTGCAACTCAGGAGACTGCAACTGGACAGAAAATAACTTCAGGAATGAAAACATAGCTTCTCATTTAAACAGCTACCTCACCTCTTTTTGTGATTTTCTTTTTGCAGAAAATAATCAGCAGAAATAAACCAGTGTCAGTAGCTCCCTCACCTTTACGCCTTACGTGTATAACCTCATGGCTGCAGAGAAGAAAGAACTAAAAAATATCTGAATAAATAAATAAATATCAGCCACAGTAGATCAACATGTCACTGTGTGACAATTTTCAACCAATAAATTAGTTAAAGTCCATATTTATTTTCTTTAAATCTCTCATTTTAGCCTCTTTTTGCGAATCCATTGAAAAAACATGAATAAACATCATACATTTGCAAATGGATACCGGAAAGTTGATTTTCCAAAAGTCACCAAAATAAAATAGTTTAGATAACACGAAGTGAATACAATTTTTTATCAACTATATTTTTTATTTAGGTATTCTGTGTCCAGTTGTACTAATTAGGTAAGAGAAGACACACCTGTGATCTGTTTACTTAATTGCACCTGTTTGCACCTGTTGGTGTGCTCTATATAAAGCCTGTTTTCTTCCTGATCAGTAACATCCAGGTGAAGCCTCATTACAGTTGAAACATGCTAATAGTTCTTATATTTTATTTGCCTTCTTTACAAATGATATTTTACATATAAAATGCATTGATTTGCCCAAAATGAATCTCTATACACTTAGAAACCAGAAGTTCAGTCTTCCCATGGTTTCCTTTTTTCTGTGTTTCTCCCACATGTGAGCACCTGTGGAGCTCGCTGAGAGACTGATGTGCTCTTTGTGGTTTGTCTTTTTTTTTTTCTTTTTTTTTTTTTCTTTTTTTTTTTTTGTATATATAAATATCACTTCTTGCTATGTTGTGTAACACTTTAAGTAACTGAGGTAATGTTTTCCAGTTCTCCACTTGATCGTAGAGCAAAGTTGGTCATGACAGTTTGGCACATTATGTAACTTTGAAGTCAGATCTTCATCTGATCCAATGTTTGCTTTAGTTTCTGACACACTATCTGCGGCACCGTCAGCTTTCAAATATGCATTTAGAATGATCTGAACCATTTTCAAACATAGATTCATAAAATCATATTAAATATAAACAAGGAGTCATTTATCATTAAATATATTAACAGTCCTTCCTTTTGAGAACTATTTTTGTTCTCTCTCAAGAGCAGTTTCCAAGTATATCATGTTGATATGACAGGACAGGTCCTGTGTTCAAGAGAAAACAATAACTGATAGTTTGATAAAAGCAATGATCCATCTGAGGAGAAGGGTTGACATCCATTGAAAGTGTATTCTGCCACACATCATAAATGTTTCATAAATCAACTCAAGTTATTGCACTTCCATAAATCTCAAAGTAAACATGTCTCAACATGCCGTATGTAGCCTCTTTCCCTTCCAGATGTATCAGATGTCTTATTAGATGCAAACTGAATCCATATCGGTGCTGATCATTATCACCTGTGTTAATTCGGTTGCCCTCAGTCTGGCTAAGATGTAAAGGAGCTGAAATCTCCACAAATCTCCACAGCAGAATGATAAATTCTCAATTTTCCCTGATGCTCTAACCCCTCTCCTTGATATGATGAAGAACGATACATGTCCTCCTATCTTGACACTCTGGCATTTTTTTGCCTCATAATGCAATTGCATCAACAGTACAGAGTGATAGTGTAAAAAAGAAAGAGAAGGAAATAATCAAATGAAGAAGAAGCTTTAGCAGCCAGCAGTTCAGTGTGTCGAACAGTTTCCTTTGAAAAACTTACTGGGAAAAAAGAAGTTGCCTCACTGCAACAACATTAACATGATATCATTTTTGTACGATCAGTTTAATCAACCCTTGCCTTGCGAACACCACGATTCTACACCATTAGGTCTTTAATGTTAGCTTTGGCTAGGGTAACTACAGTTATTGTTATAGCATTTAACAGGCATCATTTGAGCTTCCAACAACGCAGTAGCAGCCACTGGTTGCCGCTGTGTCTGAGAGTGTTGGCCTGTGACCCAGTCAAACCACTTGCTGTTCTGCCAGTTGGAGCTGCTCCTGTTATGGTGGACCCTAATTTTCTTATTATCTTGTTTTAATTTTTTAAGTTTCTCCTGGCACTGTTTCCAAGGGTGTGAACAAGGTGCAGCTCATGTAACTTGCAAGAGATTTTCATGTACACCTTTTCATTTGCCAGTTCCAATTAATTCTGGATTTCATCCTCAGCATAAATACTCAATAAGTCCTGGACTTCGTTGTCAGTCGATCTGTTGTATACTTTCATTTCCATGTTGAACGAATTATTATATTATAAAGCCACGTTTCCACTGTAGGAACTCTCCCATCAAAAAGTCCCTGCTCTGGGATAGCAGCTTTCAGTACAGGAACTTTGGTCATGGGGGATTGTAGCTCTTACCATTTCTGACTACATGCATCATTTTATTTCAGCCACCATTTAAAAAATCTGCAGCTGCAAACCAGTTTGTTCTGTGTGCATTGTGGTTTGACACATCAACATGAAGCTAAAGAAGAAAGCATAGGACAGATGGACCAACAACAAACAACCAACGCTGTTGTTGTGATTTATGTCACATGTAAAAAAAAATGTCAACAAACTAATTTAGCTAATCTTCATGAGTCTTTAGACCACAGTGAAAATGCAGACAGGAACCCTTTAGTTCTTGAAAAGAAGTTCCTAGGACTAGGACTAAAAGTTCTGGGTACATTGGGTGGAAATGTTGCTAAACTGGTTCTTCTTAAAAAAAGAAGTTTGGTTTGGCAGCTGCAGATTTTTAAAAGTAATAAACTCCTGCAGTTCAGCACTGAAAGCCCCAACCCCTAAAGTTTCCATCTCCAAAGTACCACCCCATGAGCAGGAACTTTTTCGGGGGTGGGTGGTTGGGTAAAATAATGTCTCTGAAACTTAATTCAGACCCTAGTTCCTGCAGTGGAAAGTCACTGAGTTCATCCAAAGGTTCCTGGTCCCTGGGGAAAGTTTGTGTGGTGGAAACGCAGCTATTGTTTCTTTTCACAGACACCTTCACTGTAAGTCCTTCTTCTGAGCCCAAAAAGTGATGTCATCTATTATCGTTTTCTCCTAATGAGGTTCACAACGCATCAGTGACTTGACATGGTGTGTTTGTGTATGTTTCTCCAAACACAAATATGTAATGTAGCTGATGCCAATGTTGGTGTCTTGGCACTGTTATCACTCTGAATATGACTCAAACAAAAGCGCTGCTGCCGCTGAGGATCAGCTTACTTCACCCCTCATATGCTGGACTGTACAGTCATCCTTTAGGGACAACTGCTGAAATGATCCAGGACATGCTGTTTGAAGAAAACCATAACCAGCCCTGAGTCTGTTTCACAGTAGCACTCTCCTCTGTCTCATAACTTTGTCTTAACTCCCTGGTTATCCTTAGTGACAGCAGTAGCCAATCTTGTGGTGAGAGGAATGACAAGGAGGGGAAGAAACCAAGGAAGAAAGCAGGAAATATGGGGCAATAAAATGACACAAAGACTGGCCAGACAAAACGGTTGTAAGAGAATAAAGTTGCTATCATCTGTAAGTTGGAACATAAAATTAAACAAACAATGTTTAGAAGTTATGGATGGATTGTAAACAAAGTGAAGCTTGTGCATGTCTACCATATACAGGCTTATGTTTTATGATAGACTCCATAAACCACTGTAACAAAAGCTCTTCCAGTCCTCCAGAGATGGTCTGTGGCCTCTCAGATCAGCTAACAGGAGCTGAATTTTTAAAAGAACATAAGGATTACTTACAGTCCACTGGTGAAAGACAGAGTTCTTTCCGAATTAATATGTCTGCTTTTCCCCTCATCAGTGATCCAAAAGCCTTGCCTAAGCTCAAGTTCTTGCATACTGATTATGTTGTGTACATTTGTGTGTGTGTGTGTGTGTGTGTGTGTGTGTGTGTGTGTGTGTGTGCATGTCAGTCTAGTAAACCTTATCCCTCTTCATGCACATTCATGGGTCAGTTCCCTCTGCAGAGGTAGCTAAGAGAACAAGGTGCGGCTGAATTTGCAAACTGTAAATTCGTTATGCTTGATAAATAATGTGAATGATCAATTACCAACAATTACCATCAGCTAACTGGACATTAAATCGGAGCTTTCATTGCGCCCACATGTGCTGGCTCTCCCTGATAAAGAGGGTGTCAAGAAGAAATACGGCACAGTAATCAATAACCTCTTGACTTCAAAGCTTTTGCTGTATAATAATGGGATTTAAAAGGGTATTTTGTGGCAATTACTGAACGTATTTCATAAAACTACTTTGTCGAGTTGCCAGGGTGGATGGTTACATGCAGGTGAAAATCAGAACTCACAGTGCTTTTAAGGCAGCTGTTTGCTTGAGATTAAAGGGATAGTTTGGATTATTTGATGCAGAGTTGTATGAGGTACTTATTCATAGTCAGTGTATTACTAGATGGCAGACAGCACGCCCCCAGTTTGGAGAAGCAGAGAGAGACACCAGCAAGGAAGCTAAGCAATGCACTGTTGTGGATGTAAGCAACAAAAAGGTATTTTAGCCACTTAAAAAGGTCCATCTTAAAAATAACTATATCATTTTAGGTGTACACTATATTTAGAATATTTTCACCACTTTATTTTGCCAGGAAACCACTGTTATACATGTGAAATACCACTCTCCAAACTCCATAGGCAAAGTCAGTCATTTTACCTTGCAGAACACAGGAGTTGCTCGTCTACTGCTGCCTCGATTGGTTAGTTTGTTTGTCTTATTGTGTGGCTTTGGTGTTTTAAGATTCACCAAAGTCACACAATAATACAAACAAGCTAACAGATCGAGGAAGCTGTAGACCAGCAACTCCCATGTTCTGCGAGGTGAAATTCCTGATTTTTCCCATGGAGTTTGGTCTGTTTGGAGAGTGTGATATTTGGCTTCCATAATGGCAGTTTCCCAACAGAAAATTTTCTTAATATACTGTACACTTAAACTGATGCTAGTGTCCCACTCTGCTTCTCCAAACTGGGGGTGTGCCAACCGACATCTAGCTCACACAATGACTATCGATAAGTACCTCATACAACCCCACTTCAAATAAGACAAACTATACCTTTAACACTTGACTGAACAGGGTTAATCAAACGTTTTTATCTTACAAGTAACTCCTACCATACTATTTTAAAACATATTGTAGTCTATCATGGGGGTCCCTGCATAAACAGTGCAGTGATGCCCTGTGGCTGCTGCTCAAGCTTTGCAACACTTTAGGAGAAACCGCTGCTCACCTGTTCAGGATTATCCAAGATAATCAAGTTAAAAGTCCATGTAGGACAACTTCCGCACATCTGTTTGCATTGACCTAGCCGTGTGTAAGTCACTTTTATGAGAATGACCCTCCCTTCCACTCTTGTCTTCTGTACATCCGAGACCAGCGCTCCTCAGTTTTTAACTCTGATTTCACACTTCTCCACCATGAAAGATGGAAGCAATAACAAAGATTATATGCATGTCTGCATTGTGGATGGAAAATGCTGAATAATGTTAATAATGGACAATGTACATGAGACTCCAGTGATGATAATCGGTGACGATCTTAGGCAAATTTCTCATATATAGTAAAGTGATAGAGCAAGCATTTTTAGCCGGGCTATCAGCAACGACTACAAGATGGATTGCTACGAAATGTTGTACAGTCTTTAGACAATGTAGTTTACTGACTTTGGTGATCTCCTGACTTTTCCTCCACTACCACCATAAAGTTGTCTTTTTTGGACAGCTATTAGTTACATGCAGGGGTGAAAGTGACAAATTACAATTACCATAATAAAGTTTTTTTTTGTATACTTTAGTATTTTATATAATATTTTTACTTATGCTGCTGGTATTCTTCATCTCAAGTAATGGTCTTAGCAAAATTTGCATCCATTATATGGTTAGACTTCAAGTCACATGTGAAAGTCATGATAAACCATGAGAGAATGAAACAAAAGAAAGGAGCCAAATCAGCAGGGAAGAAGTTGCTGATGTGTTTAAGGAGGTCAGAGCTTCATGTCCAACATGCCATCCTGCACTCAGCTGACATTATGTTAAGGCTCAACTATGTTAAATGTTAGATATGAACGTGAAAAATCCTTTTGTCCATACTGTGTTCATTTCATCCATAATTCTGCACATTTTTTGAGTGCTTACAGATGCAGACAAAACAGACCAGTAACCCCGTTAGTGGTTGGGGTAGTGCAGCAGTGTAGCCAAGACGTGACCACAGACACATTAAAGAAGTTTTAAAAATCTGAAAGTAGTAATAATAATATTCAGTTACTGTAAAGTTTTGGTTTGTTTTGGGGTCGTCCCATTCTTGTGAACACGATATCTCAAGAACGTCTTGTGGGAAATTCTTCAAACTTAACCCAAATGTCCACTTGGGTGCAAGGATGAACTATTTAGATTTTGGTGATCAAAGGTCCAGGTCACTGTGACCTCACAAAACTAAGAATTGATATGCTAATTGTAACAGAATTTATTGCAAATGTCTAACAGGATACTAGCAGTGGAGAGTAACTATTTATATGTAATGAAATTTAAAAATAAATGTAATTGTAATCCGTTACAGTTACTGTGAAAAAAATGTAATTAAATGACAGTTTCCAACCAAAATGTTAGTGATTGTGAAGTGGTTACATCCAAATATTCTTGTGGTGTTGCTTGGCAGAGATCTGCACTCTGAGTGCATTCTTCTAGTTATAACTATGAAAGCATGTCCGTGGTCTGTATTTTTTTCATTTACAAAAATAAAAAAATAGCTTTAAATATGATTAACTATTGCAATAAATAAACAGTGGTCAATTGTTTGCGCTTGTAATAAACTTATAACATAATGAGCTGTAATAGAAAAAAGGGTAAAAATAAATATTTGTCTAAATCTTCGGAATTTAAATGTCCCTCATCACTTTAATCTCAACACAAACACTGTTTGCTCGCAAAATGTTCACCAGCTCTTTCTGCCCCTTCTAAACGTTCTTTCCAGAGACATCTGCCTTCTGCTGGGCATACATTCTCAACATTTGTTTGGTGACATCTTAACAGTGGAAAAATGTACCTCAGTTCTGAGAACATGGCAGTCGGTGGTGATGCCGTTGTGCAAGAGCATTCAGCTATTAAGAGCCAACCCAACAACGGTGCGTTCGGTTCTGCTTGCAGCCTCATAAAAGCGACGAGCATCTAAAGCTCCCTCTTTGCATCCAAGACTTAATTCATTCCTTAACATGTGACGTGCCCCCCCCCCCCACAAAACACCACACCACCTTGGGGAGTGCTGGCAGCAAATGAGACGTCACCTCCTCGCCTCCTACATGGCATGTCTGTTTTTTATTACAGGTTAAAAGTTTTTTTCTTCATTTTCCCATTTTTTTTCCCCTCTAAGCTTTCATTACACAAATGGTTCTTTTTTGGAAATAAGTATATGATGATAAATGACTGTTGGAGGCACACACAGTGTTACATGGCGGGCACATGTACCTTTGATGAGGAATGGAGGGACGGATGAGAGGTAAGAAGCTGGTGAGGTGGAAGAGGGATGAAGTCCTATTTTTCCTCCCTTAAAAATAATGGTTCCCTTAAGACTGTTTCAATTAGTCATCGGAAGGTAAATTGGTCAGTTTATTTGACTGAATGAGAGCAGATTTCAAGAAAAATGACTTCAATGATTATGAAGTCAGAGAGGAATTTCTCACCCAACTCCTTCCCATTAATGCAACTGAGTGTTTTGCATGTGGTGTTGATCTAAATGTGCGGAGCAGAGTGTTGCAGACCTGGGCTGATTATCTCTGTTTCTAAAAGTTCAAATATCTGATAACTTGAAAGACAAAAAAAGAGCATGGCTGCCATCGTCATTAAAGTCCGTTACGCCTCATGAAAGAGCCAACCTTTCAGAAAGCCTTTTGTGTTGACCGCTCAGATCACGGTATAGCTGCTTTTAAAACAGATGCAGCCGGTTCCCAGTGTGGTGTTGACTATACCGGGAAATGCCACCAGTGGAAACACCCACCAACACCTGCTTACCGTGGCTGCAGTTTGGCAAGCCTCCAATCATCCTTTTTACAACAACTCTGTCTGGAAAGTTCTGATGAGGTGCTAAGTGTCTAATAAAGGGTGAGATAAAACTGCTTAAATCGGGACATGACTCCTTCTATACTCTTTTAACAATGTCTTTATCATTTGCCAAGGAATGTGTCCAATTCTAACTGGTGGCCCAGATGGTCACTAGACCTACTTACAGGGCAGGCAGCTGGTATAAACACTCTATTCGGTTGTTCAGAGCCACAACCATTACAGAGGCAACACGACTTTCTGTTTCTTGCTCCTAAGACCCACAATGACATTGGGCTGTGTAAATATGACGCAGACTCAAAGCAGAGAGAGGAAGTGCTGCGAGTAACAAGCGTGGAAATATGGACAGAACTGTTGATGTTCATGAAGTCTAAAGTTACTTTACAATTCTGTGGTTTACACTGGAGAGTGGAGTCTCTGTTAACTGTGACAAACAACCAGATCTGTGTTATATACACCATACAAGCCCATTTCTGCCAATGTGATGGGAAAAAAAAGATCATTTTAGTCACAATGACCAACAGACTTGTTGTCTAAGTCATTATTTTGAGATACTAACTCAGTATTCTGAGATACTAAGTCATTATTTTTTAGCAGAGCTGCAACGATTATATTCATTTTCAATTACCAAGTATTTTCTCAATTAATTGATTAATTGTTTAATTGTTTGTTCCATAAAATGTCCCGCTCCAATGTCTTGTTTTGTGCTAAAACCAAAAATAATCGATTGTCAAAATAGTTGGTGGTTAATTTAATGATCAATTGATAATCAATTAATTGATTAGTCATTGCAGCTCTAATTTGAGATACAAACTTATAGAGGGTCACTATAATAATATTTGGAACAAGCCAGAGTTGATGATTGTTAGAACAGTGAAAAGACGAGCCAAGATGTTTTTGGTGAATTCAATTTTGTTTCTGTTGAGTTTGAATGAAGCTGAAAATGAAGATGTTTTGCAGAGGGAGTCTGTTTAGTTTGGTGAGAGCAACTGAACTGCTGTTTCTGGTTAAACAAAATATCTGTCACTGCCGTGATCCTTTCCACAATGTTGTCACTTAAAACAACTTAGAATAATAATCTGAGCCTATCAGTGGCAAAAAATAGGCACAAACAATAAGCAAACGTCACCTGTCCTGCGCCTCCACGGGTACATCTGGATAAAGGGTGGCTGACAGCGCATCACCTGCTCCGTTTCTATCACTCCTCTCCTCCTACATCACAGCTATTATTGTGATTTGTGGGAATTTTTAGACTCTGTAAAGTTTACAGTCTTTCATCTTTCAAAAAAACATGTGCTGAAACTTTTACCAACCACTCATCTCTCTCTGTCTCATCAGTTCACCGCCAGCACATGTTGTCTCAAGGATTTTTTTTAATAAGTGCACCAGCTAAAATAAAACTATACATATATGACAGCCCTGAAAGTATCATTGAAATGTTTGGTAAGCTTCTATCTTTTTTATCCTGTAACTGTAATGCACACTGACTAACGAAAGAAAAAAAATGAATGCTTGACTGGAAGTTGACTGAGGCGTCTGATGATTCAAAAGGTCAGCTATCAGGGGTCAGTCCTGGCCTATGCTCAGTTTAAATAATTCAAAATCAAAACACAACTTTGATGTTACAAGATATCACTGGTGGGTAACATAGCTTACAAGCAAAGTATGTGTGTTCATTCAGTGATGATGCAATTTGGAGTGTTTTGGGGCCACAAACAGAATTTTTGGCCATCAGAATCCTAGGGCTGATTTTGTCCACTTAAATATTTGTTTTGAGCAACTAAACCATCACCTGGGTAGTTACTGCTGATCTGAAACCTTATAGTCTTTAGTTGTCTCCCTCTTTGCAGCCTCATCAAGAGGTCAAAGAGTAAAAAGTCAAGTTTGTTATTTGCTCACTTAATGACTATAGTCAACTTCATTGCCAGAATGGTCCACAAAGTATAACTGAGGAAAGTCATTCACCTCCCATTGTTGTTTGTACTACTGGATGCTTGTGGTGCAGTATATGAGCTCAACAGAGGTCCAGTTTCAAGATTTAATGGAAGAACTTCATTTGTTAAAATAGTTACTTGGGGCTTTTAACTCACTGACACACACATACACACATATAACCACAAAAAAGAAACATATTCAAGTTTATAGCAAAAAATATACATTTTATCAAACGATGATTCCAAGAAGCTATCACAATGATGTGCTTTCATGTGAGCACCCGCCACCCGTCTCTGGACCTTCGTGATGTCTCTCTCAACATCCCGCTGTGTTGCTGGAATCAGGAACCATCTGGCTCAGTTCTCAGAGGAACCATCACCAACTTTGAAGTGTGGAGGTGGCTGGAGCCAGCCTACACAACTATAAGAGAGCTGGAAATAAATGTCAGAGTAAATCAGGGTGCTCGTTTCAAAGAAAACACAACTCTAAACTGATTTCCCCAAAACAGAATTTGCACAACATGAACAGCCTGCAGCTCTGAGAGATATTTAAAAAGGTACAGTGATAAAAGAGCAGATACATTTCATGCATGATGTAAAAGATTTTTACAGACCCCAGTGAAAAATAAATATGGTAAGTACCTTAAAGTTTGCAATTTCAGAAGAACTAATGTTGTACAAGTATATTTTAGTTGTAAATTAATTAAAGAAAAGTACAATTTTAAGTGTATGGCGTATACTTTTATGTACTTAAATGGAACAACTTCAAGCATACTTAGTACATTTAAAATATTTAGCTATGTAGGATATACTAATATACATGTTTGATTGATTGAATTAAATTTTACCTTGTTTGTGTTGCTTTTTCCAAAGCACATAAAGGTATAGCTTTAAATAAACTTACACTGAAGTGCACTTTTTGTAAGCATACTTAAATATACTTCCAATAAGGCCAAATTAAAGGACATTTAATACTAGTAGTGTATTGCAAAAGGACTTTTACTTTTCAAAATAAACCATCTTACCACAGTATTTGTATTTGTGTATACTTTTTATACTTTAAAAATACACAAATGTACAGCTTACAATATACTTAAAATAAAGCACACTTCTTGAGAGTACACTGAAATACCACTTTGAGTATTGCAGAATTAGTATATTTATTTCTAGTACATTGAAGTTTAACTGCATGTATATTGAAATACACTTTTTGTACACGAATATACTTAAAATTAAGTAAAAGTACAATTATACTTGCATTAACTTTTGTATTCTTAAGTTATATTTCTAATACTACGTAAGTACCAAGTATACTAAGTAGACTACATTTTTACTACATTTTTACCTGGGAATCTAAAATATTTTTGCTTTAGCCTACATGCAAAGGTGGAAAGTAACCTTCCACAAATAATTTCCTACTCTAATTAAGTGGAGTTTCCAGGTATCTGTACTTGATTATTTAATTTCCTGACCTTTTACTTTAACCCCTTATATTTTAACACAAGTGTCTGTACTTTCTACTCCTTACATTTTCAAACTGGCTTGTTACACAAGTTTTAATACAGCCCAGCTCAGCCTTCCCCACTCCAAGAACGATTTCAACCGTGTGGATGGGACAGTAAAACACAGAAAGAATGATTCCTCCCTCATACTTGTCAGATGTAACAAGATGAAAATAACGTAAAAGACACAAGAAACAAGAGAGGGAGACTTAGCCGTGGAGAAAAGGTGATGTTCAGTTAACTTTGCACAGAAACAGACAGTAAAAATGTCCTTCAGAGAGCTACTTTTTACTTAAACTTTGAGTACACTTCACAGCCTGGACTTTTTTACTTTTACTTGAGTAAAGAGGTTACTACTTCTCCTTTGAGTAACGTGTGTACTTTGCCACCTCTGCCTACATGTGGAAAAACCCTGGTCCACAAAGAATGACCATGTTACACCTTGATTCAAATCAAATCATAATAAAACAGAGTGGTGGTTTTCAGACTAGCGTTGTTGGTAGCTGTTTTATAGCAGATGCTGAATCACTGCCTGAGTCTGACAGGTGGGAGGTAAAAATGATCAGAGGGGGGAGAAAACAAGAAGAGTACACATTTCAGCGGGGGCAGCTGGAAGGAAAATTTGCAGGCAAAGAGAGGGAGAGATGTTCTGGAAACCCCCCATGATACAAACTGTACAGATAGTCAAAATCACTCACACACATATGCAGGCGCGCAGACACAGTCATGGGTGTACAGACACCTACACACTCTAACATGCTCCTGCATGCACACGCAGGAGCTTACACAAACACACATTTTATTTATTTAGATTCATAAAACCCCAAAATGTTCAACAAAAGCTATGCAAGAATGAAATAAAAAACAACAGCAACAAACTTTTCATCATGCAATATCCAAACACTCAAAGTAAACAAATGAAACCAACTTCCCAGCAGCCTCATGTTACACACTATAGATTGTAACATGCCACCTACATTTACATCAGCTTTATGTAAGCTCTTTTATTTATATCCAGATGAAAGTTTGGCTTTATTCGTAAGGTTTACTGTCATCTTTACCACCATGGTATGTAGAAACAGAAACTCAAGAAAAAATACGGAAATACATATGCATTTTATATGTACTGAATGTCCCGGCAGCCGAACAAGCAAGCCCTGAACCACCAGCGGGGTCTCCTGCGGTCTGCAAATTGTTTATGGCGTCAAGGCAAGAAGAGGTAGCCTAGCAACATTGACTAAAAACATTAAGGAAAGAAAAGAACAAAAATAAACATCATTTCTTGTGGCTTGTTTGAGAATGTTGTGTTTTTGCGTTAATCTGCCCATAACAATTAATTTTATATCAACCATTTAAAATGCCTCAACAAATCCTCTTCCCTCAGCACCGCCTCTGCTGTTGCTCAGAGAGGAAACTTAAGAATATAAACACACTGAAAGTTGGATTAAAGTATCTTTTCACTTAAAACTTTCTAGACAATTGAAGCTTGAGATGTTCTTTATTGCATTGTCTGTTTGGAGAGACAACTTATACACAACTTAGAGTCATTTTACCAGCATTAGACTGTAGTTTTCCTTGCTACCATGCAATATAAAACAAAGTTGTTACAGCTTTGGGCAGGTCTGAATGCTACATGGATGAAAGTCAGTGTTGGTCCTGGCCCGCGCCAAGCCAAAAAGCTGTAACAACAAGAACAAGCAGTAAGTCAAATCTACAGGGTTTATTTGGTTTGAGTTCCACACTGTCAGATACTGGCGAGGACTTTTTTGGCCACACAGCACAGCGGAGAGGAAAATGAAGTTAAGAAAAGTCCTCCATCCAAGCACTTTTATATGAGCTGATGATCAGATCAGAAAAGCTGAATGGAAAAAAGTCTGAATACTGAAGACAAGTTTTTATCGTGTTTTTAGGGGACAGGGTTGTATTTAGACAGCATGTAATATGATTAACTTTTCCATGCATTACCTGATGTAACTACATTCAGAATCTTGTTCAACATGTTGTTACATTCGCTTTCTTTCCAAATAAGTGTATTTCTATGGTCAGGTATGGTACAGGTATGTTGAATTATCCCTTTAATGTCAAGCTAGATGATGGAACTCGCAAATGTGGCACACAGTGGTTAGTACTTTCGCCTTATAGCAAGAAGGTCGTGGTTCGAATCCCGGTTCTTCAGGCAGGGCCTTTCTGTGTGGAGTTTGCATGTTCTTCACATGCTAGCATGGGTTTCCTTGGGGATGCTTCCCACCCTCAAAAACATGTGTGCTCGGTCAATTCTCCAGTCAGTACCCCTGCTCAACGCACTGGCTTACAACTCAAGTTGATCCTAATTAAAGAGACTGACTCTCACTGTATGTCATAGTTTGTGATTATATATGTAAAGTTGACATTTACACTTAATGTTTACTTTTTGTGTAATATTTCAAATATCACTGGACAGTTCAATGTAAACGTGGCTCAAGATTCACAGATAACAATGTCAGAATAAAATTTTTAAAAAAGTGTGATTGGACAAAGACAAAGCAAAATAGACACATTACAGGTAGATATACTGTACACTGACACACAGGGCAACACAGGCAGGCAGGCAAAATGCAGGTGAGCTGGGCTCAGCCGATCCTCAGCAGGCTCACGTCAGAAAGGACAGGTGTTGGCTGCCAAGACGCACCTCACAGATTCACGCAGCAGTGATAGGGGCGTGATAGTCTCCGCGGGTCCCAGGAGAAAACATTTGAGCATCATGCGTGTATCCTGGCCCTGACTAACGTACACCCCCATGGATAACACATTCCACTCTGCTAAACAGCCGTGAGAGCAGTCAGTGTGATCAGCAAAGTACGTATCTACGCAGCCAGGGATGCTTATGGACACACAACTGCCTGTAGTACACACACCAGTACCCCTACACCTCAATCAGACCCTCTCAAGAGGCACTGAGGTGCATCGCTGAAATTCAAACCCAGCACACACCACCACTCTTCACTGGTGAGAGGCAGAGCAGTTCGTCCTGAAAGATGTAATTTCTCAGGGAGAGGGAACGTGTGGGGGGTGCAGGGACCATAAAAGAGATAAAGAAGAGACCTCAGGAATAAGAAGAAACTGAGGAATGAGCATCTGCTAGTACTTTTGCATATTAAAGGGATAGTTCGTGTTTTTCGGACTGGGATTGCATGAGGTACTTATCCATAGTCAGTGTATTACCTACAGTAGAAGGCGGTTGACACGCCCCCAGTTAAAATATTTTACCTCACAGAACATGGAAGATGCTGTTTGACTGCTGCCTTGGCCAGTTGGTCTGTTTGTGATGTTGCGTGACATCTGCATCGAGCCAGCAGTAATCCAGCAACTCCTGTGTTCTGTGAGGTAAAATTACTGTTTGTGCCAAATGAGTTTGATTGGTTTGGAGAGAGTGATGTTTGGCTTGTATTTTGGCAGTTTCTCATCAGAAAAGGCTGTGTGATGGCAAAGTAAAGCTGTAAAATAAAGGTGCTATAGCTAGTAAGGGTTCTTCAGCTTGTCCCCATAGGAAAACCCTTTGTGTTCCTGGTAGAACCATTTATAAAGATTCCTCTCGGAACCTCTTCAGGGTTATATACCTAGAATCTAACATAAAAGGTTATACCTAGAACAATCTGTGAAAGGTTTCACCCAGAACCACCTATGAGAGGCTCTAAAAAGAACCCTTCAGGAAGAACCCTTTCGGAACCCTTATTTTTATACCTCATACAACCCCACTTAAAACAGTCTGAACTATTCCTTTTAAGTGTGCATGATATAGTTTTGCAATGCAGAAGGAAGGTTCTAGAAAGAGGAACTTGCCATTTAGTGCATGAGAGTCATTTTTAATACAGCTGATATATCATGTAAAGCACAGAGGATATTAATATTTCCTTTCTGTGGTGTTCTTCCCGTGTTCAGATATTTCCTTTGGCAGCTCCAGTTTCCTCCCACTTTGCAAATACATGCAAGTCTTCTGAGACTGGAGACTCAAATTTGCTCATTAGTGTGAATTTCAGAGTGAGGGGGTGTGTCTGTATTTGCTCTATGACAGAATAGTAACCTGTCCAGACTGTTTCCATAGTTTTAGTCCAATGCATGCTGGGATAGGCTCCCAGTATCCCTGAATGGGAAGATATGGAAAATGTATGAATGGATGAAAAATGGTCTCATAATGGCTACATCCTCAGTGGTGTCTTATATTAGCCCCAGTTAGAGACATTAGCGCTTTATGATCCTTGCAAGAGTAGAAAAGGAAATGTGTCACAACCACCATGTTTGCCATCTTGGCTGTGTATGTGTGTGTTTGTGTGTATGTGTGTGTGTGTGTGTTTGTGTGTGTGTGTACCCACTTGGCAGTTAAGAGTCATTAAAAAAGGGCGTGAGGGAGCCATCCAGCGGTTTCTTGTCATTAATGAAGAACAGCACTGACAACCGCAAGAACCCACACATACACACAAACACTGTAAACACAAAATAAGGCACATATGCACACAGCCAAATAGACCCGCTGACTGTTTGTCTTTGGCGCTTTGCTCCCCGCTGCTCTCTGCCACAAGCATATTTTCTTCCTCTTTACAGTTGTATTAAGTGTGATGACCCCATAAATACATCCAGACACAGAAAACGTGTAATTTTACAAAAACAATGCATGTGTGAAGTGCTCTGGAGGACTTAACGGGTCACATGCTAGAAAAATAACAGGAAAACAAGAAGCCTGGCTAACCACAAAGTGGAATATCTGGAGGTTTATTTAAAGCTAAGCTTGAGTGGAAAATGTATTAAATTAAAGTTTAAGTAATTAGTCCTTTGAAAATAAAATAATAAATTCTATACAAACTGATTATCACATTTTAGTTACCATCAGTCTCACTTTAACCCCCTACACTGACAAGACAACCTCTGCTAATTTCCCACATCACAGATTTCCAAACAGAATATCTTTGAGGTGGAAGGCTGCCAATTTAGGGATCATTTAAGCGGCCATATAGTAGAGATTTTCTATTGGCAATTTTGGTGCCACAGAGTAAATCATGCTGCCCTAATATTAATTTCCATTACCATTTTTTAAGCACAGAGCTGTGCTGAGGCACGCCCAAGATGGACCTTCACTGGAGTTGGGCCTAAGTGTGCCCAGCGTGTCTCAAAACAGGCTGCATAACGTCTCCCTGACTGCAGCCAACCCGTAACGACCCCCATGTCCCCCCCTCAAATGTGTGAGTTGTGAGACTTTACTCGAGTGTGCAGAGAGAAAGACGTTTTCAGTAGTCTCTGTGTGTTCAGCGCTCAGTACTTTTGTAGCTTCTAATGAATCTCTCTGTTTGGAAGTGTACTTTCTCTCCTGCGTCACCTTGGTATCAGCTTTACTTTACAGTTTTGATTTCACTTTCAGCCAGATAGGAACTGTGTGAAGTTACTGCTGATGAAAACCCAACATTTCCTGATTTTGCTGCTTCATAATAAAAGGTTTTAAATGGCAAAATAACAAGGGACTTTTATCGTGAAGAATTGCAGCTTATTTATGTTTCCTGTAAAGTGGCAACCTCTGGTGGTGATAGTAATTATGAGTGTCGCAGTATAAAGAGGAAGAAAGCCCATGTAGGGAGGGTTGGGACAAACACAGGACTTTCACCACAGAGACCAGGATTTGTGTCCCATTTGGAATCAAAAGCCAACCTTAACTTATTAGTTACTAAAGCTAATTGGCTGCCAGCAGTAGCTTCATATTAAGCGGGCAGACATGAGGGTGGTATCAGTCTTGTCAAATTCTCTGCAAGAAAGTGAATAATCTCATTTCACAAAATGTTGCCACTCCTTTATTAACACAAGTTGCAGAGCGTTTTTTGTCTTTGCATTTTTTTCTGGCACAAGAGTGTTGGCAGGGCACTGGGGAGCGCTAAGATGAAACGTATGAGAAGTCATATGATTAACATGAGCTAGGTAGCTAACTCAATACTATGTTGACAGAGGTTAAATACATGATTAACAGGTTTACAGTGTGTAGGGCGATGTAAGCATAATATTCACCAGCAACACTCAGTATCCAGCTGATCTGCTCCCACAAATAGACGTTTCTGTCTCTGTCAATCAATGCCTTTTCTCAAGGCCAGTAATTCTAAAAGGGAGGACCAAGGTTCCAGCCAGGGGGAAAATGCTAAGAAAATAATAATAATTTAAAAAATGGAATCATAATGATATGAATTATTATAAAATATAACTTATGGTAATATATAACATATGAAAATCTTATTTTCTGTGGCCATCTTTCTGATTGCCTCCCAGTCAAAACATCATTCATCAAGTCATAAGCTGCTCCTGAAATTTAGTGCTAACACACTAAAATGGACTCATTTCTGAAAAGGAAAAGACTTATGTTTCATAGGTAACATCACTTACAAAACATACTTATTTTTACTCAAACCATGATGCCACAACCTAACCAATCTGCAAGTGTTTCACAACGTTAACTACATGTTTAACATGAGGTGACCGAAATCACCTCCTAAAGGTCTGGTACTCCTGCCGTTGGTACTCTCCACCAGTCATGCATGTCGTTAGGGGAGTCCTTTTCCTTTAATTGAATCACTGCCCATGTCTGCACATGATGATATAACAGTCAAATATGGTCATTGTGAATGGGCCGTGGATAGGTGAAAGAAAGATGAGGAAGTTGTGTGACAAGCCGTTCAGTCACCCCCCTTTACTTCCTGGGCCAACAACCCTCACCACTTCCAGGCGAGTATCTTTAAAGAGGATGTTGTGTGTTCAGAGCTGCTCTGCACTTTCTCAAACTCAGCTCTATCACTTCAAAAGCTTAGCCCCTGAACTGCTTGTTTACAGGCTGCACAGCATTGATTGTATGGCAAACAGTCTGTAGGCTGGAGTAAAGTACACACAGCTCACACAGGAACTCTGGCTATCACTTTGGGGGATGCTTTAAGGGCTTTCTCTGCTCAAGGCTGTCATCTAGTGGCACAGAATTCAACGGTGCTGGAAAAAGATGCACTGAAGTTGATTGTAAAATAACAGGAAAATCTCAAGATATTCTCCTTTTCTCTCCAACTGCTCCCTTTTCAGTCCTCATCTTCTTCTTCTCCTTTATTGTGAGCATGGTTTGAGTTTCACACAGCTGTGGGAGATGGGACTCCTACTGTGATTTGTAGCACTATAATGACTCTTCTCTGCTGCGCTTCTCCTCCCAGACAGTGAGATAACAGCTCTCACCTTACCTCGATCAACAACTGAGGGGCTGCGGACGGCTTCCCAGGGTGTATGAGGGCAGTGGGGTGACCTGAGGGCGGGGGAGGCAAGGCAAGAAGGGGTGGAGGACTTGCAGGTGTCCAAACTCCCCTGGCTACAGACAGGTGCACTGCACCTGTGCTGCATATGTTCAGTCACTTGTGTGTGCATGTGTGTGTGCGTGTGTGTATGTGAGAAACTTGGACACTTCTGAATTCCAGCTGTGTGCTATGAAGTTTCTCTCTCTCGCCTTCACACACTTACCACCCTGCCACCTAAATCACACACACCCACACAGCCTTCACATACAGCCTCCCTGCGACACACACGCTTACATATGAGCAGCATTCCACCAGGTGCCACACACACCTCGGTGAAAATGGATCAATGTGTTAGCCAGCGTTACAGGTCAAAAGGTGTCTAATCACTCGCCATCAATCAGATGGTGAACAGATGTGTTGAGTATCTACTCATCAGATCTGATAAGAACGTCATGATAAACTGCAGGAATCCTCTCTGAAGGTTTGAGAGCGCTGTGTGTTGCGCATGTGTTGCCTTCTTGGTCTGCTGGTTAGTGGAACTGTTCAACATTTTTGGAAATACACTATTTGTTTTCTTGCAGAGAGTTAAATGAGAATATCAATACTTTCATGTGTATGCTGCATATGAATATGAAGTGAAAGCCTGCAGATGTGTAACTTAGCTTAGCATAAAGACTGGAAAAAAACCTTGATCTGTCCAAAATCTAACTACCAGCCCTTATTCTCCATTAGTGTGCTACATCTTTTTTGATTAACCAGAACTAAAACCCAAAGTGTAAAAATGACACATTGTGGACATTGTGTCTTTATGCTAAGCTAAGCTAACTAGGTACTGTCAGTAGTTTCATATTAAGCAGGCAGCCATGAGAGTGATATCAATCATCTCATCTAAATTCTCTGCAAGAAAGTGAATAATCTCATTTTGCAAAATGTTGAGTAATGCCTTTATTGACACCAGTTGTGGTGTGTTTTTTGTGTTTTCTGGCAGAAAAGTGTTGGCAGGGCATTGGGGAGCACTACCATGAAGCATATGTGAAACTATATGATTGGGATGAGCTAGGTAGCTAACTTAATACTTTGTTAACAGAGGGTTAAAATTAGGTTTAGGTATATGTTGTGTCTTGGTTGTATATTTATGTGTGTCCCAAGGTTCTCATAGCGCACCAGCTGATTCAGCAGTCTGAAGGTCACTTTCAGACAGAGGGGAGTTTAATCGGGAGCCATCGTTCCAAAAGAGCGGCCCTTTCCTCCTACAGGGAGTTCCCCTTTGAGAAAAGAATACATCTGTAGATGAGAGAGGAGAGAGGAGGAGAGGGCAGAGGTGAGGCAGGTGAGGAGGTGAGGGGAGGCTGGGAGAACTGGTGGAGGTATGGTAGAGAGTGATTAAGACTTTGGGGGCAAAAGAAGAATAGTAGAGGAATAGAGCCTCTGTTGTAACTTAAAATTAATTACTTAATTAACAAGAAGGATAATGGGGGGAAAAAGTGATAAGAAAGGGAGAATGAAGTACCGACAGACCAACTTTTATTCACAGGTTAGGTCTCAAATCATTTTATTGCCACTGAATTACACCAGGAAACTGTTCTGCTGCAGTTAGCATCCAACATAAAACAAAACCAGATCTCACAAGTACACACATGCTACACACACACAAACAGAATTTCCAGAGCGTCTGGACAGCATTACGTGGTGTAGAGAGGAACCCCCCACCCCCCTACCCTTTCCTAATTATAGTCTGCATCATTGGAGACTGAGGGCTCTTATAGACATGGTTTATCACTGTATTGTGGCAGAGCAAGCACTCCTCAAACACAGTCATAGAGGGAGTGCAGTAAAACTACCATCTTCGGCACAGCGGGCTCTTCTGTTGTGGCAAACACATTACTCATTTACATGTAACAAGCAAAGAAACTCCAAGAAAGAGAGCACAGAAGTGATAAGTAAAGGAAGGCGAGGTCTCTAAACTGTCTTATGGAATCATTTGATTTTGCTTGATGATGATAGACAACAAAAGGGCACTGTGGGAACTGTAAACAACACGCACCGCAAACGATGGCGAGCCGGGTATCATGTGATGGTGCCTGGAACTCGAACGGGGAAGTGTGGTGGAAAGGCAGAGGCCCAACTGATAAACAGAGTGAAGGGGTAATGTACATAAAGGCCTGCTGCGTCGCTCTCAGGAGATGAATAATGAGCCGGGCTGCATGTAAACTGTGGTTGGAAAACAACAAAAGCTGCTGACTAACTGTAGTGGTGTGTGGCGAGGTGGGGACGCCCTGTGATTTGGGCTCTTGCCTGCACAGGGAGGCCTCTTTCTCTCTCGCCTAAACACGCTCCCTTTGTCTGAATAAATCAGGACTTCAAATGGCTCTTCATGGAGTTAGACACTCTGTTTTTAGAGAGATTAGATTTAAAATAAAAACACCTCTTTAAAAGCCCTTTAACTGTGCAGATAATCCTTAAAGATAAATTAAAAAACATAAACATAAGTTTGCTATTAATGGGTAAACTGATGGGAGTTTTAAAGTGAAAATATTAAAGAATTGAGATGAAAAGTTTTAATTACATTTGATGTCTATTTATCGTTGTTAAACATCAATCAGAAATCTTTTTTTTTCTTCTATCAGCATCGATTGTCATATATTTTCTCCATGCAAAAAATACCTCTTGTTCTCTTGTTAGATTGTTCCTGTTTGGTTTGGTCAATAATCAATATTCAAAATGTTTGAGTTTCAGTACCTTGTCTCACATACCATGAAGCATGTAGGAGATGGATGATGGCTGAGGGGCCTTTACGTTTAGTTTTGGACCCCAAAACTGTTTTGTCCACCCCTGTTATCTGTATTTAGATTAAAGGTGTTTGTTGAGTTTTTATGGTTATTTAAGGATTAACTGAGGGTATTTTAAGGAATTGTGGTTATTGTATAAGAGGCACATTAAAGGCACTGAAAATCAATGGAGGTTATAATTTAGTAAATAGGAGGAAGTATAGATGATTACTCTGTGGAAAAGTATTATTTAGCCTTTTGTCTATAATAACTGAATGAATTGTTTTTGATTGTTATGTGAAGAAAATTGGGCATGGAGTTTGAAAGATTCAGATGCTCTCAAACATAGAGGGGATAAATGGAGAGCCTGTTATCAAGTTGCATTATGGGAAATTTAGAATCCAGTGCTATTTCAGTGACTCAAAGTCAGGATAGCCGCACAAGAGCATTAGGGTCAACCATAAGGAGAATAAATGAAAGGAAGAAGATTTTTTATTACTTTTATTTTGCACTTTGAGAATAAAATCAAAATGTGGGGAATAAAGTCAAACTTTAAGTATTAGTGCCAGGCATTAGAAAAAAGTCATTGGTTTTTGCATTTTGAGCTAAGAGACAAACAGAGCTCTCACCGCCTATCATCTGGGGAATTGTGAAATAATTTACAAATCCTTTTCTGATCTATATTCAGTTGAATACAGTACAAAGACAAGATATTAAATGTTCAATCCAATAAACTTTGTTTTTTGTAAATATACACTCATTTTGAATTTTTCCAAAAAAGTTGGGACAGGGGCATGTTAACCACTGTGATACATCAACTTTTCGTTTAATAACAGTCAACTGAGGACACAAATTGTTTATGTTTTGAAAGTGAAATTCTTTCCCATTTGTCATTGCCATTTGTTGCATTTTGTGTTTCATATGCACCACATATTTTCAATGGGAGACAGGTCTGGACTGCATGAAGGCCAGTCTAGTACCTGAACTCTTTTACTATGAATAAGCAGGGATGTCTCTGAAAAGGTATCGTTTGAATGGCAGCATATGTTGCCAAAAAAAAAACAAAATCATCCTCTTCTGATTTATTTTTTCTTAAGTGTATATACTGAAAGTTGGACTTTATTCTTGAAAAGCAAAAAGAAAAAGAAAAAAACTTTTTATCCTCATGCCTGGCACTAATATACTTCTGTAACACCTCTGATGGGTTTCACAACATGTGCCCATATAAAAGCTTTTTTGTAAAATATTAACAAACCGCATTTATTATTCAGACCATTGTAGTAACTGTCCTGTAGTTATAAAAGTCAGCACTCAAGACAGGGAACTTATTTTATCCATTTATTTGTAAGGCAAAAGCACAGACATAAAAATAATAATTAAAAGAGTGAGAAAGATTTTAAAAATTATAACAAATAAGTCAATCAGTTTGTTTTTTGTATTTGAGTCCACTGACAACCATGTCCAGGTGTTTTCTCTGTTCTGTAAAGAGATTTCCTCTGATCTTACTATGGGGCAATTAATGCATTCACTCTCCATTGACAGCAGATCTGTTGTCCTCCTTGCCACCCCTCTTGTTCAGTCCACTGAAATACTTCTCTCTGAAGGCATTGTGTCCCTGGTAGGGGCTGAAGCGAGGGTCTGCCAGATGAGCCAGGCTGTCTAGTTCCTGTCAAGAGACAAGTGTAGAGGTTATCGTACTGACCACCTAAAAGTGTAGCCTGTTTAACCCAACAAGACAACTTACACACATAGTGGAATATCAACTGGAATACAACAATATACTGTATTTTTCTCCCTCTGTTTTTAATAGTACAAAACAAGACTTTATCCGGCTTCTGATGTGTACTGTTGTTTAAATTTACAGCTTGTTAAAGAGTGTTATGAGAAAAATATAAGTAATAAAAAGAGGCAGCTGCCAGTTGCATTTTCCTCTCCAAAAACAGCATGTGTTCAGCATATGCTGACACTTCAAATTTGATAACATTATATTAATATGAAGGTAATTTAGAGGTAAAGTTGAAACAGCTCTTCCTTTTTCCCACAAAGCAACTGACAGTATAATTGGCATCACAAGGTTTGCATACTTTTTCCATATTTGCATGTAAGAACAGATTGTCCCCGTGTATATTAACAATGTATATGAACTGTTATGAATCTGTTATGAATCCCCTCAGTTAAACAGTTTGTCTTGGCTGTAAGGTAGCCGCTGGTCAGTGGAAGGATGGAGGGAGGAAGAGAGATGCTGGGAAGAGGAATAATGAGGTGAGTTGAGTTGGAAGTGACGACTCCAATGCCGGGCCTGTAATTTGTCAGCAACACCTCTCTTTTGCTGGCTCATGCTGCCAAGCAACCTGGAAACGGTTTCCATGACCGCTCTGAGGGAAGAAGTCTGGGTAACAAGACTGACAACATAACCATGACCCCGAATTATTAAGGACAGAGGGCCATAACTACAAACAAGTGAAAACAGTGGAAATAACCACTCAGTCTTTGCCAAAAACCATACAGGTGGAGGGTTACATAAATTTAGTGTTAAATTGGCAAAAAAGTAATTTATTACCACCAAACACATTATGTCACACCCCATAAATAAGAAAATGTGAGGTTTCAAAGAGATTTCTGCACTAGTTTAACAAGGAACATTTACAGCAATTAGCCTGGCCCCTTTATTGTCAAAACACAGAAAACAGTGTAGACACATGCACACAGACCATAAGCACAAAAACACATTAAAGTGTTCACACAGACACACACACACAAAGCAGGCTGTGAACCTTGGCGACTGAGTGCAGATAGGTGAAGACTGAGGTGTGTTCGGAACAGAGAAACTCTGTGACCTGAGACAGATACCAGTCAGATAAGATCAAACAACCGTGTGTTTGTGTGTGCGTGTCGTATGAGGGCCTTTATGGGAGCAATTTGGGGTTTTGAAATGGAATGAATGTCAGATCCAAAGATGGATTGTTTTCCATACTATGTGTGATTAGCCATTTAGGGTTCCAGTATAAAAGAAATGAGCCAATCACAGCCAGATGGTGAGGATTTACCCCAGACAGCAGAGAGACACCATCACTTCCACTGGGATGACATGTAAAAAATATACACACAACATGCACAAACAACATGCATTTACATGACACATACTTATGTAGTTATATATACGTAAACAATTCTATGAGCTACGCAAAAAACATGAAAGAACAGCCACACACATGCTTTCATTTTACTAAGTCATATCCGTGTTGCTGTTCATGCTCACATACAGAAAAACAGTAAACAAATTCGTCAGCACACACAGGTTGTTACTGTCCTCACGGATCACTATACAACCACAATGTGTAACTTAAAACAATATATTTAAGATGTTGCGGATGAATAAAATTTGATTTTGGTCAATGTTACAGCCATACAAACATCAGAAAACAAATTATTTTAAATCCTGTAAAATCCTGTAAAATAAATGTTTTTTTTCCTGCACATTGCCAGACAACAGCCCAAGAAGACATTTGCACTATTGTGTGTGCAGAACAATGACAACACTTGTGGGAAAAATACAGTTATGACAACAAACATGTAATAAAAAAATTGTTTTTGCTAATGAAGCATCATTTCCGCATTTCCTCAGACTAGGGGTGGACTGATATAGTTTATTAGTAAGATTATTTGATTATTAGTAAGCAAGCAATATAAATTTGCAATAAAAATGTTTATTTCTGTGTCAAAATATACAGTAGGACAAAATGCTAAATATTGGATCCAATAATCTCTCAGGCTGATTATCAGTCTACCCCGACCTCAAACTAACCTGACAGAGCCAACTGGGAAGTCATCCTTAGAAACTGTTTGGAAAAGGGCAGGACCTTTCAAAAAACACTTGGCAGGTGATTGGATGAACCATTTTTCTATCACATCTAACATGGACTTCAACTGCTCTTCAATGAAGAAATACAGTTCTGATATAACTGATGCTATCACAGTATCTACGCTAACCTCTTCAGGAGTCGCCATTGTTTGTTCGAGACGAGTCTCTTCCATGGACGCTTCTCACTCACGTCATACCTAAAACCATGCATGTAGCTACCAGTAGTCTCTCCTAGGGCGCTGACTGGCTGCACCACTTTCTGCGCGGGCACAAAGGGATGACTTTAAGGCCGGCAAGATGGATTCTCATGTGATCTCATGAGTCCAGCTGCCTTGCAAGGTAAACCTCAAACCCTTGCAAGCTAAAACCCCAGCCCTCATCTGATTATTTTCTCAATTACTATGTCAAAAGATAGCACTTGTTTAATTTCCTGGGGCCCAGGGTGACTCAAATCACTTGTTTCATCCCAACCATCAGACCAAAACCAAGTCTGTTCTAGATATTTGGGGTGTTTTCACATTGGGTACAGCTGCTTCGCACCATGTCTGAGTATGCTTGCCCCCACTCTCCACTCCCCCGCCGATTTTTCACATTAGTAATGTTGTTCTGTACCTGCGTGCACTTCACCTGTCATCACCTACACAACATTTGATTATGTTGCTAATATGGTATAGAAAAGCCTGGCAATTGCAAGATCCCAGTAGCAGTTCACTTCCTTGTTTCGGCATGGTTAGTTTTCACACTTCATGTGAATCATACCCCAAGTGCATGTGACCCGTACTTGAGACCGTCTTTTGGGACCTGGGCTCAGATCAATGAACCATGCCTGGGTACAGTGCACAGTGTTCACACTAATCAAAGAAACTGGACTTTGGGGTCAAGTGTAATTGGATGCAGGCCCAGGTCCCATGTGAAAGCCTCGTCTACTACGTTACTAACATATGACAAAGAAAAGCAACAAATTCTTGCATGGGAGAATCTTGAAAACTGAAAAAATTGTCATTTTTGCTTGAAAATTAAAACAAATAATCAACTGTCAGAATGGTTGCCAATTAATTTTCTGTTGATCAACTTATCTGGTAATTGATTAATTGTTTCAGCTCTTCTGCAAATACATTCAAACATGTAGGCACACACACCTCAGGTTCCTTGATCTTCTCCATGGTGATCAGGCGTCGTGAGGTGTGGCTGGAGAGCGTCTGCTCACAGTTACTGATGAGCCGGAGACATGGATGAAGAGGTATCATCTCCTCACAGTACCTGGAGAGAGGACACATTCATACTCACAGTTACACGTCAATTTCCAAAAAAATAGCAGAGGAAGACAGAAAAACAGACGTAGACCAACTTCCTTCACCTGGGCAGAATACATTTGAACTGTGCACACGTAAAGAACTACATGAGAGAATTGTTTAAGGCCCTTGTGAAAACTATCAACTTCTTATTTTGTCTGAAGGCCATAAAAAGGCTGCAGGGATAGAGACAGACTAATCCTGTCAAAATTACTACCCAACTTTTGCCAACTCTCTTTGCCACCCACTCCAATGCCTTTCCTTTCTCCCACCATGCCTCACTCCGTTTCTCTCTCGCTGATCAAATCACTAAACACTGGACCACTGCAGTGTAACCACAGCTAAGGTAGGTCATTTTGTGCAGAGATGAAGGTGGAAAAAGTGACTGTGACCTGACAGGTCGACTGCTGGCTCTGTCATCAGCAGCCAGGCCAGGTTAGGGCCTATTAACAGCGGATGATGTATGTGTTTGCATATTTGTGTCAGTAGCACTTTCTCCTAACCACCATCACAGCAGCAACAGTCCCGACTCAAAGACAGATTTGTGCATCACTGTTTGTCTGCCCTGTTGCCATGGCCGCATGTGGGCCTCTGCAGCGACAGGATGTTTGGTCGTCACGGTGACTAACGTTGATGCAGCCGGGCGATAATTCTCGCCTGCCAATCAGGAGTCATTAGTGGAGAGCCCTACCTGTGGAGCTGGTGCAGGGTTTGTTTTTAAAGGGATAGTTCACCCAAAAAATAAAATTTATTCATTATCTACTCACTCTCCTCCCGATTGAAGGTCAGGTTTAGTTTTTCAGTTTGTAAAACACTGCTCAAGTTTCACAGGAAAACAGTGCTGCAGAATCTCCCAAACAGTGTCAGTGAATGGTTACCAGTTTTCAATCAAACCAAAAAACAAAACAAAAAAAAAAAACAACCCTAAAATGCCTCCCTGCTGCTCGTCTGGTGTAATCCAAGTCTCCTAAAGCCCTGACATGTCAAGCTGACTTGAAAGACATCATTCTGAACTGTGTGAACTGGGCCTATGTGGTGCGACGGTGAGCAAGTGCAAGTCAACAGCATGTCAGGGCTTTAGGAGACTTGGATTACACTAGACGAGCAGCATGGAGGCATTTTGTTTTTGTTCAGTTGGGTTTTACATTTGAAAACTCATCACTGATCGCTGATTCTGCAACATCGTTTTAATGTGAAACTCCAGCAGTGTTTTGTGGACTAAAAAACTAAACCCGACCTTCAATCAGCATGACTGAATTTTCATTTTTGGGTGAACTATCCCTTTAACGTTGAGTACTGTTCCCATTAGAGTTTGTAAAAGACACTTTATTTGTGTCAGACTAATTTAAACAATATTTCATTAAAAAAAGTTTTTTCATTTATATAATCGTCATACTGTATATATTGTCTTTTATTATTTTCATATCAGTTTCCATTTTTCATTTATGCTTCCTGACTTGCAGCACTTGCTTTCATCTGTATTTATATTTTTCTCATACTATGTTAATTGTTAATATATTTAATTTAAAAGGTAAAACAATATCAGCATATGTTGTCCGATATGTTACAGAACATAATGCAGAGTATATTTATTTATTTTTTAGTTTTGAGCTCAGCAGTTCTTCTGTCTTGCTGCCTGCCAGACTGTTATCATATGGCTGAATTTAACAACTACAAACATCTACTCTATATTATTATTAACAATTTCTTCCTACTCTTATTTACAATGATTTCTTACACTCAAACAGACACTAACTCATTCAGCAAATGTTCAACATTAATTTGAACTTTAATGAACACGAAACAGGCAAACAAAAACAGACGTTCCTCACCGAAATGGAAATTTAAACTGAGAACGTGCTGGCTGTAGAGTTGTTGTCGGAGAAACCAGTATTTCAAAGTACCATGATTCCTTAATCTCTGATTCATGCCTTTTGTTTAGCAAAGAATTTTAGGAATCACAGTTTTAGAAATATAAAAATCTCTGTTTTCTTTTATTACACTTAAACCTCTAAAAATAACACCAGCAGTGAGGTGGGCTGGAGGTAATTATCACACAGGACACAGATTTATATGACAAAATTTGTATTTACATAAAACATATAATTCATGTCCAGAAACTTACACTGAAGTAAAAAATGATGGCCAAAAATGCAAATATGGCTCATTTATATCATGTATCACTTTACCTCTCAGCCACTTTATTTCTTCACTTCACTTGTTTATGTTGTAATTAGGTCACTTTATGGTTGTGATGACTGATATTCCATCATCTGTCTTGATACTTTTTCTACCTTCATTTATTTTTAAGGGGAGAAAGGGAAGAGAGTTTAAAGGGTCTGACCTGGTCTAGACGCCGTCTTTTGCTGACAGGACTTTGTGTCACCTGTCATCACACACACACACACACACACACACATCACAGGCTCCCCATTCTGGTGCAGCAGGCAGACACACACAATCCCCACTGTTTCTATCACAGCCATGGACGCAGATACACACATATGTGGGGGTGACAGAAACCCAATATCTCCCCTGTAGAGCCCCAGATTTGGCCCAGGAGACAGGCTACGTCTGGCCTTACACACACAGACACACACATATCCAAAAACACACGTGTGATTGTACACAGAAAGCACACACACAGGTCAGCCTGCAGAGACAGATAGTTCACATATCTGAGTCTCCTGGCCTCAGACGTTTATTTTGGCACGGCGCTCTGACAGGCACAGTCGAGCACCAGTAGATGAGTAGCAAAGACAAATGTGTGAACATGATGACACACGTGTATGCATGGGCTCACACACAAGACCACACACATTTATGCATACGTACAGAGGACGCATATACACAGTTACACACGCAGACCGACAGGAACATGAGCAAAGGCCTACAGGTCTGCAGGGTGGGTTTGTACATGTGCTCGTCTCTCACACGCATTCACATTAGGGCTGTGTGTTGGCAAGAATGTGGTGTCGAATGAACGCTGCCTATAAAGCTAACAAATAAAAACAATCTGCATAAGGCTCTGCTCAAAAAATAAGTCATACAGACACATTTTGGACAACATATACAGTACCAGTCAAAAGTTTGGACACACTTCTCGCTCAATGTTTTTTATTTTTGCCAACAGTGTGCAAAGCTGTCATCAAAACAAAAGGTGGCTACTTTGAAGAATCTAAAATCTCCAAGAGCAAAAAACTTTTGCACACTTGTAGGTCAACATGTGCATACACGATAAGATCGTTGTTATTGAATCTTTGATTGCAGCTGCAAAAAACATAGTGCAAGAGTCAAGTAAATAGGGTTGCAACGGATCACAGTTGACCTGTGTCCCGTACGGATCGCCCTCCACGGTTCGGCCTGCATGTGATCCGCGGAGCGTCATAGTTTTACTGTCACTGTTACTTTTGTATAAGTTATAATACCCGAAATCTCAATGCAGAGTTGCAGTGAAAAGACAGGACAGATGCTGCTGTGTGCAGCGCATCTCTGCGAAGAGCGACTGATTTAAAATCCGTCACATCGTCTTGAGTGAAATCCAGACCATGACTTTTTTCACTGATGTAACTATGCTGTCGTCAAAGAAACAGATCATAAGACTGTGATAATTATTGAAACTTTGGCGATATCAGCTGTCTTAACTTCTACACAGCTCTTCTCTGATCACCGGTGCAGCTCTGTCTCGCCCTGTCTGTGACACAGTGTGTCTGTGCTGATTGATTACCCGTAACTTCTAACCAATCAGATGTGCTGTAGGTGGGACATTGAGCCAGACTACAGAGCGTAGTTGTGTATTATACTGTGCAGTGTATAATGATCTAGTATATACATAGAACAGTACTGTATAAGTTTGAAGATTTTAATATTATTACCATTATCATTACTATCATCATTATTATTACATTACATAACTATGGTGATAATTACAGACAGACAGAGATCAAAGCCAAGTGCATTTTTAAAATAATTTAACCCTAATCCCACCACTTTTTTGCTGATCTGAAAAATGATCCGATCCGTAACTCAAAACCGTGATACAATCCGAACCGTGAGTGTTTTGATCTGTTGCATCCCTACAAGTAAATATTTTTAGATTCCTACAAAACAAAAACATATTTTGCCTTGTTTTCACATTTTTTGCCTGCTACATAATTGCATATTATTCAATATTTCATAGTTTTGATGCTTCCGGTATTAATCTACAATGTAGATAAATAATAAAAATAAAGAAGGACATTGAAGGAGAAGATGTGTCCAAACCTTTGACTGGTATGTCAATACTGATATAGCCGTAACAGGCCAAAATCAGGAGAATGATATCAGTTAACCAATATACTGTTTGGGCCCTAATCAGAACAGTGAAGATAGATAACAAAATTGCTATCTAAAGGTCAGGGGCTTAAACACAACACAAAATTAACCACTGCCACACATCTTTGCATATGTCATAATATCACGATATAGTGTTCTGAGAATTGATACAGCATCACAAAACGTAATATCTCAATACTCAAGTGTGTGGATATTGTCTTACATCCCTAATACACACATCCTAAAGACCAGAGAACACATGATTATGTCATCTCGTTCCCGGTCTTATAATCAGTGACCAGAAGGAGCTCCTCCAGCCCTGTGGGGGTTTTTCTTCCCCAAACGTCCGTTGCTGCCTCTCTCTGTTGTGGTTCCTACCTTTACAGTCAAACACCTGCATTTGGAGTCAGCACTTCACTTTCTGCTAATGCACCGAACATTTAACAATGCACAACTGTGTTTCAGAAGAGCCACACAGTCGTATAGAGCCGACATATGAAGGAGCCGTCAGTTGTGGTTTACTGTAACCCAGCTGTTTGGGCAGGAAAACCTCCACACACCTGTACACCACTCTGTATAAACACTGTCATTCATGCAGGTGGTTACACACACACACACACGCAGGATGGTGCTTTATAGGGAACGGGAATGGGATAGTGCTACGGGGAAATGGAGGAAGGTAGAAAACCCAAGTGGAAAAGTGAGGTGGAAACAGAGTTTGTGTGCCAATACTGGACTGAAAGAGCTGCAAACACACCACAGCAGGGTTTTAAAAGAATTTAGCAGCTCATTAACTCATTAGTCAAAACTGATTAACACACATTTGCTACTGTTACACTTACAACTTCCTCAATCAATTTACAAAGCCAAATTTAATTATATGCAGTGATTAGATTTTATAAACTGTCATCAAGTTTACATCATAATAATCCTTTGCCTTGGTTGTTTGGTTATTTTGGGAATTAATTAGTTCAACAATAAATTTAAATATTGTAGGTTGTGCTCACTACAAGCCAGAATTGTGCAGTCTGGTTTATGGTATGAGTCTGCCCCCTATTGATACAAATGATTATTGAAGAAAAACACAATTTGCTCAATCTAAGCCTACAAGGGCAAAATACACAGTGGTATCATCAATGATCACAGCATGTTTTTAAACAACAATAAATGTCACAGACCCAGTTTGACCGTTCAAATGACAGAAATCAGTGAGCATTAAAGAGCTGGATGATACTGTACAGTCGAGGCGGGCAGATCGATCCCCAAAGTATCATTACTACCGATACAAAGTCTTGAGTTGAGTATCAATACAAGTTCTATCACATGCTAGATGACATCCTGAGCACATGAACATCCTTCTTACTGCTGCAATATTTACATCTCTACTGTTGTTGTGTGCATGCATGCAGTGATCATTCACATAATGAACATTTGCCTTTTTTTAGGGGGGGTCAGAACTAGTGTAGAATCGAAGTGGGCCGACGATGATGCATCTCTCTGGCTCACTGTCTCAGGCCTAAGCCGGGTTATCTTAGCTCTTATCCCGGGTCTCTTCCTGGGGTGATCGTGGCCCAGCTGGTCTGGCTGGATGACCCTATCAAGGTCCACTCCTCGACTCGAGGAATGTATTTCTGTCTTCTATCATGTACATATGTGTGTCATATTTCACCATGTTTGCTGAGAGCTAGTTTTATCTTCAGTCTTTAAGTATTAATGTTATATCATGTACACAGCCATTAAGTAACAGTTCATATTTAATACACTGTTACAGGATTCCTGTTTTGAAATGTTGTGATGGAAACATTAAAGAGTCTGCTGGAGACAGAATTCTTGGCTGACTCAAGAAGTTCAAGCATTAGCATTAGCTTACATTAGCCAGTTACACTAATGAAAACCGCCAGCAAGAGTCATCATTTTAGCCGACAAAATCCATGGTCGTCAGGTAGAAATGAGAAGCTTCTTTTGTTTACTTCTCTGTGGAATCAAAGACGTCGTGTTTCAACAATTAGTCTCAGTTTCAATGTTGAAACTGCCACCATTATCACGGTAAGTAGCGTATGTGCAGTCCAAGAATGGAAAGGTCAATTAAGTAAGAGTAATACGTAGAAGAAATGCGTGATGTTTGGCAAATTATTTGGTGGTAATATATTCAGAGGGAATAGAGAATTATGACATATCTCACTCCCTTCATGAGAGTATATTAGCTGCTTTTAACAATAAAAGTATCAATATTGGTATCGATACTTGGGATCCTGGCCCTGTGCTAATGCTTCTCTAGATGAACACAATTTCAAACAGTGATTGTAGCAACAGGTTCTTCATGATAGAGACCTTTATATCATCAGCCATAGAATAAGTCTGTGTACTCACTCTGGTCTGTAGATAGGCAGCCAATAGACGAGCCTCCCGCCCAGGACCAGGTGGTGGGCGGAGAAGTTAAGCAGGTCTGTGAAGATGTCGCTCAGGTGGTATGCCTGTGAGACGGGGACGTGGGACTCCACGTAGCTGGACAGAACAATCAAATAAACATAAACAGATTTAGATTAGAGCAACAAAATGGAGCAAACAAAACATTTCAAATTAGGATTTTCCAAGTTCAGCTATAAAGTTATTGAGAACTAAAACTGTGTGGCTTAAAAGGATGACTAGGAAAAGTCTAAAAGTAACTGTAAGAGCTAATGATCACGGCTAGAACAGGGGTGGATGACAATGTGCCACAGAGAGCCAAGAGTCTGCAGGTTTTCATTCCAAGCAAAGAGTCCACATATTAAGTGCTCTCTCAAGTAGAGGGGAAGAGCTCATCAGTCTCTAGTCAGCCTCCTCTATTTTTGTGTGTGTGTATGGCTTTATGATATGCCCATGTTTTTTGTGACTGATCTGATGTTGATGTGGACATTATATCCTGTGTTCAGCTCGTGGGTTATTTAACTCTCCTTTTTGCTCTGATTACTGTGGTATTGGTTTTATTGGCATTCAATATTATCACCGTTTAGATCAGCAGATGTGCCTCTAAATTAGTTGGGTTGTATTTCCCTTTTTCTTCTCGATCATTGCATTACAGTATGAAGGTTCAAACCTGATGCTCTAGTCATGTGATCTTGAGGTTGCTCTGACTAAGCCCTAAGTCTGCTGTGGAAATTTATGGGACCTTTTTGTGTATTTTGAAATATCCTTTATGTGTACTCAGTATATGTGTTGAGTGGGGTTTTTCTCCTATTAATATATCATAAAAGTATGACTTTTTTACCTGATGATTCTGTTATGGTATATTAAGGTGGTTTATTTTTTAAATCACTTGACCTGTCACGTGATCTGGTGGACAGGTGTGTCTCTGAGTTTGCTTCATGTCTGAAGAAGGGCTTGCGCCAGAAACATCACACGGTGGTATATTAATAAATGTTCACGGAGCATTAGTGTGCAGACTATTTTTTTTCTTTTTCAACATGCACTTCTGTCCATCACCTAGTATTTATCACATTTGGATGTTTGTGCTTTTGTAAACACTTTGAAGAACTGAAGTGAAATAACCTGCTGCAGAAATCGGTTGGGATGAAAATGTGCAGGCTGTAGGCTGTCCAGGCTACCCCTGCCCTAGTGTTAAACTATTACTGATATTTCATGACTTGGAGCAAATTGAGGTCAATTTCATCATTAAGTCGTCATAGAGTATCAGGTGAACTTACATGCCCTCAGGGGGTTTAGTAACATCTTTGTGGGAGCCTGTTCTCCTAGTGGACTCACGGATACCGTACGGAGCTGACAGCAAAAGGACCACAGAGGAATCACAAACAAGAAACACAAAACACAAAAGTTCACTACACAAAAACTACTGACACATTTATCAGCACACTTATATTTGGTCTGTTTAGAGTAAATTAAGGACCTACGATCAGTAATGATGGCGTCAAACAGAGCACACGCTCTCCACACAGGCTTGGATGCATCAGACACCATCACATCTAAATACATCTTCTCTGTTCCATACTGCCGCAGGTTGGCTCTGATATTCTCATCAGGTCCTCGCCACTTCTGGTTTTTACGGCTCGACCTGCCTGAAAAACAGAGGCAGAGCAATATTGTATAGTATAAAGCTAAAGCCACAATTCTAACATATAAGCGGCTGTAATCCCATGTAAGCTCTGAATGGATGAATCTTACCTTTGCCATGAATAGTGTTGTAATCGATATCTGTTCCACAGACATAGGCTCCAAACTGAGAACATGCTACCAACAGGCTCCCTGAAACACATCAAGAGAACAAAAACTGAAAAAATGAAACCATTTATTGACACAAGCTTTCCCCAAAGTGTGTGACAGTCTGCAACTTTGCATGTTGTTCATCCCACCTGTGCCAACGAATGGGTCAAAGACGAGGTCATTCTCTTTGACCTTAGCTTGGTTGGCCATAATGAATGAGAGCCCAGCGTCCATACTGGTGTTTCCTATGAAGTGTCTGTTCTTCACACTGTGGGAGCGAATCAGCTCACGCTGTCCATCCGCTATCTGGTGCAGGAGTGTGTAAAGATGAAAAGTGGTGAGTTGCAATCGCCTTTTATTAATCAAATATAAACGAAAAGTCACAGGTCATGCTACTACTTCAAAGTCTAAACTCAATTCCCTTCTCTGGGACAAATGTCAGTTCCAAGAAGCCCGCCTAACCCATAGTTTTGTACCCGAAACTCTTCGGACCAATATATTCAGCACCTTCTCTAATGTACTAAAAATCCCACTGGAGCCAGATCCTGAGGTTATCCTGAGGCTTTTAGAAAACTGACCACTTTTTATATGGGCTAATATCAGCTAAAAAAAAACAAAAAACAAAACTTAAATTCTGGATAGGAAATTCTGGGAAGTTGTGGATCACAGAACTAACTGATACATTATGCTGAGAGAGAAGCAGGTTTATCTTAAGTTATAAACTGAAGCAATTTCTAAAAATATGGTCATTATTTCTTTTCTTAAACAGGCCATAAACTTAAGTACAAACTCAAGAATTACGAAGTATTACTGAGCAGATAGGTTGACGGGTGATGAGATGGGTATTTGCCCTTTTTTTCTGTTTCCTTTTACATTTCTTTTCCTTTTCTCTCCCTCCTTTGTTATGTCATGTTTGCGAGATATTGTAAAAATTGTAGCAGTTCCCTATTCTGTATAAATGTCAAATTTTGCACAAATGCTTCAAATAAAAATATCTGAAAAAAACAAAAAGTCAAACAAATCTCACCCATCGGCCAAAATAGATGTAGTTTGGATGCTCAGGGATGTTGTTGGGGTCTGTGCCGTAATCTTCCAACAAACAGAAGACATGCTGGGGGCTCTTCAGGCTCACTGTGCCTTCAAACGGAAGATACTCCATAGCCTGGTGAGAGAGTATAAAACATGGCATTCTGTGCATACACAGGCATTCAAAGATATATATCATATCATATGCATCTTAATACTCACATTGATCCTTTTTATTCTGTCTGCAAACTCCAGAGTTTTGTTGAAAGTGTAGACATTGATTCTATAAGTTGAGTCTTTCTGCATAAACGGTGACTATAGGAAAATGTGGAGAAGGAGCACAAACAGAAATTAAACATATCAGCTTAGACTCTGTATGTTTCATAATAAAGTTCTCCTAAAGTTGTAGTGATCGACCTGTCCCGCCCAGTGGGACTACAAGCCGAAGCATCACGAACCATGTATTCTGATGGGTAGTTCATGAGGGACGTTTTGAGGTCACTGTGTGTTTGTCCGTGGCCCCACAGTTCAAAAGCAGACCTGCAAGTATTACGCAACATGAGCAACAGCTTCATCTCAGCAGTCATTACAGTACAGAAGATAGTACAGAAGATAGTGCCACAGTAACAAGGCACAGATTAAAGTGGATGACCATATATGCAGCATGTTTAAGGTTGCTCTACCACTTATGTTTCCACAAAGTTGAAACACTTACTTTGCACAAACAGATCTGGCCATGATGCCGTGGACATCCTCCTCAGACAAGCCATTCAGACACCAGAAAGGAGACTAGAGAGAAGAGGCAAGAAGAGGAGTGACTGAAGGGACACTGAACCCTTCTGACATGACAGTTTTCAAATCATCAAAAACAAAAAACAATAATTAAAACAGGTACATCTGCAAACCTTTTCTTTGAAGTTTTCACAAGGCTGGAATGGTTTTCCTCTAAGAGCCAACAAAGCCTTAATCTCCTGCGAGAATGAACACACAAATCATAGAAACTCGTGCATGAATTACAACCTATTGGAAAACATTACACATACAGATTAAAGGGATACAGTGCCCATTCAATATTCTTACTTAAACTTAGCAGGGACAGATTAAAGAAATAATGATCCAATCTGTTGCAGCAGAGGCTGAACTGTTCTTAATTTTACTGTATCAAAGATTTTTTTCCTGATTTTAGAAACCATACAGCTGTTTTCACAGGTTGAGCAATACTCTTTGTTACAAGTCAGATTTTATTTATATAGCCCAGTATCACAAAGCACAACTTGTCTCATGAGGCTGTACAGTGTATGACACCGTCTTTCCTTTAGACCATTGATTAGAGAAAGGACCTTATGTGTTATAATTATGTCATAAAACATCAAGACCTTCTACGAGAATTCAAAGCTTAAACCTAACCACACCACTACAGTAATAGAAGGGATTTTAAAAGTTTGAATTAGCAAGTGGCTAACGAGGCACACCAATGGAAGCGGAACAAATTCTGTTTTTTTTCTTTAAAAAATTACTTGAAACATTCACAACAAGAACCTGACAGAAACTGTGAGCGGTTAAAAAAGGTTACCGGTAACCTGAAGTCCAGATTATCTTGAGCGAGATGTAGTATATATTGCAGGCATGATCGACTGTTGGTGGTCGCCATTTTTGTTGCGGATTCAAAACACGTCCGGCTGGAAACCCCGAGCTCTGACACAAAGTACCGCCTGGTGAATAATGACCATAAATGGAAAAGAATGAGTCCTTCCCCTTGATCGATTGCCTGAAGTTTAATTGATTATAGTGTTTTTTTTTTTTGTTGTTTTTTTTTGCGCATTTTTATACATATATACAGGCAGATAACTAGTGTTTCCAATAGCTGCTGTTACTTTCTGATTTTTGATATCATCTGCTGACTTTGTTCAATTTAAGTAGCTATATTGTTTGTTTGCTGGCTGTTTTGTTTTTACTGAAACAACAAAATGTCACTTATGCGCAACTTTTTTCTTATTAATAACTCAGTACTCTGCACTTGCGTGCCACAATAAACTCCTCTCCTGGCTGTAATCTGCTTTTCTTCAGAGGCACCTTGTCTCCCTTACTGCTCACTGATTGGCTGCTTAGATCTTCTTTAACAGGCCATTGGCTGAGATAGATGTCGATCACACTGGTTTTGCCTTGGGACAGAAAAGCATCCGCAGCACTCTTGCTGCTGTCAGCAGTGCCGCAGTATTGTTAAATTGAGCTACATAGTTACTGTGTAACCACAGGATCTGTTTGAACTTTGGCTGCAATGAAACATCACTGCACATGAAGTGAGGAGCGAGTCAGTGTGTGACATGTAAGTTGGATCATGTTTGCTCCAAATCTCTGAAAGGTTGTATAGACTTATAAAGCAGGATATTTTAGTTTTCATGGTGAACTGATATTGATTTTGGCAAATAATATTTTCACTTTTCTTTAGTTAGTAGATGGTGGACTAAAACTGCTAAACAACACTGAACTCCTAATCATTAGTTACAACAGTTATAGTGCCCGACCAATATACTGGTCGACTGATATTATCGATACCCAATATTGACCCAATATTGACCTATTGACAGCTATATCAGTTTATATCGGCATCTGCATATTTGTTGTCCAATGTGTAGATGGTACGATATATTTGTTCATCTTTATAGGAAGCATTCTGTGTATATTTTTCCTAATTCATACATACATACATAAAATAAATAAATACATAAAAGTTTACCTTTTCAGTGCCCTAATATGATGATGGTGATGATTATACTTTTATTGTCAGATCGGGTCTTAATTTTTGTCTTACGTGATGTGTGCTGTGATGCTAGAAAAATTAAAGACAAGAAACAAAATACACAAAAATGTCACAAAAATTAAGTCAAGAGGCAAAAATACATGCATAACATTACAAACACAGAAGATAACATTAAAGTCTTTTTAACATACATTTGATCTAGGATTAAGCTCCACATTTAATTTTAGGATTGACTGATGTACAGAGTTCTTCAGTCTAACTTTATTAAATTGCAGACCCCAGTGTCTCCACTTTGTATTCACTGTTCAGGACACGGTTGGGATCAGAAACCATTTTGTTGGCCAGCCTTAATATGTTATTACGGTAGGCTGATTAATACATTTTCTGTAGTATTACAGTAATATAGAACACTCATAATCAGAGAATATGGTTACTCACCATCAAACACCTAAGGCATTGCAGAAAATAAATTCTTTGTTTTGTCTTTTTGCAGTCAAATTCAGTGACCTTTCCCTGATAATAGATGGTCAATCATGACACTTAAGTATTTCTATTGACAATACAATTATTAAACTGTAAAATATCCTGCGTGTGTTTATTTATATATTTTGTATATTATATTAAGAATATTGGCTGATATATCAATATTGGAATGTTTTTAGTAATCTAATATCGGTATTGCCATCAGCCCCAGAAATCCAGTATGGGTCAGGCCTTACATTTATTCATGCATATACAGATCTATACAGCTGAATCACAAAACACGGCCGAAGTACAACAATTATTTTCTGGATTATTTAGATAATTTTAAGTAGTCATTTTCTTTTAAATAATCAGGCAATAAAACAGCAAAGGGCTGAAATTCAGTGAGTACAACATTCCATTCCTATATGCAGAAATGATCAATTAAAGCTATGCAATGCTCTCCTCAGCAGAGCCAGCGATGGGGACAAACAGCCAAAGCTCCACCGTCATGGAAACTGAAGATGACGTCCCGGCTCCTGCTCAGTTCAGTGACGACACTGCAGTGTGCATCGCTTCTGTTAAAGGCTTGAAGGAGAACTGGCAAAAGTGGTCCAAAGAGCACCAGGAGTACCAGAAGAACAACCCCTTCAGTCATGACACCAGGCCCAGCGTGGTGGTCCCTCAGCGGGGGCAGGACGACTACGGGAGACCCCTCCAGGGCTCCATGACAGAGCAGCGGGGGAAGGACGCTCACACACACATCAGCAGAGAGGTTCAGGAGCTGTGTGAGGTGATAAGGGACATTGGAGAGCCCAGAGGCAAAGACGGGGATGGGAAAGCGATCACTGTAAAGTTTGGGAAACTGTTTGAGCATTACGTGACTATCTCTAATAAACTGGTGGGGATTCTTCTCCGAGCCAGGAAGCAGCGGCTGGTGGACTTTGAAGGGGAGATGCTGTGGCAGGGGCAGGATGACCATGTAGTTATCACTCTGATGCAGTGATCACAAACTTGAATTAGTGTATATGCCTTGATCCATGTTACATACAGTACACTCAGTGGCAAGTCTAGAGCTACATCATGGCAGCAATCGCTGTAGTAATCCACTACCAGGGGAATGGCACTAATATAGGCAGATAATAGAATTTTTATTGACAAAAATAGCCTTTTTTCTTGCTTACACTAGTAAAAAATCTCCATGGCTGATAAGCAAAGCACTCACCCACTAAATCTACTGTAGAAAGTGAAGATACATTCAGGAGGTAGAAAAACTACTATAAAAACCTAAAAGAAATGGACTGACGTAAGTTAATCACAATTACAAATGCTGTCTGGGTCATACTACATGAAATACCAATTAACAGAATGTGTCAGCAATGAAATAAGTCATCTGTAGGGCTGGGCAATACATCAGTATTCCATCAGTTTATAGTGATATGGCGTAAGTGTTTTTCCTGGTTGTAAAGGCTGCATTACAGCAAGTGGTGCAATTTTTAACTTACCAGACTGTTCTAGCTGTTCCATTATTTTCCTTTACTCTTCATAAAATTTTCCCGATACAGCAATAGGTCACATTCTACAAGATCATCATGTGTTTACATTATTTGAAAATTTACAGCATGTTATTTTTAGAAAAAAATTGTATATTGAGATATATATGATGGAACAGCCTAAAAATATTGAGATATTATATATAAGACAAATTGCGCAGCACCAGTCATGTACACGTCAAAGCAAGTAATAGTACTCCAAAAAGACCAAACCATTTTTACCTAAACTGCTGACTCACCAGACAAATCTTAAAATCATATGTCAATGAGAATAAAATCAAAAATGTAAACAAATATAAAGAGAAATACTGGTTGAAAGTTGCAGACTACATTCTAAAGGGGGAATCACCCTAATATTGCCCAAATGTGTAGCTGTTGTTTTCATGCATTTACATTATTTATTAGGTTTCACTTGCGGTGCTTAACCACTACTGGTCGAAATAACAGTGGGCAGATTTAACAGTATCAGTTGAAGCTGAACAAATTCTTTTTGTTATTGTTTCCTTCACTCGCTTTCTAATGTGGGAAAAGTGAGAGGAATGTGGAGAAGTGCGCTCCTGAAATAACGTCAGAGTGGTTAATGAGACTGGACCAAAGCCAAAGAGAACATGAGGCTGCCTGTGACAGACAATATGGTGCTATAGGATGAACTTGATCCAACTTAGTTTCAAACTGTAATTTCAAAGCACGCAAGCTGTGCACCTGCACCACACACTGAGATATGCAGTAGTTTAAAAGGCTGCTGCACAGGAGTAGGAACTACACAGTAAACTATACACTTACATGATACATGCCATAACATCTGCTGCTATTAAAAGAAATGGACATGCAAACCAATACATTTATCATAAAGGCAGTAGTGTTTGATCAATTTGTAAGTACTGCTTATGGTATTTTAATAAAGTAAGAAAAAAAACAGTGCTGTTTCTGTTTTTTGTGTTACTGTGGGTGCTTTGTGAACTGTTAGCACTGGCTGTTGTAGTTAAACTAATGACTGGGAGAGAGTGTAAACTGATATCTAGGACTCACTACATTAGAAACACACGAGGAGGAGCAGCAATATATTATTTATTCTAAATTACAGTAAATGAAATCTTAAAGTGCATACACTTTCGTACAGTACATACAGTATGATTTGCTTTCTTTACATCCGTTAATATACAGCAGTATATGGCATAACTATTCACCTCATGCACCAACCAGTCAGTTCACATTATAGATCTTAACACAATCTTGACACATAATATCAAATCAAATATAAATGAGCATGTATTAACAAATACCCCACTATATTTCAGTGCTTGTTAAGAGCGTTCTTTACATGTCACAGGATCACTTAGTTGCTTCCTCTAGAGTAACCCTGTAAATAGTTAATGAAGATCTTTGACCCGTGTCAGCTGGACCACAAAATGCCCATCAATAAAGAGAACTCCACATACCTGAGAAGCTCACAGTATACACAGCTGTCCACCATATGAATTATCAAATTAATTTTTCTCTACACGCCTAAAATCAGATCTGCAATGCATTAAGGCAGTCCTGCATGTCAACAAATGACACAGTTTGTGAATTATATATGGGTTTCTGGCTGTGACATTATTAGAATGAAAATGACTGGTCATTTTCATTACAACCTTCTGAATATATCCATAATTCTACACAGCTTACCTTGACATTCAGTATAAACAAAGATTGCCTTCAACATTTTCTTTGGTGATTTAATAATGTGAATCACTCTGTATGTTACTTGGTCCATAAGGTTAATACATTTTATAATAGCAGATTAATGGAGAATCAATTAAGTTGTTCTGTAAAAACATTAAAAAAGTGTCTACTGGTATCCTAGAGCATGTGTGGCATGTCTCAAGAAAAAGACACATGATTTGGCTGGATACTAAATAAGTTTCTCTTGTTACAAATACTATGTCACCAGTTTAAAATACTCCAGCAGTTCTGGACAAACAGACAGCAACTTAATGAGAGTACGTAGCATCCAACATGACATCTGCAACTGCATGTAGGTGATCATTTTAGCCACTTCATCGCAATCAAGTAAGAACTGATTCCAAAACAAGTGATCAGTTGGTCTCTCCTTTAGAGTTGAGTAGTTCGATCAGCTGGTCTGCCTGCAAAAGATCAACAAATGTGGACAAAACAGAATTAAGACTGACAGCAACACTACCTAATCTTAAAACTCCACATGGATAAACTAAAGTATGGTGGCACCACAGGGTTAGTGTCTTTCAGACAATTATTGAAATAAATGAGATTCATGTTTTGACTTTGCAGATCTACAATGCACTGTCCTCTGGTCAGTTACTTCTATAATGCCAGACTATGTATTGTAAATCCCTTATATAGCAAGGTGCAAAGCCTGGCTTTTATGTTACATACATGGAAATTTAAGCCAATAAATCACCATGGTATCTTTTCATGCACTTATTAATAATTTCACATTTTGTGAAGAGAAACTGAGCAGAAAGAGAGAGAAAGAGAAATGTGCATAAACAGTAAAGACAATGTGGCTCTAAAATCATTAGGTCAATGGTCTCTACCCTTTTAAACCATGATGCATGGAAAGAATTAATACTAATAATGATAAGGGAAAATACATTTTCTGCATTTCCACTTTCACATGGTAAGTTGGCAGTGGACTTCTGTATGATTTTGCTTTCTTGTCACCCTGATGGCAGCTTTCGAAGTAATCAAAGCAATACATTTGCTTTTTCTAATCCTTAAATGAGTGTTATGTAACACCCCAGCATTCAGAAATGAATATTGCAGTCCAACTAGTGAGTTGGAGCCATAGACAGTTTATTAAATACGTTGAAGCCCTATTAAATATACAATATATGGTTGAAGCCAATTGTTTCCCCGTGTCCCCTCGTCCACAGACTCCAAGCTCAGGGAGCTTGTCTGCGGGTTGCAGGTACGCTGAATCAACATGAGCGCAAGACAAGCACAACATTATATTTTGACAATGACAAGCAATATCCTACACAGTAAGTTAATTAACTTTTTATAACTCTGTCAATTGTCTGTTGATGTAAAGCCAAGCCTGAAAAAAAAGCCCACTACTCTGATAAATTACACACAGTTGGAGTGGACTGTCTACCTTACTACCTGCAAGACTCTAGTAACATATTGCTCTAATAAAACTGTTAGAAACATATTCTCCTTCTAAAATATTTGTCATTATTTCTTACAACTCATAAACAGACACTATCTCATTCTGTTTTAATTTTAACTGTATGTAAAGTGAATAAATGTGAAACAGGCAAACAAAAACTTTCTGCATGAAAACGTATTTCAACATAGCATGTTTCCTTAATCTCTAATGACATATCAAATTCATAGTTTTATGATTTAGTACAATAAATATATTATACATTTATCCTTTTAATAATGTACAATTGAATTTCTAGTACAAATAATGTAGAGGGTGTTTACCGTGATAAACCAATATGAGTTGAGTCTGTAGAAGAGGCGGGACATGAAGCTCATCTGACTAGCAGGTGCCAAGACGTGAAGGTGCAGGTGTGTAACAGAACAGAATGGGGGCCAATGAAAACCAAACCTGCAGACAAAGAAAAGGGCTTTACTGCACAGAGTCTCATTGCTCTACAGGAAGGATACTGCCCTGCTGTTACATCAACAAAGCAACAGATATGTTACCAAAGTTAAATAATCAGTTAGTCAATAACAATTACTCAACAATTTAACAATTATCTATTATTGTTTCCCTTAGATAAAGTGCTACTGTTCCACTTGGTAAGTACATTTCATAGTTTACACTGCATTAAAGTAAATACTGTGATGATGAGTACTGATAAGTATAATGTTTATTAGTACCTGGCATCACTGTGTATTGTTTGCTTGTTCTTCTGTCTAGACAGGCATAATTTTTTATTATAAGTATTTAATGTTATTAAAGGGACAATTCACCTTGAAATGATGTGTCAGTCAATATCTGTAAACAGGAAAACTGAACCAATCATTGATCTGGATTTAACTATCAAGTGACAAAACCTGCCTTGCTGAAAATCGTTTGGGCATGTTCCCTTTGTAGTAACTCTTCACACTATCAGTGTGAAGAGCTGTGAGCCACAAAATGTGACACTGACTGTAGCCCACCTGACATCACTGAGGTCTGTTACATTGTTCTTCTGGAGGATCTCCTTCCCTGTCTCGACCATCTTCGTCACTGGGTACAAACAAAACAAACAGAATTTTCCTTTTCAAATATAATACAATTTGCCATTAAAAATATGACTTTTTCTGAAAAACAAGAGTATTGCTTTTTATTCGAAGACTACATTTTACCCCGTTGCTGAATATTTAAAACGAGACATAAGTTCCAGTCCACTGGATCAGTTAGCATTGCAGTGTCACCAAAATTGTGAGTTGGCAAAATTAAGGAAAGCAACATGCAGCATCTATGATTTTTCTAAAAGTGCAACCATCTCCACAAGCAACAGTAATAAAGCAAACCTCACCCAAAGGCACATGTTCTTTACTGAGTGATTTGCAGTTCCCAACATGTTTGGTTGGGACGACCAGGTAATGATGGGGAGCTCCAGGTTTGATGTCCCTGAAACAAGAGATCTCCTCATCCTGCAGCAGAGACAAATAATAACAAGTCAGCAAATCCAAATTATAAATGAGCTTCAGGACTGGAAGGGTAAAAGGGTACACCCTGTAGTTTTGACTTGCATGCAACTTGTTTTATAAATATTTGAGTTACCTTTTTGTTGTTAGTTAATTAGACACCAAATTAGTCACATAATTGAATGGCCCAGAACCTCCAGTGAGTGTATTTCAAGCGAAATAAACGCAGCTGAATGTATTTAGGGTCCAGGCCCAAAGCTAACACATGCCTGCACGGGGTTCAGATAATAGGTAAATACCTTTTTCACAGCAGCCATTTTTATTGATTTTAAATTTAATCAGGAACGTCCCACTGAGACAAGAGAGACCTGATTGTACACCATTTAAAGCATAATAAGAACACATTTTATTTTGACATGAAACAGAGGATAACGCAGGTGTCACTAATGATACTAATTGAAGTTCCGTGACGGTGCTCCTGTTGTTCATGTCGGCTCACTATAAAAGGCTCTGCTACACTCAATGGAACAGGACTTTAATTATTATCATTGTAACACCTGTGTTTACTCCATCATAATATGGCCACCGTGAAAAAAGGTTTATTACCGTATGAAAACATGAGGCACACCCAGCCTCACAAGCAAATCTACAAAATTGTTAACCACAAAACTAAATATGAGAGTGAAAGTTAAAATACTGTATCATTAACTACAGTTAATCATCTCAACGAGAATTAAACATTAGCAACATCATCAAAAAGCGAATTAAGCTTCTAAACACAGCTGTTTACAAAAGCAGCAGGCTAATGCTAGCTAGCTATCTTGGCAGTCAATATTATTTGATTATTTGAAACATTCTCACACTGTGGAGAAGCTCCGTGCCCATTTCTTTGTTTACAATCTTGCAGAAAATACATTTCCCGTCATATCCTTCAGCTGGCACGCTGCTAGTTTTGGAAATATCAACCTGGGCAGGTTGCGCAGCCTCGACTGCTGCCATTGTTGTACGAGTTGCTGTCCAGCCTGTACAGTCGATCTCAGAGGTCATCGAGATGACAAGGGGAAACCGAAAGATTACCGATCTAGACTGGACGTGTAGGGGAAGAAAACTGCCACCAGAGGAGCGCTGTGGTTCAACATTTTATTTTTCTAACTCATTTTACTTGGTTATCAACAGTATCACTTTAACAAAATCCTGCAAAATTCTTGTCTGAGTTTTCTATGTCCCTATATCTTAAAATAACTTTTACCTGGACTCAGTTCATGTGCTTCATGAAATAATCAGGTTGGTTTCGTCATTATTTTGTACATAAAGTGCTTAGAACTTGTCTTTCCTATATTTTATTAAAAATTGCCTGTCACATTGTAATGAGGGTTGGTGCATCATCTGGCCAGTGATAGGATGCCAGCTGGCCCATCGACCATTTTTGTCACACAATAAAATTAAATTGCTTCACACTGGTTTCCCCTGGAACGAGGGGCATACGTGTGTATGCCAGTTTTACATGAGAGGCTGTTTGTAACAGAGGACTGATCATTGCATCTCACCTTTCACCTTTCAGGCTGTGAAAAGTGCAGGATCAGACAGTGAGCTATGTAGGGGAAGACAACTACTATCTGAAGAGGAGCAAAGGTCAGGAAGAAATTAAGATAATTCTGATCCCATAATATGTATTTCACACTACAGGAGCTTAAATGTGCTATTCATTTTGTCCCTGGTAGGAGCAGTGATATCATTCCAGCATTTCAGTGATTGTTGATGACAGAGGTTACAGCTGTTTAATGTTGTATAAATTCTTTTAAATGTTACCAAAGTATTTTAACTAAAATGCAGTTGCAGTTTTGAAATGCAGTAATATATCTGATTTATCTGCCAATCAACCAAGGCACCAAGGTTTATTAATAAGTCACTTAATTTAAAAAATAAAGATGAGTTATGGGCCTTTTAATGTTAATTAATTTTATCTGATAAATGGTGTTATTGTTGTTTTATTATTTGGCCCATGCCTCCTGTCAATTTGTAAAATGGCCCCCAAACAAAGCAAGTTTAGTATCCCTGCCTTGCAACAAAAAGGATCTACATCTGAAGGCTGGTCATGTGGTCCAGTTAAAAAGTGAAGATTGAGGGCTCATTTGGCAGGTAGATTACCTTAAAACAGTCATATGACAGTGACAATGGCCATAAAGATTCTGAGGTCTGAAGCCAAAATAGAAATAGACTAAATAAGTGTATTTTAATGTATCTGATAATGTATATTTTTTGGCATTTTCGCTCCTGTTTCCATGGGCAGGGTATGACACAGTTTCCCTTCTCTGCCACAGGAAGTCCCTAAAGGTGCAGCTATTGTTTGGGAGAATGAAAGGATGCACTGTTACAGTTATTTCTCCACTTCCCTATATCGTTCACCTTTTTGTATGTTTAGGGAAATGTATTTTATGGTTGCTCTATTTATCCTAATGCTTGTGTGTTTGTTCCATCTGTGCCTATGAAATACTATAGCACAAGTACAGTGACACAGATGCAGCTAGAGATTAGAGTCACACAATTATGACATTCATTATCTTTTGTAATATGCAGCATAAAAAAAGTTTCCTCAATTGAAAAGTTGATGTTTTAAGAGTTTATTCATAATAAAATATGAATGCAATGAAAACCTTGTTTTTCACCAGGAAAGACAAAGTTTTAATGTGTTTCCATAAAACAACACTGGCAGTACCAGCACTGCCTGGCAGACTCTGATACAAACATGAAGAAATGTAAAACCAACAGACAACCAGGAACAACATGAAGTTTGGATTTGCCATCCCGTTTAAAATTTCTTAAAAATACATTTAAATATATACAGTGGATAGTAAAAAGATTTGAAATTTTATCTTAAGTCTTCCTAAAAAAATATTGTCCATATATCCAAATAATAGGCAGGCAGGTGTGCCACATCCAGAAAACAGAAGTGACAGTTAACAGCTGAGGTCCCTTCCTCCACAAAACACAGCACACATCACAGATAATAAGGTGTTTACAGTGCAACCAGATACTTTTATTTTCTTAACCTGAATGGATAGGTCCTCATCTGCAGCAGTTTTCAAATAGAGAACATTAAAATCAGACCTCAAGTAAGAAAAAGTACAATTAGAGTCCAGATAGGCCACTATGGGTCCTATCCTGCTACAGTGTTTTTACCATAAATTATTTAACCTTTTTTGTCTTAGACATTTATATGGCCCTTTATGTGCCAAGTATGCTTCATAAACATTGGGGCCATGAGAGCAAACACACACAGAGATACATACTGTAAACACACGTTTGAAAATTTCATGAACACACTAACAAAAAAACATTTTCCTTAATTCCCGAATGTGCTTACAGTTGTTACAATCTTTCATCCAACAGTGTTACTGTGAACTTTGTATTATAATGCTTTCCACGACCAAAGGAGGGCATGGAGGGCTTAAAGCTTCAGATGCCAGTTACTTACTGGACTTAACACAGGCCTACTGATGAATAGCTGGTAGTTTAAAGCAGTAGGACCCTGAATTACTGGATTTCATTCAGTCACTTGCCTTCAACAGGCACAGATCAATCAGCATGAACACAAAGTCCAGCTCAAGAACACTAAACAGGCATCATACTGTATGTGGGCTAATGTGAGCCAGGTGCACAGATGATAGCAGCTGCTCTATCAGGTTTTACACAGTAGTGGCGAAACCACACGTACTCCTTGTAGTCTAGCAGTCTAGGAACTCCAGACAGGACAGTGGGTTCTACTTTGTTTTTATCTCATCTCGTCAGATGTTCTCGCTCAGTTCTGCACAGTCCAGACCTCAAGGTCTTGTACAATGAAGTCTTCTTGTGATGAGAGAGATGCGTTGTGGAAGGTGGGACAGGAAAAGCTGGAACCATGGTAAAGATCAGCATCCAGCCACAGGCCAAATCCACCCCTGCAGAAATATTTCATGTTGTCAGATAACAGGTACTGTAGTCCTGGATATCTCAGAGCAAACTGTTGCAGTAATAATTTTGCAGTCTTGCTGTTTATTACTTTATACACTGACAGCTGTAACTTCTGCCTTTTCCTTCGTGAGAATGTCTATATTGTAAATCAACTTACCCTCCTCCACCAATCTGCAGAGATTCCAGGTGGCCACTCACAAAGTAGGAGTTCTCACCGCTCCACCTGTATGCCTGTGAAAATGGCAAATGTGACACATAAGAATCTGGTGCTCATTCTAGTGTTCACATGTACATGTATGAAATATGTTAAATTCATACATAACAAAAAAAAAATCAATAATTACATTCTTGAGATTTTTAGTATTCTAAATGAGAGAATTTCTCTTAAAGGGATAGTTATTTGAAGTGAGGTTGTATGAGATATCAGTACCTGTAGTAGTCAGGTAGCCCGTGTATTGTCAGTGTATGAAGAAGCAGAGAGCGGCACCTCTTCCACAGCAGTTTATTGCTTCCACAGTGGTGGAGAAGGCTCTGCTTTTTTAAACTGGGGGTGTGCTGACCGCCAGCTACTGTAGCTAATACATATCAATAAGTACCTGATACAACCCCACTACAAATAATGCAAACTATCCCTTTAAACTTTACTGTAAATGGGAGTCTTTTCTTGTAATAATGAATCGGTTCTCCATACAATGGATGAACTAACAATAGGTAACAAAAGAAATCCTCTTTTACCTGGAAGTCAGGGTTGAAGCTGAACAGGAAGGTTTCTCCTGTGCCGTAGCAGTATTTACTGACTTTGAATGGATCGGAAGAAAAAGCACCAAACACCTGAAAAGACCAAAATGGCAGATCATTAAAGGAATGCCCACAGCTATACTGTTAATCACTTTAACTGTATTTGTGTGATGAAAAGCCTTGGAGTTGTGACAAAGATGCCAACCTTTTTGTGCATGTCTTTGATGATCAGCAGCACGGGGCTGTCCAGGCCGGCCATGTTCCTGTACAGAGTCTTCAGGCTGCTCCCATGGATGGCTGTGCTGTAGACCAGTTGCCATGGATATCCCTGGGTCCTTGCTGGCATTTGATCAGCAAGCTGTTAGAAGAAGAAAGTCGTTAATCAAAAGATGTCATACTGCAAGTTATAGAAAAATAATTATCTTAACTCCTCAAGGCAAAACTTTTGTTGATGGCTGTAATAATTGCCAAGTCGTCCACTCACTCTCTTTAGGTGGTGGTCCTCCAGCAGCTGGCTGTCATCACTCAGGACAGGTAGTTCACCTTCATCCTGGTACTCTGCCTCAGAGTCCTCCGAGCTACACAGACTCAGGCGGCGCTTGGAGTCCTTCACTGTGATGATCTGGAGGAGGGCACAATATGCAACAAGGGTTAGGGTTATTTTCATTCATTCATTCATTCATATTCATTCATTTCATCATTTACATGACTCAATTACATGGTACAGAGCACAAACAGAAATAAAATAATAATAAAGAACACTGTAAAAATGAAAAAAGTACTTTAAATTTGTATTTCAAAAACTGTCATAGATTACAGGTTTAAACTTATGAGTTTGAGTTTGACATTTGAAATGTTGAAACTTGCTTGAAGTAAGGAAATTTTCAAAAAAACAAAAACAAAACACAGTTTACAAATAACTTTTGGCTTAACTGATTATAATAACAAAATTAATTTTTATATAGATCGATGGTTTAAATAATACTTTGGCAGATACTTTTTTCAAAAATTGTTTATACTTACATTCATAGAATAAAACAAAATATGATTCATACACACTTTCTGAAAATTTCATTTACATTGCACACAAGTGTGTGCTTTGTGGTTTAGCGACTCATTTACAGACAGTGCACATGTAAAATTGAAAGGGTAAACATGTTATTGCACCAGTAAATTGATGCAGGGACAAGTTAAAAGCAGCAGCATCACAAGTGAATTCATAACCAGATGTTTGATGATAAACTGACTAAGATTGCATTTTTACCCCCAAGGTAAAGTATATTTTACCCTATCCCCATTCATGCAGTAAAGTACATCTTCTAACATGATAGTAGTCCTACCTCAACATACGGCTCCACACAGTCGCTGGCAAAATAAAGCACTTTGATATTGTCTGGCAGCAGCTTCATTGCTCCTGATTTCTCTGACAAGCTCTGCACTCTGCTGTACCACATGTCTGTTTACTAAACCTACAGTACCAGCATCCTTCAATTTGTACCCTCTGAGTTACTTTCACTTTTACGCATTTGAAATGCCATTGGTTGGTGACGTGAATGAAGGGGCATCTCATTGGTTAGCTCTGACTCTGAAAACTTTCTTTTCTCTCTAAACAGGAAAGCAAAGCACGGTTTACTGAGAGGGAAGACAGAGAGAGGATGTCCATATATAGAAAGAGTGGGATTTCCCACAACCTCTGGGATGACTGCCAAGCAGTTTGTGCCTCAGTTACAGTAAGTCGGGGATGCTTGACAAGCCTACTGCATGTGCTTATTGTCTTGACCTAATGTTGCCCTGCAGTTAAACAGCAACAGAGGACTTCTGTTTCAACTTAAATAATTTCTGTGTTAGAGGTGCACCCAAATCTGAATATGTCATTCAGGAAAGCACAAAATTTAGTGGAAACAAATATTTCTTCTGTCTGATGTTGCTCATTATTACTGAAAAAATTAGCTCCATGATAACCTTGGCATCTACGTTAATCAATCACTGATATAATGCACCAAGAAAGATATTTTTATATACTTGTACGTCTTTACTGTTCATACATCTTACATAGATAAAACTTACCTCCCAGTTTTTTGCAGTGGGGTTGACAGGATTAGTGAGGAGCTTGTTGATCACAGCCACCTTGTTCTTCTCCACTACCACATAGCGCTTCTGGTGTTTCTCTCTGATGAGGTAGCGGGGCTGGCGGTGCTTCTTGTTGCCCTTGATGTAGATTTCTGGTGACCACTGTACAAAGAAGGTGTAGAGGTGGTCGACCCTGTAGAAGCAAAAGGATAAAGTACATTTTTTAATTAATTACAGATAATCATCTTGTACCTAAATAGATGGTTAATGTTTATTCATGTGACCTGCAATAAATAAAACTGAAGCGTAATCACTGCATGTTACGTCATCTTAAAGGACCAGAGTGTAGGATTAAGCAGCATCTAGTGGTGAGCTTGCAGACTGCAACACCTTGTCTCTTCCTTCACTTCCTGGTCTCTGTGACTGTCTGTACACTGTGGGTATAAGGCTACGATTGGTGGCTTGTTTCAGGCGATATTGTGCGATATCTGTGTTTTCTCCGGGAAACAACAGCAACCTAACTAGCAATATACGTGCTGGAATTAACAAATTAGCACCTGGGTGGCTAATGATATGAATGTAAACAAGCTAGCAGCTGTTACCTTTTCTTTTAGATATTTTAATGCCAGGACTCGCCACCCGACATGCAGATGTTGCGCTAAATCAGGTTCCCCCAGTGATTTTGCAGGGGCACCATTGCGGCATCCTCGGCTTAGTGCCGCCTAAGACAATGGTGATTGGTTTAGAGAAATAAAAAAAAAAGGTCATTTCTAGAGCCAGTGTTTGGTTTGTCCATTCTGAGCTTCTACAGAAACATCGCAGGGCAACATGGTGACCTCCATAGAAGAGGCCCATTCTAATGTAACAAAAAACAATTTTTCACTTTCATTATACATGAATGAAAACTTACTGATGAATATTACATTGGCTTTCTTCCATATTCTGCTAATAAATCTCTGCAAATCTTATGCACTGGCCCTTTAATTGGAATCCAGTCAATAAACCTTTGACGCATACTAAACATGAAATTCTGCAGGAATTTTAAAGCATTAATGACAGTTGGCCTAACCTCCATCTTCCATGAGAAAACAAAGCAAAAAACAAAAAGTAAAGCAACTGCCAACCTGCCATACTGTACCATCTGTAGGGGCATGTCTGGACATGAACAGCGGAGAAATGAAGCTTGCTTTGAAACGTTTGAGTGCTAATCAAAATCAAGTCAGACTGAGAATGTCTGAGGCCATGAGTGAAAATTACGAAGCCCCATTTTTGGAGTTATTTATGTTGAACTCTGTAAACGTCAGCCACTTCTGGGCAACCCAGCATTGAAATCCTGGAAGTTAATTCAAAACCATTTTGTCCTCAGGGACGTTTAACCAACCCTCTCTATTTCTCTCACCCTCCCTCTCTTCCTTTCTTCCTGTCTCACACACATACACACACACACACACACACACACACACACACACACACACACACACACACACACACACACAGTCTCCAACTTTATGGCCTCCACATGTTAGTCTACACTGCAACAGCCTCTTTCTACAATGCATGACAAAAATAACTCCCTCTTTTTTCCTTTGCACATATAAAATTCTATTATTGGATTTAATTAAATGTTTTTGCAATTTGAAGCTCACATTTTCTCACTTAAACTAGTGGAAACAAGCAAATCAAACTACTGTTTGTTTCAACTGCAGACAACATCAGCATGCAGGATCCAGCATAACAATGCTCACAGATACTATGATGATTTGGTTCACTTACTCTCCAACGCTGTATGCAACTCCCATGGTTGACTGAATAGGAAGGTGTTGATGGTGTGAGGAGAACGAAAGGAATAGGTGGCCTGTTTGGAGGCTCAGCACAGAAGCAGCATGTCCCCTCTGCGTCTCTGCCATCGCCAGCATTTTATACCAGAGGATCAATCGCTGAGATAAGCCCCTTTGACCATAAACCCTCCCTTTCTTTCTCTCTTGACAGCTCTACGCAGCACACTGCACATATTCACACAAGGATTTCACAATGGTGCCTGTAAGCCAAATGTGGTGACACATTAACTCAACCTGCTCTGGGTCCCTGTCCTTAAAGTTTGGCTGTAGTTCAGACTTTTATGTGTCAAGGTAGCGGCTATGTGACTGAATTAGGGGGCTTGATAGACAGATAAAGGTCAGTCTGTCTGTCTGTCTGTCATTTCATTATGTCCTCTTGTCTGTGTCTCTTTCAGTCTTCCTGGATATCTGATCTCTTCCTTATATCCCATCAGTGGTGAAAAGTAAACCAATCACATTTCCATTTAAGTGAATTCTAAGGTACTTTGTACTTCACTTGTGTATCTTGATTTTCTGCCACTGCACTACATTGCAGGGTGAAATATTGCGGAGGAATAAGGATTAGATCAATTTCCAGATGAAGAATTTTAAAAACCTATAATAAGAATGAAAAATACAGTGTATTGATATACATTAAATGGATAGTATACAAAGTAGTTGCACCTCAACAGATACAAAATGTTGTAAAATGTAAAATGTAAAAACATTCAAATAATATATAATAATATGACAGTGGTAGAGGCCTATTACTTTTGATACTTTGAGTGCATGTTGTAAATAATACTTATACACTTTTACTTAAGGATAATAGTTTTTTCGCACTTTTATTTATTCAGTTTTACAAACAATATTTACAGCAACAAGATGGCTGTCAATCAGTATGCTGTCATGAGCTAAGGAAGAAGACGTTGTGACGATGTATTTATGGTAAGGGAAGGAGCACGGTCTAGAGTAGGCTAGATCCTCTTATCTTTGTTGGAAGTAACTCTTTTGACAACAACATGAGCCTCACTTTCATGAACCTCTGATAAGCCCATAGAGCTGTGAATGTGTGTGGGTTTTTTTTTAAGTAATTTACTTTTTGCACACAGTAAATTACTGTAGACTATTTTGCAGTAAAACACTCTGATTCAATCAAAAATTACAGTAATCAAAGAGCTGCTGTGAAAATTGGAGCAATAACGTTGCCACTGTAGAACATCACAGAATAAACTAGAAGAGCACACTCAGTAGAGTACAGATCTCACCCAGGCAACCCAAAAAGAATATCCTGACGCAGCTCCTTTGTAATCACAAGTATTTTTGATAAGAAACAGTAATTTAATAACACATTTTTTGTCAGTAACTGTAACGGATTACAATTACATTTCTTTTGTAATTTACTCTCCAGCAATGCTAGTATCCTATTTGACATTTGTGTGAAATTTTGTCGTAATTAGCTTATGAATTCTTGAGTTATGTCCAGAAACTGGATTTGTGATGTTACAGTGACCTTTGATCGCCAAAATCTAATCAGTTCATTCTTGTGTCCAAGTGGATGTTTGCACCAAATTTAAAGAAACTTTTCAAGGGATTCTTGAAATATCACCTTCACAAGAAAGAGGCCACAGCTGTCACCAGCTTGGAGCCATAAAAAGGGTTTTTAAAGGTTCGTCAAAAATGGTCCTTCAGCATATAGTCATGAATGTGCACAAAAGAATTAGGCTGATTGGTCCAGTAGGATGTGAGATTAGCTGCAGACAAGCTCCAGGTCCATTGAGCACACACATACACATCCACATGGAAGAAATCATGATCCTGGCAGAGGTAATTATGGATTGTATAAAATCACAGTAACCAACAACGCTTTGTAGAGGGTCGCAATAACCTTTTCTGCAGTAATGTCAAGATAGTTATAAAAATCTCTGTCCAGTAGGTTAGTCAAAGCTGGGCACAGTCAGAACTTGACATCTGACAGCGATCACATGCAGGAGAAACACTGTTAAAGATTCTAGACATTCTAGCATTGGTGTGGTGCCCAATTTTACATTGTATAAGAGCACGTTGTGTAGAAACAGAAGAATAATGAACCCAATGTAAACTATCAGGCCATAGTTCAGAACAAATCTTCTCACAATTCTTCTTCCCAAAGGGTCCTGATGAGGTGACATGTTTGTGGACATAGTGGGTGGATCCTATAAACCAGTAAAATAAATCCTTTAAACAGGCTGATTGGTGTAAAGAAGTCATCAAGAGGTGTGTCCATTGATAGAGCTGGAACTCCAGGATCTCTAGAGTGGACAAAAGAAGGGACTTGCAGATATCTGTGGAAATGATGCTTAGGTAGTGAGTATTTATCTGAGAGCGGTTGAAAGGAGACACATTATCAGTATCTTGAACTCAATATTTGCAAATACCAAACCTGAACCAAAGAAAAAAAAGCATCATCTAGAAGAGAGGGTTGGGAAAGTGGTTTGAAGTCAGAGGGGCATAAATAGAGAGTGATTGTAAACTGAAATAGTGCTTAAATTAAGCTCAATCTAAAAATTACATATTGGTAGGCATTCACCCTTTAGTGTAAGAGAAATATTTGTAAGGGTTGAAGGAAGCCAGCCAGAATGTAATGGGTCCAGCTGATTCCAACATTGTTTGTAAAACTCTGATGGGAAAACCATCTGTGCCGGGGCATTTCCCACTTTGCAGTGACATCAGCGCACTATTAAACTCAGAAATAGTTGTTTGCTTGTCCAGTTCCTCGTAAGCCGAACATTCAAGGGAGGAAATGATCAAATTGACAAAGAAACTATCAAAACATCTCAGCCTCAGTCCGAGTCTGGGGAATTTGATGAGACGAGGCTTGGCGTGCCAGCAGCCTTATTACATTTCTGTAGAAGGAAGACTGGTCTTTAATAGAACTTCAGAACTTCAGAAGAAGCCTGGATGTGACTGATCCTGGTAGCTTCATAGAGTGGTCAGCTCTAAGAACAACCCCAATCAGGTAAATAAATCTTCAAGGATTGTAACACCTATTAATGAATCTTTAATAAAAGTTTAGTGGCATATTGTGATGTGAGCTGCCTGTAAATATAGGTGGCATATGGAGTGTTGAGATGGAAAAGTTTTTTTCTCATGCCATTTTCTCATATTTCACTTCTTTTAAAATTATGCCTCAAGGGTCTTCCATAGAACGGAAGAGATGCGGGATTTTATTAGTTCTTGTCAGGGACCAAGCAGCTAGGCAATGAGGAGAACAGGAATTGGTTGGAAAATATAGGGTTTTTATTTACCCAAAAAATGCAAAACAGTATAAACCAAGAATTCAAAATCTAGGCCTATAAAAGAGGTCAACAAAATATAACTCTAGTCAAAATAACAGCAACAAAACAGGGTGTTAACTGAACAAACTGACCTAACAAAATGAAGCATGAAGGAACATATATACTGGCTTGGCCAAACCAACTAACACACAAGGGGGAAACGAAATGGACATCAACTAAAACTAATACAAAGGAAACCTAACCTAACTAAACCCAAATCCCCCTCTGACATGGCTGGAGATTGTATGGCCTGATGAGCTGGCCATGTGATTTAACTGGTTCAGCCTCTTGGCCATGCCTTTTGCCTCTCCAGGAAGACACCTCACCCCCAGCATGGTTACTCAAAGAAAGACAAAAATATTTAATATAACAGCAAAAATTAATCATTTTAACTTTACAGTGTGAAAATGTGTGCACTCCATTTAAACTGTAAAGCTAAAGGAAAATAAAGAAATTGTAAATCAAACAAACTGTGTAGTGTGGACATGAATTGTTTGGGGTGTGGTTGACTGCAAATTAAGTTAACCTGTGTAGTGTGGTTGACTGCAAATTAAGTTAACCTGTGTAGTGTGGTTGACTGCAAATTAAAATAACAAGTGTACTTAAAGTGAGGTGAGTGTGTGCACAGTATTACCCCTTTAACTGTCCTGTGTGGCCTTGGCCATCACAGTTCTCAAGCGAAAGTAAGTCTGGCAGGTGATGTAACCAATGATATTCTCATTAGAGAGCAAACTTGTGTGAGTTTGTCAGTTGAGTAGTTTTGGGTTAACGCATCCCGTTTTTCCCCAGAAGTTATAGCCACTAGCAGCTAGTAGGAAACACTCCATTACGTTGAATAAATTATGGATTTCTCTGGGTTTGGGCATTGTTGGAATCATTTGGGATAATGTAAGTACACAACTCAACAAAAATATGTAATATAAGTCTACTATTTTTAGATATTTCAATGCAGAGATGTTACATTTAATCGGTTTAAAGAAAGAACTGAAAACAGTCACTTAAAAAAGACTACATCATCTTAGTTAGGGGCATAGATGTTGGCAAGAGTTACTGTCAATTTGTAAATTTGCCCACTGATTATCACAAACCACCGTTTGGATCAGAAATGACTTTGAGCTGAACAAGGGAACCAACCGGTCTCATCTCAACTTGTAACATACCAACGTTTTGTCTGTCGGCGTCTCAGACTGATGTACACTGGTTTACACTGGTTTACAAGCTTTCAAGTAACTTGAAAGCTTGGTGTGTCACTTTCAGCTACTAACAGGTATGGTGCGTGTCTGCGTGAGCCGCCGAGGGGCAGTGACGGGAGAGTATTTGACAAGTTGAAATGGCACTGGGCTGACAGGACAGAAATGAAAGTGATATGATATGAAAGTTGAGTGGTAGTCTTGCCTTTTCAGCCATTTTTAACCCAGAACAGTCAGAATCGTTAATACGAGTCTCCTGCAGATAGATGACATGAGCTCCAGAATGACAAAGATAGTGTAGTACCATACTGCCCTTCACAGGATTGCTGAGAGCTTTACAATTCTTTACAATTCATTTTCAAAAATAGTTAACAGCTAGCCTGTCTCTGCCCAAATGTGACAAAAATTAATCAACCAGCACCTTTAATAAATCCATACTGACACTGAAGTATTAAAAAATGTTGCGGTTATCAGGGATGAGTAATATTTAAGGAGAGTCTTCAGGAAATCACCGTGCAAGAACAAACACGCATATAACCCTGGGTAACCCTTGCCTTTTTGAGGTGGTAGGCTTTGAACAAAAACCGGCTTGATTTTTTCTTGGCTTTGAGCTATGCTAAGCTAACTGGCTGCTGAGGTGTTAATCATCTCATCTAAACTCTTTACAAGAAAGCAAATAACCATATTTCCCTAAATGTCCAACTGTTCCTCTGAGTATGATTTTGGATGCAAGACATTTACTTGTAATTGAGTATTTTAAATTGTTGCATTGGTATTTTTACTTCAAGGATACTTCTACTGCATTGCATCATATTCCTTGCGGTCACATTCTCTTCTTTTTTTTTCCTTTCTCTGGCACAGTGTCTCTTCCTCTCTTTTATTCTGCCTGCCTCTCGGTTTCCTTTAAATCATCCAAAAGCAGTAATGCTTTGTTTGGCCAGCCTCAAATGCCACTCACTCAGAAGAGTGAGTAAGGCATAAAAGACTGGAAGTGGTCTGTATTAAACATGTAATTAAAGCAAAACTGGCAGCTGCTTTGGAAGTTTACGGGATAATGCAACATCAGGAATTTTTGATGGTGCATACTTATGATGGTGCATCATGTTTGAAGAAGATGCCTTGGCTTACTTAAATGGCAGATTGCTACTGTTCATGTTCATTCCTTGTGTTTATATACATATGTATGTGTCTTTCTGAGCCTGCTTTGATGTTGTTGTTTTTTTCAGATAGAGGGTTTCAGCGTACACAATGACATGGATGGTTACATAAACTCTTCTCAACTCTATCTCTATCATATCTGCCATTTGAACCCTCTGTTTGAGCAGTCTCAACTCTATCAGGATTAGTCTCAGGCTCAAGCCTTCATGTCAAGATTTAATCAAAGCAGCAAACGCTGATTGCAGTGTTGACCATTCATAAATGATCAATCTTCAATACTAGCCAATCAGACATGATCAATTTACAGTGTTGACAATTGTCTTTCCACACTAATGTTCAAACAGAATAACAGAGTTGTCTGTCTCTTCTATCTGTTGTCATTAGGATTATACAGTCAACACAAATAAACAGTCTTCTCAATGTCTCACATCAACTGAACATGCTCAGCTGTTGAAGCAGTTATCTTATTTGTGAGATCTGCTTTGAGGGTTTTATTTCCAAATTCCTTCACTTATATCACTAGATTTTTCTGCAGTATTATCTTCCTTACAGTATTCTCTGTACTGCTGCAGATAATAATTTGCACACACTTGATGAACTTATTATACTGAATCAAGATATATACAGAAATAAGACAAATACAAATATGTTGTACAACATATTTTTTGAAAGTTACATTGATTACAATGACAGGGCTGCATTTCGCTAAATTACAAAATGTTGGTGGTTCCAGTGCTCAAACACAGGTTTGTTCATGTTCCAATATCAGGTGTGGAGATTACACTGGGGATACTCTGGGGTCAACAGTCATGATGTCTTATTCACAAGAGAAATAGGATGAAGAAAATCAATTTGAGACAGTGTCCGGCCTGACACACAGACAAAATCTATACTGTAGGTAAAGATAAAAATACTGTATACACTTCAGATGACACATGCGCATGCATACTTGCAAAGACCAGCAGACATGCATGCGCTCATACTATATGCAACTGTGATTCATGTATACATGTTAGTCCCACACATGTGTACACACATACGCAGAAGAACTCTTAACATTGCTGCTGTCCAGTGTAGTGTATCAGTAGGACGATTGTGGGCTTTGCCTGTTTACATGCTAACAGCAGTGAACAACATTTGCATGCATGGGTTAATGAATTGCTCTCACTGGGTTTTGGTTCCCACTAAAAATGCTCTTTCCACAAAATTGCACCACACATGGTTTGCAATATTTCCTGTCATCAAAGCAAGCAAGAAAATATTTTTCTGCTGAAACTGAACATGAAGAATATGAAACATGCAACTAAAGCTACTGTATATTATGTAACATTTAATTAAAATGTCTAAAAATGACATTTGTTATTCATTGTGTTGAGTTGTGTACGTACATCATCCCAAATGTTTCCAGCAATGGTCAAACCCAGAAAAATACATACATATTTAAGTTAACGGTGCGTTTCCTACTATCTGCCTAGTTGCTATAATTTCCAGAAATCACAAATAAGACACAAATATGTCTGAGTTTGAGGTCAGTAAACATGAATAAACGTAACATTAATAAAACCTTTCCTTGTCCATGAACATGATTTCTGCCTGAGTCATATCAGATAGATTTTCATCTACAATGGTGGTTGTTTAAAATGAAGACAGCAACTCCCATAATCCCATACTACTTCAGACATCATCAGACTACAGCTCATCATCATACGATGGAAAACACTGAGGATATGTTCGAACAAAAGGTAGGTCATGATCTAGACAAAAACCTATCTTTACTTCTCTTTCACAAGTAAGTAAAATATTCAATGTATCGATTTTGCCTTTTTTGCCACTACAATGTACTAATATATTGTATGTTTGTACTAACGTATGTGATTGTACAATGATGTTAGAATTTTTGCCACATTTGTTCACACAGCTGTGCAAGGCATCTTTTCCTCATTTCATTTAGAATTTGTTTGAAAAAAAAAAATACAAAAATGAAGTACTTCACATTACCTCATTTTGATGAAAACTAGACTGAACTATTTGTGTTAGTACAGTGCAGATAATTTTTATTATTTTCTCTGGTTAAGGCAGGATAGTGAGAGGAAGTGACTCAGAGATAAGTTAATGGTTATAATAGAAAATGTAACTTCAAACAACAGAGACAATATAATATAGTTTGGTGGATGTCCTAAATGATGTGTACCACACAGTCACACCCTCACCCTCACACACACACACACACACACACACACACACACACACACAACACACAACAAGCCTTCCTCATTTTCTTGACAGTGGGTTGTGGCATCAGTTGTTGCAGAGCCGTTATTGCTTCATCTCTCCTCCAATTCCCATAAATCCTCTCCGTGCACACTTCCAATCAGACATGGGAAAAATGTCTATGAGCCTGCATGCTCTTTTCTCTGTGTTCACACACGCACACACACACACACACACACACACACACACACACACACAGAGTAATCAGGAATGCAGGCTGACATATTAGGTTTTGTTTACTCCTACAAGCATTTGGTTTTTGCAGCCTGGAATGTCAGTTAGATGCACACTTGGTCACTCTGCAGCCTAGTGTAAGTAAGCATGCCTCTGCAACACTGAAAGTACACAAGTAAGCTGAAAGAGTATGGTGGCTTTTCAGAAATCTATAGCTTAGGTGACTATCACCGGTAGATAAAGCCAGAGACTGATGCCATTGTTTTGTTTGATAACAATTTAAGATGTCTATGTGCTTTTGCGAGATCAGCTTCTCAATGCAAACATTCAACATAAAATCAATTCAGTTTCTTCTGAGCAATATCAAGGGTATTTACAAGATAATCATTGAGATTTTTTTGACCGTGAATATTTTTCATCTCACATTGGCATTTAAGTGAAACTGGCCCTGCAGTGCAGTGTAATCCGATCAAGATGTTATTTCTTTAATTCTGGCAATTGTCGAAAATGACACAATGGCCAGACTATGTAAAACTAAAGGCCAAAAGCAGAACATGTTTGCTTCAGTGTTTTACTGTGTTTTACCTACTACTACTGTAATGACCTCTTTCTTCAAACCTAGCACACTGGATCAGTGGTGCAACTGTAGAACTTGAACATCTAGAAAACAAGTATAAGTCATTACAGAGAAAGCACACCATCTGTCTAAATGATTAATAATTGTATTTAACTTGTTGAATACATCTTGTGCTGTATGAGATCATACTGACTACCAACTCCTCTCAACATACTCAAATGGTTGCTGACTTTGACTGTTACCCTATAACCAAGCTTCAAATTGAAGTGGCTGCAGCTTAAAGCTGTGGGAGGTAGTTTATTTTTGGCATCACTAGCAAAAGTTCCATAATAACCTTTAAGTATAATGTGATTAAAAACTAGACTTCTGCTCCTCCTCTAGACTCTGTTTTCAGATTTTAGAAAATCTAGCTCACGACTGGAGACTTTGGCCAATCACAGGAAGATATTTGCAGTGTTTCCATATTTGATTAAGTGTTCTTTATTTGATTGTGTTTTTTTCATTATTCGGATTCTAACATACGCACGTGTTGTCAAATTGATGAAGATGATTTCTTGATTTGCATTTTTTTTCTGTTTGCATGTGTTTTCTTACATTGTCGGGCATTCAAACCACAGAGATCAGTTAGAAGCCACAAAAGTACTGAGAGCAGAACACACAAACACTTTTTAAATTCCTTTGTCGCTGCTCTCCTGTGAACACGAGTTTGTCTTGGCTTTCCAGTCAATCACCATTTTATATGGGGGGGGTACCAGTATTAAAAAAAAACAGCATACACAGATGCTCAAACAGAACAAGTGATGACAGCATGTTTCTCATTATCACTGGAATTACACATATCAATATAGAGATGACATACTTTTTGCAAAAATATATACTTAACGAATTTTATTAAATTCCTTCAAAGTCTTGTAAAGCAGTAATTCTAGGTTGTTGTTTTTTTATTGTTTGAACCTTCATTGGAAAATTGTTAAAGAAAATTTTATTTTTATTAAACTGTGGTTAAATCATATTTTATCATATTTTTTTTTACTATTAATCTTTAGCTTTGTGTGTTTCTGGAATCAGCACCAAGCTAAAATGAAGCAGTGCAGAGGTCATTTAAAGTGACATGACCACAAGTTGAACCCTGCTGGGGCATTGATTTCTCACTATCCAAAAGTCCATTAGGGGTTATTGCTGAAACTCACGGAGTATGTGCGTTGTGTGTGTTGCGGGGGCATGATCTGTTTATGACTGTGTATTTTTCCTCATCTGTCAGTGTAGGCTACATGCCTACAGTGTACGTGTCTCAGTGATAATAAAACACGACTGAACATTTGTCAATCAATTCAGCGAGCACAGCCGCAGCAGTGAGTTCACATACAGGTTACAGGTGAGAGTGTATCAGCTTGAGTGTCCGGCTCAGTCAGGATTGTGTGTGAGGTATATTATACAAACCTTACCTAGAATTAATCAAATGAATCTGTGTGAATTTTGTCAGGGGCATCCAATAAAATACAATTACTTTACAAAACAATTATTCTTCCCTCAAGATATACTTCGTTACTTTTCAGTGTGACTAAACATAATGCTAAAAATATATAGTTTTCTTTGCCCCTTGTGCAAAGTGTAAAGGAAAAAAAAAGTTTTTTTTAATTTTTTGAACAGCAGTTAAATCATATTTTATCATATATTTTGTAATAATTAAGTTGTGTTTTTGTAATAATAATAATAAAGTTGTGCTTTTGTACAATACGTTAATCAGTGAGGTCTGGCCTCCACTCCTTCGTGTGCTCCATGTAGCTGATGTTGGTTGCTGAAACAGTCCGCTGTGACTTGGGCATAATCTACTCTCACAGATACCACTTTCCCCAAAGTAGATCAATTCTAGCCTGCAGTATTTTAGGCAAACAGAACAAGGTTTGCTGTGGGGAACATCTTGTAAGACATCAAACCACACTGTTGCTAGCTAGCTAACTAATGAATCATAGCCGTGGCTTTACACTACTAAAAGCTGAGATTGATTGACAGGTGGATGTCGTATTGTTGGTTCTAGCTTACATAGGCATCTGTCATATTTAGTTTTACAGGAAGAAAACATGATCGTATTTTCCATGATTTTGATATAAAACACAAAGATTTTTTTTGCCTATATTGTTAAAAAGATGATATGATATGGGGGGTATGATCTAAAATGGTAAAAAAAAAAAAAAAAAAAGCATTTTTACTTTCATCTGAACTTTTACATAAGAGCACTGAAGCTATCCTGGACTCTACAAATGGTTCTAACTTCTTTGGAGCATGATATTATGCGTTAAAAATGTTCACTTGCGCACAGGCATGGACTTTTTCCCCACATGGCTGCTCATTTAGTATTAGTGCTCAAAACCAGGTTAATGCAATCATGCTTTTGTTCTGTATTTTCCTGCATGCTGAGAAGCCAAATCTCAGAGCTCACTAAAACTGGTTTGGGCTGGATAAGAGACTGCTTTGCACTGTGTGTGTGTGTTGTGTTCGTGTGTGGGGTGTGTGTGTGTGTGTGTGTGTGTGTGTGTGTGTGTGTGTGTGCATGTAAATGTGTTTACCTAAGTGTACATGTTTTTCTGTCATGGGCAATGTTTTAGGAAAGGAAGATATAGTATCAATACAAAGTATTAGCATTCAGCATGTTATACCTCAGGATTGTAAACCTACATGACTATACAGTATATGGCACCAATGTTCTTCTCTTTATATCTTATTCTCTTTTCCTTCTTTCTCAACCATTTGCAACCTCATCTGATGTAAACTGCTTACCAGGCACTTCAGAGACATTTAACTTTAAATGGCATTTAGTGACGCTCTGATGCAACATGTGTAGCAGCAGGTAGTAAAGGACAGGTTTAAGCCTGATGACAGTGTAAAAACTCTGTCTGCTGTGTCAGTCAGGGTTAATCAGTGATGCTTCTGAGAGATTCAGGTTCTCAATGACCCACTTACAGAACAAGATGTATTGTGGGATACAGGGGTTAAGGTAAACCACAAGTGAGCACTTACTGACGTTTTTAAGACGAACCCTAAATGGTACTTCCTCTGCACCTGGGGCCTTGCTTCATAGGAAACTCCAGTGGGTTCAAGATGAAAGGTATAAGAAAGCCCAAACACCACTGTGCCATTTCTAATTGAAACCGCTGGAAAAAAAAACATCCTACCTTACTCAACTGAAAGCTGTTAGTATGTTTCCAAATCTTGAAAAGGAAAAAAACAGCAGATGACAGTGACCAGCTGATAATTACTAATGATTTGATGTATTTTTATTGACAATTTCATGACGATTACTCACTTTAATTATCATGGAGGCAATCAGTGATTCATCTTAACAACAGACTAAAAATAAGAGTTATTAGAGGGCTACTTGGTAATTTACGTCACACTTGTCATTTCGTCAGTTGGTTCACAAAGACTTCTGGATGGATTGCCATGAAATTTTGTGCAAACTTTCAGATGACACTGCACTCGGACACTCAGATGATCCTTAACTTTTCATATAGCTCCAACCTAAGTTCAAATTTTCACATTTCACCTGTAACTTTGGAATTGCTCACCTGACGCACATGCCAAAAAAGTTTTCTAGCTCCTAGTTTCTTGGCCCTGCCGACTAGTTCTTGCTCAGCTCATAGACTGGAGTTCCACACATGTCCAATCATAGTAGCAGTCATGGAGTAGCAGAACCGACCCGTTACTCTCCCAGAACCATTAATATAAGATCTGCAACCCAACTCATATTTAAACACGCACACACACACAGTCGCTCTCTTGTCACTCGCTTGTGTTCTCGCTCGGCCCAGCACCTGTGCTGCTGTAGCAGTGTTTCCTCAACAATGTGTGTAGTATAACTAAGATCATACTTTCTGGCACCTTATACAAGCAGTTAAGCCAATGACAGTGTTATCCTGAGTCGCCTTATACACCAAGTTTCTCCCAAACAACTTGGCCTTCAACAATGTATTGCCAACAGTTTGGTAATCACCACTGGCTTAGCCTTTATGTTTGCGTAATTTCAGCTAGTGGCTAACCTACATTGCTGTCCGATCAGGTTATGACGTCCCATTATTTGTCAAGATGTGGGGTCAGTGGTTGTACCACAGGCTTTCACAATAAAATCCTTGCAGCTGATTAGGCTTGATATTACTCTATTAGTGGATTTAAATGTCAAAATTACTAAATTACCACGCAAACATTTTCAATTCAGATTTCTACAGGAAAAAAAAAATATTATTGTATTGTATTGTTATATTATTGTTCTTACTTGTTACACACTTGCAGTTAGTTCATTTTTACGTGTAGGCTACTCGTGAATTTATATAAATATATTTTCAACCTGTTGCACAACTTTTTGGTAGGTCACTCAGCGGGTACCTAACCTGATGCAGGACTGTGCCATAGGCTTTTAGATTTAGACACAGATTTTTAAAAAGCTTTTCTTGGCTCTAGAGACAGTCATAATTGACCCTATTTGCAGCATGAGGTGCCTGCGAACAGTTTTACAGATGTATCTTTTAGGAAGAAAATGCTTTTTGGTGCAATTGTCCCTAACATTGTTTGGTGTGTTTGTTTTTTTAAATGAGGTTTATATGTTTGATCATGTAGTTCATTTACAGGCCTTTTCCACCAACAACCATCCTGAGCATTTCAACCCAAAAATATATTGATTCGGAACAAAAAGCTCAAACTAAAATATATCAGATTTTTCTTGGGAACCGAAGTGGGGCGTGTCATATTCTAGCAATCCTTGTGCACTGTGCTACACCCTCTATTGATGACATCCTTGATTAATACAGTTGTTTTGCTCAAAACTGGCAGAAACGTGGGCAGGTTTGTGAGATAACACCAACGTTCCAAGAACGTTCTGGCTCTCTCATCAAGCACGTAATGCATGAACATGTAGACAAGGTTCAGTTGTAGACTCCCTGTGCTTTTAATTTTTAATATTTTACGAGAAATCTGAGAACCACATCTGTCTCTGAGAGCAGTCGCAGCCTTCAAAACCAATAATACTTAGAATAACCATCTTCACCTCTGAGCTCATAATCTTGACTGTTGCTGGTATTTAAAACCCAGATTTTAAAAAAAGAATCTTGTACTTTGTCACAATGTCAGATTAACAGACTCTGGTGGCCTGCCAAAATTACCCTGACTCTTAGTAAACTGAGCAACCTTTAGTTTTGCACTTTAGACCAGATCAGGCTCTACGCAGAGACAGCCAAGGCCAGCATTATGCTGTCTGTCCATTTTGCTGTGGCTGTGCAGTCTTCTCTGGACTGTCATAAAACTAAGCAGGTCATTCTATGAGCAATGTTGCATCAATTTATGTTGTTATATGAATTTGCGTTAAATATATAACTTTTTCACATAAGGTACAGTAGAGAAGCTACTCTCTTCGTCTCTCTAAGTTACTCACTCAAGGCAGCAGAAGCTAAGATTGAACAATCAGTACAATAACACTGAAAGAAAGTCAGTCATTTTATATATTTTTAGTAGATAATTTGGAAAAAAGAGTAGGAGGGGATGGAAATCTGACAATCAAGTTTCACAATCCTCCTTTTGAATAAGTAACAGAACAATAAGTGATGATGTTTTTTGTGTATACGTTTGTAGGTTTGTGTGTAAACCTCATAAATAATGGACATCTAAATGTGTGCACGTCATAAGATTTTGTGGTCTATGAGCAGGGCCCAAATTCACTTATTGACTCATAGCTTCTGAAAGTTTGTAAATGACTCATGCCATCCCACTGCAGGTCTGTGTGGGTGGGAGATTCCGTACAGAAGGCAGAGACCACCTACAGTACACTAAGAATGATTTCGATTTGTAAAAGGATATTGCTCACTTATCCAGTCAGACATGCAAAAACATGCCTGACAAAGTTCATTCATTCCAGTTTGATTTCTTGAGGTCAAAAGTTTTCAGTGTCCAGCCGGTTTTGTCCACTCTGCTGCCAGCCCATGTGCCTCACGTTCAGTACGCTGGCTGGCGTAATTCCAGTACCAAATCAGAGGGCAGTGGCAGTGACCTGTTTCTGCTCTACATATAAAGACGATAATGCTTAACTTAGCTGAGGTTGCACAGCACGTATGTAGGTTACTGTGCTTATTTGCTGTTTAAACTCATAAATGTTTATAGGAGGTATAGTATATCTGTATAACACCAACTAAGAAACATTTATAGCACCTTGTCAGTATGGTCACACAACTGCTGATCTACACTGAAGTTCAGCCTGGGTCATCCCTACTCGAGCTTCAGCTTTGCTCTTTTTAGGAAAATGTAGTATTTATTGTAAATACAACCATACCTGTGTTTTACTGCAGGCTGTGGTGCTTACAGAAGGCTAAACAGTCTATTTCAAAAGAATTCAAACATCAAATTAAACCAGAATGTTACAGTGATACAAGTTGTGCAAGACAAGAGTACACGTTTCTACGTGCAGAATCAAACTTTGGTAAACCTACACAGTTTTGTTAATATTCTACTAAACACAGCTGAGATTGAAAAGATTAGCTGACGTGGCATTAAGCATGATTTTAGGTACACTATGGATCAGCCCAAAAACTGTGATAAACACTACATATTTCAGTCTCTCTTTAAGGGAGTATTTCACTTTAAATGCTGATGGAACATTTGAAAATAATGCCGGATTCGTTATTTTATGTCAATAAAGGCACTTTAAATGCAAAAGCAATTTTACAAATAAAGATCAGTTTACGCACCATGGAAAGTAGTCAGACTGTGAAAACAGTTATAATATCCTATGTGGTTCTAGTGAAACTTTGTTAAGTCTGAGAAAGTTACTCAAGGGGGGACATGAAGTTTGAAAGGCATGAGCATTTACAAGACGGGGAATCATCTTTTTATTGACTGCTCTGTTTTATGCCAACTACTGATTCCTCACCCCTTTTAACTGGACGGTAGGGACCACAAGTCATCAACAACTGCTAGGCTAAAAACAAGGCTTACCTCAACTCTTGTAGATTACATCTTGGCCTTTGTTATGGCTCAAAAACTGACATCCATACAAAAGCTTTTGTTTCATCTTAGACCAGAGCATCTGCAGATTAATTCCATACTGATTTGTTACAATCCACTAAAGTTAGACATGATCAGGATCAGAATCAGAAATACTTTATTGATCCCCGGGGGGAAATTGTTGGTGTTAGGTGCAACTGTAACACCAACAATTTCCCCCCGGGGATTTAAGAAAGACTAGAATGTAAGTAAAAGTATATATATAACATATAGAAATATAAATATAGAAATCAAGATTGAAATATTATGTAGAGATAAAACTTTATTATATATTATATATAGCAATATGTACAAATATATACAGCAGTGGTACATATATATACTGTACATATAACTAAAGAGTAACTTGTAGCACTGTTAAGATGAGTCCAAATCAGTCTGTTTACTTGGAGTGACAGACACCAAGGGAAGAGCTATAGAGCTTGATGGCCACAGGTAGGAATGACTTCCTATAGCACTCCTTTGTACATTTTGGAGGAATCAGTCTCTCACTGAATGTGCTCCTGTGTTTAACCAGCATGTCATGGAATGGGTGGGAGACATTGTCCAAGATGACATGCAACTTAGTCAGCATCCTCTTCTCCGACACTGCCATCAGAGAGTCCAGCTCCACCCCTACGACATCACTGGCCTTGCGGATCAGTTTATTAAGTCTGTTGGCGTCTGCCCCCTTCAGCCTGCTGCCCCAGCATGCAACTGCAATCCTGAGCATAGACCGGCAGATGTTGAAGGACCTCACTCGTCTCAGAAAATAGAGACGACTCTGGCCCTTCCTGTAGAAGGCATTGGTGTTCTTTGTCCAGTCAAGTATGTTATCAATATGTACCTCCAAGTACTTGTAGTCATCTACAATGTCCACGCTGCCCCCCTGGATGGAAACAGGGGTCACTGGTGCCTTGGACCTCCTCATATCTACAACCAGTTCCTTTGTTTTTGCCACATTGAGTTGCAGATGGTTCCTCTCGCACCATGTGACAAAGTTGTCCACAGTAGCCCTGTACTCATCCTCATCACCCTTGTTGATACATCCAACTATGGCAGAGTCATCAGAAAACTTCTGAAGATGGCAGGTCTCTGTGCAATAGCTGAAGTCCGTGGTGCAGAGAGTAAAGAGGAAGGGCGAGAGGACAGTCCCCTGCGGGGCCCCGGTGTTGCTGACCACTCTGTCTGACACACAGTGTTGCAGGCGCACGTACTGTGGTCTGCCCGTCAGATAGTCGACAATCCAGGACACTAGGGGGCATCCACCTGCATTGCTGTCAGCTTGTCACCCAGTAGGGCTGGACGGATGGTGTTGAATGCACTGGAGAAGTCAAAAAACATAACCCTCACAGTGCTCGCCAGCTTGTCCAGGTGAGCGTAGACACGGTTAAGCAGGTAGATGATGGCGTCCTCAACTCCAAGTCGGGGCTAATAGGCGAACTGTAGGGGGTCCAGAAGTGGCTTGACCAGGGATTGGAATTGATCCAGGATGAGTCTCTCTAGAGTCTTCATGAAGTGAGAGGTCAATGCCACCGGTCTGTAGTCCTTGGAGCCACTGGGCTGTGGCATCTTTGGCACAGGAACAGGCAGGATGTCTTCCACAGCACAGGGAGCCTCTGGAGACTCAGGCTCATGTTGAAGACATGCTGAAGTACTCCACATAGCTGGGGGGCACAGGCTTTGAGCACCTTGGGGCTGACACCATCAGGGCCTGCAGCCTTGTTTGAGTGAAGTCTCATCAGCTGTCTTCTAACCTGGTCAGCAGAGAAGCACAAGGTGACAAGTGGGGGAGGAGAGGAGTCATTAGGGTGAAGAGTGCAACCAGGGGAGGAGGAGGTGTGAGGAGAGCTGTTGCAGTACAATGGCAGGCCATAAGGCGGGGGCGGGGGAGAATGGGGGAGAGTGGAGTGGGTGGCGGTTGTTGATGACAGACAATGATATGAGATGAATAAATATTTGAACCAATTTTCATGAAATCTGGTTTATTAAAAACCTGAAATATTGAACATGATAGTGGTCAGCTGTTGGAATTAAATTCAGTTACTGGGGAGCTCAGCTCTGTGCTAAAACATTAACCTGCTGAATAGCCACAACTTCCAATGGAATATGAAGGTTCCAGTCTTTGAATAGGCATCAAGTGTATTTATTTTTTAATTTTAGCTTTTGTAAGTACATCTATATTATATTGTTGTCACCTTGCTGCCTATAATGTCCTAAATAAATCACAACATACTCTAGGCACTACAGCTTCAAAAGCCTGGTGACCACGGGTCTTAAGGTGTATATGTGGGACAGACAGTAACATAATTTATTAGACCTAACAGGGTGAGCTGATGAGTAGGGATGAAGTAATTCAGCAACATATGCAGGAGCCTGACCATTCAGTGCTCTGTAAGTAAGAGTGGGAGTTTTAAATTGGATTGGAGCCTGTGAAGAGATTTAAGTATGGCTGTAACGTGAGACAATCTATTTGACTTAGTGAGTAGTCTTACAGCAGCACTCTGGATTGTCTGCAGACAATCAAGACCAGACATGCTAACTGCAGAGAAAAGTGCATTAGAGTAGTCAATACAGGAAGCATGTATGAGCATTTCTAGTTCAGCAGCTGAAACTACAGATCTCAATTACAGATCTTCACTTGTGGAAGAAGCAAGATCCAGTCAGCTGCTTGACATGGGTGTCAAATGATTCAGATTGATCAACTATTACCCCTAAATTATGTACGATGGAGTTGGCTGCAGAGGACAGAGGCCTAATACTTTGTAATACAGGGGCCCCAGTACTGAGCCCTGTGGGACACAACAACATAGATAAGAGGAATGAGACACAGAATCGCCAATAGAGACAGAGAAACTTTGGTCTGTGAGATACGATGACAACCAATCTAATGCTGCCTGATATACCCACTGAGTCATGTATAGTTTAAGAATGTTAGAAAATACTGAAAATATTGAGTATAGCATTATACTCTGTCACACTGTATCAATTCTCAAAACACTGTATCATGGTATTGTGATACATGCTAAGATTTGTAGCAGTGGTTCATTTTATGTTGTGTTTAAACCCCTGATTGACCCCTGAGATAGCAGTGCTACTACCTTTTTTCATAGGTGCTTCACCCTCTGTTGCCTGGTGGAGATGTGCACTCAACTCACATCTTCTAGATATTACTATGAACATTTTCACATTCCTTATTCAAAATTTTATACACTTCATTTTTAATCACTGCACAGCTCCATATGCTGTAGAATATTTATTACACACATTTTTGTTGTTGTTTGTAGTGCACTTTTAGCAGTGCTTGTATTTTATCCTACTTTGTATATTTTGACTGTTCTGCACCACAACACTAAGGAAAATTCCTTATACATTTTACCACAAAGCATTTTGTAACTATTTAGAAGTTTTAATTATTTTATATTTTTTTATTGTTTTTACAGACATCAAAGAAAGAAATATATTTTTAGAAACAGTTACCAGTCTTTTCTACAAAGCAAAAACACTCTGTCTGTGTTATGAAACCATTATGAAACCCATGTTCACTACCAGGAATGAGGCGTATTTATCCTCAGACTCACTGAGATTAAAGCAACTTTGCAGCGGAGGAGAGGTGCTGTTTCATAACTAAGCTACACTTTTTGGGTGTATCAACAAGTTTGGTAATGTGATTACTTGACCAATTCTGGTCAACTGTGATGTCGTCACCAGTAACAGCGCTGCTATTAATGTCAAGGGGGGTTGTTAACATTTTTCTTTTAAAGCGCTGCATTGTACTAAGTAAACAAACAAGTAGATAAATTAATAGATGAACATAACCATAAAAGTGTATTCAGTAATGTAGATTTAGAGATTTTCTTCACAGAACTGCACATAAACAGTTAAAGGACAATGGTAGGCTACAAAAACAATATCATTCATGACATGTCTCTTAATGATATAAGGGTCTCCAAGGATATTGCCCAAGAGTTTCAGGAAATATCTCAATCTGGTTCCTGAGATTAAAAAAAGATATTAAGTGGTTTGAAACAGCCAGTCCAGTAAATATCCTGAAGGTGATATGATAACATATCAACACAGTATTGTTTTGTTTTGTTTTTTTTTTGTTTTGTTTTGTTTTTTTTTGTTTGTTTGTTTTTGTGTGTAAAACAAACAGGGGGGACAAGGACAGTTCACCCCCAAACCAAAAACACTTACTTTTCATCTGGCCTGTTTACTCATCTATATTGTTTTGGGCTGAGTTGCAGAATTTTGAAGATACTGGCCGTAGAGATGTTTAGCTTCTTTCCAAGATAAGGGAACTAGATGGCACTAGTCCTGCATTGCTCAAAGCACCAAAAGAAAACATTTGAAAAACTCAACAGCAACATCTCTTTCCAGATATCATGTCCTGGTTGCTCAAAATAATCCACAGACCTTGTTGTGAGCAGTTAAAAGTAGTTCTTATGTGAAACTTCTCACAACAAGGTCTGTGGATGATGTTCTGTGGATTATTTTATTTTATTTTATTTTATTTTTATTTTATTTTATTTTATTTTATTTTATTTATTCATTTATTCTGGTGCTTTGACCATGACAGTACTAGTACTATTTAGTCACATTATATCGGAGAGAAGGCAGACCTTTACAGATCTTTACAGCCAATATCTCCAAAAATCTGCAAAAAAATCTAGATGGATACATAGCACTACAGGCCAGGGGAAAAATATGCATTTTTTTTTTTTTTTTTTTTTTTTGGTGAACTGTCCCTATAAAGCACCAGTGTGTAGGATTTAGTGGCATTTCGCTGTGAGCTCGCAGTTTGCAAATACCTTGTCTTAGCCTCCCCTTACAAGCATGTAGAACCTATGTGGCTGTAAAATTCATATAAAATGTGGATGGTTTAGTGAAACATGGCAGTAAATTATAAAAAATCTGTTGGTTCACGATTATTCATTGTTTAAAAGTTTGCTCTGAAGCATGGTTTGAAACTGACAATTGTTTAAAAGGCAACACCTGAATGCAGTTTAATATTCTCTAATATTGTATTTCTTTCTTTGTCTTGTCTGCTGCTTCCATGAGTTATAGAAATCATTTGAGCACCAAAAGCCACAAAAACTTCACAGATTACATGGGAAAGTTCAAAAAGAACTTCCCATAAAAGGTTGAAAAACACGTCACTTCCTGTGGCAATTGTGGTAGCCTAGATTCAGAACCCAAAGCGCGGCCTTGAGGTTCAACTGACAAGACAGTTTACTTTCTTTTTTCCTTTCTTTATTGAATAGGAAAATTAGAAAAAGTTGCATGAAGTGGACATTCCACAAAGATTCCATATCTAAAATACATATGTCAGTTGAATAATATATATATCATATATTATATATATACACACATATATTATATATATATATATATATATAAAAGCAAGTTAAATTAAATATGAAAATAGAACATCTAAACATAAAGGAAATGACAACAACAGGGTCAATAAATCTTAATCAGGGGCCACAGCAAATAGTTCTTCACACTGTGTCATTATCATCAACAGGTCTGTAACAAAGATTATTCTCCTTTCCATCAAAGTCTTTATGCTCTTATTGTGAAACAGTTTATTTTCTAAATTTAGTCAGGCTTAACACTGATATAATGTAACCAAGACCACTACAGCAACACATCAGCAACTAGTGAGCAACAACAGCAAGGAACAGCAACCTGACAAGCTACAGGTTAAGACTGCTCTCTACTGTACAATATGCTCCATTGCTCATTATTAATTAGTGAACAGCTGCACGTGCAGGTGAGGGGATCTTCAGAAGCCCAGTGACGACATCTACTGGAGAGGTGAGGTATGACAGGACACAGTGAGTGACGTAAAAAGCCTATCACATTTTATTATTCTCTCAAATGAAACTGCAGCGAACTCCTCTATAATGACGTCTATAATCTGTTCAGGAACGTACTCAGTCAGTCCAAGTGCAAATTATCTGATGTGTTTTCAAAAGGCATAAGTGTTTGGCCATTGCATCACATACTGTATCAAAGTGATTAGTAGCATTTGGGGGTCACTATGCTTCAACAGTGCAACAGGTGCTTATCAGATGGTGTGGAAGTGTGCCCTGTTTTTTGCTTTGCCTAAATTGCATTTTTCAGTCAGTAACAGTCAGGTTTCATCGTGCCTTCTAATGTGACCGTTCAGAACAACATTTCTCCAGCTTTTCCTGGTAAAACCTGAAATCCATTTAAATCTGGAATGTACCCCACTTCTCAAGGGCCTGCATGAATGTTTTTTAAGGGTACTATGTTGCAGTTGCATGCCTCTGCCAACCAGTGTAGCTGCAGTTTGCATCCATTTCTGTCTGTGCTCATATAATGTATGAAATGAAGACACTGAAGGAATTTGAAAGGTATTACTGGTGTTTTTTGGCAAAATGAAGTTATCATTACATTGACATGTGTGATACCAGTGAATAATTTCCAGTGAGAAAATGCTGTCTTCTCTTAGAGACTATTTCCAGAGGATTGTAGAAGACTGACAGAGTTGAATATTCTGATAGCACAGTGAAGTTGACCTTTGACCTTTTGGGTTTGGAAAAGAGGTACTAGATGGACAACCCCAAAACATGATGTCTCCAGGTGAGCATTCTGCTAGTTACAGCTAAATACAGTTTTTGTTAAATAAATTGAGCTACATTAACAGCATTTGTACCTCTCATTGTAGTATTATGCTCATGTAAATGCAGCTTCATCACTCACCCCAAACAAATTGCCATCTGTTATAACAAGACCACTCATCAGATGCTGTCCACAGCACTGAGAGAAATCTGTAATGTATTCACCTTCTTGCTGTACAAAACATATGACAGAGGTTTGTAGTAATTAGGGGCCGGGCAGCCTAAGCTGCCAGGACCCTATTGTTATCCTGCATGTTCTTCTTTCTTCTTTCTTCTTTCTTCTTTCTTCTTTTTGTTCTTTGTTCTTTCTTCTTTCTTCTTCCGAGGAAATCCTACTTCCTTTGCGCGAAAAAGCGCCAAACTTTGCGCAAAGGTCCAGTCCCATGCCAGATTGCCTCAACTGCAAAAACAGGCCAATAGTCCTGATGGTGGCGCTACAGCAAGCCTCTAAAGTTCAAAATTTTGAAAATTCACAACAAATCAACCATATGTGCTACAGATTTGCAACTTTCACCAAAATGTAGCCCCAATACTGAAGAAACTTTTGTACATTTAAACCTATTGCAAATTATGAAGTCCATCACTCTGTTTTTTTCAAAAACTGTAAAACTTATTAAACCTATCTCCTCCCACAATTTTTGCGCAATTGACACCAAACTTGCTACAGAGCATCTTCAGACTGTCCTACACAAACGATCCACAACAGATTTTTGATTTATCAAAAATTGAGCCTACAGTGCATCAAAATGTTTGACTGTAAACGGTATTATAAACATATACTTGCAAATTCTTGCTAAATACATTTTCAATGTTCATTTTAAAAAAATGACAAAATTTTGGAGTCATGGTAGATGATGTTTGGAAAATATCAGAATTTTATCTCAAAAACTGAATTTTTTACAGCATTTTGAATTTCACTCTCATGCGAACAATTGGAGTCAATGCAAAAATGGCATTTTTAAACATCAGTTTTTCACTCATGGAACCAATAAATCATTGTGAAAAACAAATTACCAACATCTCCATGCTGTCTAGATGCAATTTGTGTATTTTGGGATTTTTGTATTAATAACTGAATTTTTGACAGCCATTTGAAATCTGCCTTTACACACTAACAGCTGCTGTCTTGCACACAGGTGACTGTCTTAGTCAATTTGTGAAGCTACAGGTGACATTTCCATTTGCCAATTAGCTCAGTGAGATAGAGGATGGTTCTTGGTGTTGAAGGTTGTGAATTCAAGCCTCAGCTCGTGCAACATTTCCATATGAGAAATCTATCCAAACTTTTCACAAAGGTCCAGTCCCATGCCAGATGTCCTCAACTAGAAACACAAGACAATAGTCCTGATGGTGGCGCTACAGCAAGCCTCTAAATTTCAAAACCTTGAAAATTCATAACAAATCAACCATATGTGCTACAGCTTTGGAACTTTCACTTTGAGATTTGCTTTTCCATGGCATGGATGGCTGCTGTCTGGCACCCTGATGCTTGGCTTAGTCAATTTGTGAAGTAACACATGAACTGTCACTTTCCAATTAACTCAGTGAGATTGAAGCTGGACCTCAGTCTCAGAAGTTGTGAGTTCGAGCCTCAGCTAAGGCAGAACGGACATTCTAATGTGAAAGCCTTATGTTCAGGCATCATGCTATGTGGATTAGAGACTGCTAAGGTTAAAATAATTATGATTCAGGGAGTTTTGGGAAGAGACAAATACTCTTTAACAACACGTTTCCCTGTTATCCCTTGTCTCTTTTCCTGTTTATTTGGCTTAGCTATCAGTCAATATGCAGAGTCTCTTGTGCCAGAAATTGTGAGTTCAAGCCTCAACTGATGTAAAATGCATGTTAGAATGCCACCTTTTTTTCATCTTCCTACACTCTGCTTGTTGCTCAGAATTGCCTAATTTTGCCTAAAATTGCCCGGCCCCGACCATTGCTGCGCAGCAGCTATAATTAGTAGTAGTTTTGTGAACAACACTCACTGAATGAAGGAGTAAATAGTGATATTTGACAATGCTCTTATTTCTGGTTGATATGTTGTTTTTTGCCACACAATTAAGACTGACAAACACATAATAACTCAAATGTGTAAAGGGTTTCAACTAATATTGCTAATACACAGAATGAATGATGAGCTGTCAAGTAATTGTGTCAATCCCGTGTTAGCTACCTGCTGTGGCTGCTGACCAATGGGGACGCAGCCCTGTAACATCCAACCACGTAAGAGCTTAGTATCAGAACTGAAAATGAAAAAAGTGCCAATCATTATTTATTATGATTTATGCAGATTATTATTTATTTATGATTAGTATTCTTTTGTAGAGATTTTGTTCAGTTATTGAAACAAATCTATAGTCCCATAGGAACCTGCACCTAATTCTAAACTCACTCACGGGGCCTCTGATACACATAAACATTATTTAGTAGCCTCTGCTGGAAGAAATAAGCCTGTTGACGGGCAAATACTACTGAAGGCATGCATTGAAACAAACAAATATGGAAGCAACTGACAAGGTGAAGTATGCATTTGAAAACGCATTTAAACTTTTATACTTGCTGTTTTAACTTGAGATTGAAATAACTGGCTGTAAATCAGGTTTAAGTTGTGATCATGCTGGTGATACAGTATTACAGGTGGTCATATTATAAATGACATTATTAATGATCCTACCATTTATCTATTTTTCATCAAAGAGCCTTTGAACATGACTGTTGTCATGATTTATGGATTTTTTCCTCAATAGCAGTCGTTAATACGACGTATCCTCCTTATCCATACCTCTACCCAATGTCCATGTCCTCCCTATCAACCCCATGCCCCCACCTGGGTGACTACACAGATATAAACAAAAACTAAAAAGAAAATAGTAATAGAATATACAACAAAAAACAACAATAATTATTTGTTGTCACTGTCATTAAAAAACACATGTAATAATGCTATATGCACCTAGTTAATGTTTGGATAAAAGTATAATGGTGGATGTTTTGGTGACTTTTGGTGAGAATCTGCTGTCTCTCTTTTCCTGTCACTGTCTGTCAGCCTTAAAGCCAATCACACAGCTATTTCTCAGCAGTGGGTAGACGTTTAGACACATCACTGTTATCAAGGTTGGGAGATAATGTTTCAAAAGATGTTGTAGCTCCCTCAAGTGGTTTGTGTAGCGTTTGCTGGCCAGCTGTGGTTCTGACACTGACAATGTCAGTCTTGGCTGCTCTCCAAGAAATACCAGTTTAAAACTAGAAAGGTACTCAGAGCGCACATAGCTCTGCCAAAGCCAATAATCTAGTCTTCTATGATATGCAAGCACAAATACTATATTGATCTGGATATACTTCCCAAACTAGAATTACAATCTGTTAAAATATAGTTGTGCCTAACTGAAGTCTTATTATCTCAGCTGTGCATTCATCATATACTTCTAAATTGGAAATATTTCAGTAGTTAAAGCTGAGGAGTTTTTAACTCGTTAAGAAGCTGTCTCAATTTAATACTGATGCCTCCAAGGATATGAAAAATTATCAAGATATTATGATTTGTGATACTGTATTGATTATCAAAAAACATTGTATCATGATACATGCAAAGATTTGCGGCAGTGGTTAATTTTTTGTTGTGCCATCCACCAGGCAGCAGCGCTGCATAAAAAAGTAAACTTTTACCTCAGATGGTTTATGCAGATGGTGGTGTGTTCTTTATACTACATTATATTTTGTGGTTATAGCAGAGTAAACACTACTGCTTTTGTCCACAAGATCAGTGTAGTAGCTTTAACATACACTTGTGAAAACCAGAAAACACTTTATTATCATTGTACTGTACGTATGTACAACACGTGTGCTGTGGGTGTAATAACAAAAACTGTGGACAAAGCAAGTGGAAATATCACGTTTCTCTTCTACTTTTTGCTTAAATTGTTGTCAATCTGGGCAAAACGTTGCCTTTACTTCACATGGTTCACCCTCCACTGCTGCTCTGTTGTCCACGCTGTGTGTGTGTGTGTGTGTGTGTGTGTGTGTGTGTGGCCCCTGTGTCTAAGCCCCACCTTCGTTCAAACACACAAGGAAGTGGACAGAGAAGCTAGCATCACCAACATAAAATATCTTTTTGAGATCTGTATGATTCATGTTGCTGCAGATAAAGGGATGTTTGAGGTTGACCTATCTCATAATGTTGATGATTGTTCCTTAGGCCTCGCTATACCCTTCAACCACGTTTTGTGAAAACTGGGCCAGTGGTTTCTCCATAATCCTGCTGACAAACGACAGCGCTGGAAACATAATCTTCTTCGGTAACTGAGATCTAGCAGATGCACATGCCAAACAACATTTCTGTCATGTGCAAAGTGTCATGAACATATCATACGTCAAGACAATGGCTTTGTCAAACTGGTTTTCCCGAAGCGAAAGGTTAACACTGACTGATCAACAGTAGCAGTAGATCTGAAAAAGTGTTAAATCCTTTTAAAGCAGTCAACACTTGAAGTTCAATGATCCACTTGAATCTGTGTGTTTTAGCATAAATACTTATTACAGTATAAACACATTTAAACACTACAACACTTAATGAGACAGGGGAGTTATTTTCCATCAACTTATTGTTGTCACATTCAACAGTGACAATATTTATTCACCTGTATATAGAACAGCAGATAATACAATTTAATCAGAGGGATGCTGAGGTGTCCCTTGTGACCATAAACAAGAGTAGAAAATCAGCTAATAAGGAAACAATGGATAGATTACTTAACTTCTCCTTGGACCATTTCTTAAATTGCTTTCCCCTCTTTCCTGCTGGTGTACTGTGTCACCATCAGAGGACATTTCATCATGGCTCCATGATGGCATGCCAGCCACTTCTGAAGGTCAACTCTTCAACTTTGCAGCATCTTGACAGGTTGACAGGTTGGAGATCACCAGGGTGTAGTCATCTGTGACAACAAGACTTCCAGCATTCTCTGAGTTCATATGTTTGTGGTCAGGGACTATTTCCTTGTCTTGCTCCGTTGTATAATAGACATTAATTAAAATGACACCAGATAAAGGCAGGCAGGGTATCATTATATAATGTTTCAGAGAAGCAATGAAAAACACACTTTTATAGCGCAGAACAAATGAATAAAATAAACGAGAAAGATGGACACTCCATTTTAGGCAGTAAGAGTGACCTTTGTTGACCTCGCAGATGACTTTTGGTAGATTTCATTAGTTTCTGATGCACACACATGGAAGTCTGTAGCACACTAGAAATGTATCATAGGTGTATCATAAACCACCAAGAACCAGGCCAGTTTTTACATAGTAATTCAGTGATATGGATTCAATCATTCTGTACAGTTTATTTTTTGCTTCTAATTTGGAAAACGAATACCTTGGACTTTCAGCAATTCATTGCACCTTCGTTGGTTCTTTGCATCTTATTGTATTCATTTTTTTCAGAATTTACTTTTAATTAATTTTTAGTATATAGTGTATAGTGCAGTGTATATAGTGTATTTTATGTTAATATGTATGTATAACTAGTATATTCATACAATTTATATTTATTTATCAAGCGTCTTTTGGCAAACTGGACACTTGTCAGGCTTTTGATGTACTGGACTTTCTTGCTCCAAAAAGTTGTCTGCAAACTCCCAGAAATAATTTACCTCAATTAGACGTGACAGTACATCTCCTAACATTACTTAATACTATATTAGTAAGTTGAATTACCTGTGTTAATGTTTCAAGACTTTTAAGACAGACATAAACATAGACTATGTCTTAACTAGACACAGAATAATGTTTAATGTAACATTAGTTTTTTATTAGGCTTTATTTGTTTCACACGCAGATAAAATACAAAAAGACAAACACATGAAGGAAATATAAAAGTACATGCGAGATGTGGCTTGTTGAAGCTTATATGAAAACAGCACCCAAGATATACTAAAGTTAAAATACACACAATACAAAATCACCACTACTGTAATGACTTCAGATTTGTACAGCGGGAGAGAAGAGGAGCCGCGTCATCCATCTTTATATTTACAGTCAGTGGTTAAGACATTACATATTTTAAAAGACGATAGCAGTGTTTCGGCAATTCTTCTCCCCTGTCGAAATCAATATGTACATCGCTTGACTTTTTAGGCTCTCCATTTAGTTCTATGTACAGGGCAATATTCAACTTGCAGAATCTGTAAAAGCAGTAACAATAGCAGACAAGTATAAAGGGACAGTTCACCCCCAAATCAAAATGATATATTTTTCATCTGGCCTATACTTTACTCTTGCATGAAATTGCTGCAATAAGGTCTGTGGATTATCTTGAGTAACCAGGTCAGCACTAGAGGCTGCTGGGGTCAGAAGTTTTGTTGCTGGGAAGTGTAAGTAATGATGCATGTACATAAAAAAGAATTGCTATTCCAGTTGAACCAGTTGAAACAATGTTGTGGAACTTTTCTCTCATGTCGTTTCCCGGCATCATGTGACACTTAAGAGTTAAGGATGTTTTGTTCCAGGCATCATTAAGGAATGTGTCATGAATGAAAGGTAATTAAATCTCAGTCAAAATAAATCTCAGTAGGGGCGGCCCTGTAGCTCAGTTGGTAGAGTGTCCGCCCCATGTATGGAGGCCATTGGTCCTCTGCAGCGGCTGCCGGTTTGATTCCCATTCCCTTTCCTGTGTGTCATCCCCTCTCTCTCTACCCCCTTTCCTGTCTGCTCTTCAGCTGTCCTGTCAAAAATAAAGGCAAAAAGCCCAAAAACATAACAAAAAAACAAAAAAAATCTCATTAAAAGAAACTTTCCAAATTATTTTTTCTGCCCTTAGCAAGCTAATTGCACAGGAAATCATTACATTTCAACCTGGATCCTTATTTGATAGAGAAAAACACGGCACAGCATGGAAAATGGAGGACTGGAGAATGGAGAAAAAGAATAACTTTCGTCTTCTCTCTCTGCTACACCTTTGGGCTTGGATCTAGAATAAAAAGCTGCACATTTGCAGTTTATAAATTGTCAGATTTATTGCTATTCACTCGTTTGTTTATCCAATAGTAACATACAGTGGTGGACAGTAATGAAAATAAATATTTTTTTAAAATGACAATAGCTGTCCTTTTTGTTTTTGACTGCATTTCTATGCTGAAGTTTTTATAGGTGTTTCTAAAGGTTTTGTGTAGCGTCATGGTTCTACAAGTGAGTCAGTGCATCATTAGGTGGTTTCAGAGAGTTACAAGGTTCTGTAAATGCATTGTGAAAACAATACAGCAATATATTGATATTAGAAAATGTACTTTGTAATTTGTACTTTTGAATACTTAAGTATTTTTAAAAGTAAGTACTCTAGTACTTTAACTTGAGTAAAATTTTGAGAGAGCAACTTTGACTTGTAGTTGAGTAATATTTGACCAGGAGTATCTATACTTTGACTCAAGTACTGAGGTAGAGTACTTTGTCCACCACTGGTAACATATAAGCATAACTGTGATAAACAAAAGATAATCCTCTCACACAGAGAAAAAGAAGCTTCAGACTTGAATCTCGATTTTAAATATTTCCTATTAAATCATCGCAGGGCTGCAAGACTGTCTGTACAGCCCTACGATGAATTTCATTAGAAACATCTCCCACATGACTTTTTTCCTGACTACTGCACCAGAGAAAAAGTCTAACAAAGGGCAGTCTTTAAGGCACAGGTCAGTCCTTGTGGAGCATTTATTTATGTTTCTAAAATAGCATTTTTGAAGGGAATTCGGCATTAAAGTCAGTTAAAACAGTATCACTGCCACTGAGCTTTCAGTCATTCCACATGATCTTTTTGTGTGCAGATAGAGTTTACCCAGTTCAAGGACTTCCTGTACTGTTCTCGTACATGCTGTTTGAATGAGCAGAACTCAACACTGACAGAAAGTGCTCAGACAAAAGTGGAAATCTGAATATCTACATGACGACTGAGCAAACTCCATCTGCTTATGAAGATCATGTACAAAAACAACTGCAAAAAGTTGTGTAAAATGTAAATAAAAACAATGTAATGATGTTGTCTATATTCAACTGAATGCAGTACAAAGATACAGTAAGATACTTAATGTTCAAATAGATCAACTTCTTCACCATCTCTGAATTTGGTGCCTGCAACATGTTTGAAACAAGTTGGGAAAGGGTCAACAAAAGCCTGGGAATGCTCAAAAAACATCTGTTTGGGACATTCAAAAAGTAAACAGGTTTAAAAAAATAAGGAAATACAGGTAGAGGGCCAGGTCTTAGCAGATACAGCCACCAACCAAACACTTCTAGTGGTTTATAAGTGATAATTGAAAGGTTGTTTGCAGCATTCGAAAAATATTAAATCTTGAGACACAGTCAGATTAACAAGCGATAGAGTATTCAAACTGGTTTAAGTTGGATTCACCTGACTGCCTGTCTGGTAAGCGCAGTGCAAATATGTTGTTGAACTTGATGGTGAGCTTCAAAATTATTTTCTCTTCCTGGACCATTTCATATTCCCAGAACCCTGTAGCTATTAGAGAAATAACAACAGGTGTGTTATTGTTGTGCGTGAATGTTAGGGTGTGTGGGTAGGAGGGGAGGTATGCCTATATAAGTCACAGTGTCACAATATCAGTTCACACTCGGCTCAGGACTCAAGCTGGTTTCAAGAGATCACAACCTCCAGGTGAGTTTGACATCTGTAGCTGCAGGTTTTAACTATGTGGGACGTAGTTACTTTTTACCCACTTTAATAGCATCTCACTGTGGCTGCAGGTGCTGATTATTTGCATTCTAATTATTTTATTTATAAGTTACAGGCCGTGCAGAGACTTACAGAAGAAGATTAGGGCCACATGTGAAAAAATTACTTGTTTTGCAAGTTAAAAGTCAGAATTCTAAGCAAAGATTCAGAATTCTGAGAAAAAGCAAGAAATCTGAGGTTTGAGCAAACTTTAATCTCAGAATTACGACTTTAAATTCAGAACTCAAATGAATTCTTCACATGTGGCGCTAATCCTCCTGTTGAGTTTCTGCTTCCGAAAACAAATTTCAGATTAGTTCATGTCTAAAGAAATTCAGAAAGCTGTTGATAATAATATGGTGATGATGATGATGATGATGATGATGACGACATTTAATGACCAGGTTTCTGATTCCAGTGTTGTTTGATTTGATTGATTCCAGGACACCTTCGGACACAATGTTTTCCTTCCTGGTCTTTGCTGTGCTCTGCACCAGCTGCCTGGCAGCACCAGGCAAACGTAAGAAGTTAATGCATCTTTTTGATACATCTTTACTTAAACTTTTTAAATCAAACTTTTTAATACGATTTTTGTACATAAATGTTTAAGTCAAGTGAAGAAGTAGTAGCTTCCTCTTCTCCTTCACATTAAGAATAACTTTTTTTTTTTTTTTTTCCCTCTCTCCAGCTGGCGTGCTGCATTACTCCTTTTCCCGTGCTGTTGGAGGTGGTTCTGGCAATTCCTTCTCCACAGAGGGAGATGGAATGATCACTGGAATCAGGGTCTGGGAAATATACAATGCCTACATCGCTGGGTCAGTCTCTTCACTTTGTTATCCATATTGTATATTACTTTAGCTGAAAGGAGGATGGTCTGAAATGCTTCAAACACTGGGCACGAGTCTGTTTTTTTAACTCCAGACTTCTATATTATTTCAGCCTTCCCTTGAGCTGTACGCACTGCATTTAGTCACTGATAGTGGTAATTGTTACGAACTTTGAGGGTCTTGCAGTTGTCTAAGTCACATAGAGGGTCCAGTGAAAGTTTAATAAAGATAGAGAAGGCTTTTTTTCCCCAAAAAGTGAACCATTAGATTCATCCACACTTTACACCTAAGTAACTTTGACACAGTCTCTTATTCCGTCTGATAGTTTCAGCATTTATCACTGCTTACATTTGCTCTATTGTTCTTACAAGCTCTCACGTTTTCTTGAGATGTCTTATGTGTTGAACAGTGTTTTTTTTTCTCTCTCCTGTGTCCAGCATCCAGGTGCGCTACGACTACGTTTGGACTTCAGTGGTTGGTCGTAAATATGGCCCTGCACATGAGCTGGAACTAACAGAAAATGAGAGGATTATCCAGGTAAGAGATTTTATAATAAAATATTAACGAATATTATTAAAAGTTTGGTGTTGTTCCAGGGGAAGGCTGGTAAGTGTATTGTGCATCAGAAAAGAAACATTAGTTTTAAAAACTTTTTTTGTGATGGAAACATTTTGATAATAAATTTAAAGCTATAATATGCAAACCATTTAGGCATTAAAATATCTAAATGTGTACTTACATTGTCACAAATGTTTTCAACAATGTTCAGATCTGTAATTTATTCAAGGTAATGCTGCCATTGCTAGCTAGTTGCTAACTGCTATAACTTCCAGGAAAATAGGAGAAAGAGTGAGAGAGAGTGAGGAAGGAAGTCAGCAAACATGACAAAACATAACATAAATAAAACTTTAATATCATTTTGTCCATGAGCATGGGACATGTCAGATTTCCATCAGCTATGGTGATTGTTTAAAAGTGAACATAACAACTCCCATGGTCCCTTGCTACTTCATGACATCATCAAACTTTGTCATTTGATATTGTTTTAACGTGACCCCCAGCAGCATAAACTTACATATTCTATGATTAAATGAGTAATGTAGTGTAATTTGTATGACACATTATGCATCTATGGTTATAAAATACAGAATTTGTTTAAATGTGTTAATTGTGATGCACATGTCATGTTTCAGGTGTCTGGAAAATACCACAGTAACTACATCTACCAGCTGACTTTCGTGACTTCCAGAGGGCGCTCTCTGATCGTAGGCCAGCCATACCAGGTATTTACCTCCTACCTTTCTGTTTGTTATTATCAGTTATCAGTACAGATAATCATGATCATGCATTAATTTTGTGATGCTATGTTACAGAGAACCTTTAACTTCTACCCAAAATACGAGGAAGCAGGGCTCCTTATGCTGAGTGGACGCAGCAATAGTGCTGGAATTACTTCACTGGCAGCCCACTGGGGGTCGAACTACGTCAGTCAAGGCAACAGCACCGCCAGCGCTTAAAATGAGCATCTAAAAAACTGATTGATAATCCAATTCTGGTTAATAATCATCATCATCTGTGAATGATCAACCTCTCTTTTGATTAAGAAATTATTCAGTCTACTTGACTACTGCAATATGTATTAACATATGTGCACTTGGTAATATGTACGTGTTGTGTTTAATGGAACAATCGTTTACTAACAAGGAAAAATACTAAATTTGCGGTGACTGTTAAAGATAAACTCAGTTTTGGGGCATTGTGTGGTGCAGTTACACACAAACTATGTTAGACATGTCATAGCAGCACTTTTTCATGTGTCAAATGAAGGAACTCTAATTAAAGGCATTTTGCATGACAGCACTGAAGGAAAGATTATTGATTGTTGCACTTAATCAATATCAGGTGTTGTGAACTATGCAACTGTAAAGATAACCATGGATTACACAAATGTCTGGATGCTTTTTAATTCTGTTTTCTGAGTGTTTTAATTTTTTAACCCTATTAAATTCTGTTGCATGCAGCCTCTTGTCTTGCATCTTTTACTTCAACTCATGAAAAAGCAAAAACAAGAGCTGCATTTATATGTTTGTTGAGTGAATATACTCAGTGTATCCTGCATCTTACTGTTTTTTCCCCACTTCAGTGGCAAAATGTACTTAAATTTACATAAAAGAAAAAGTTACTGGGTTCAGAATTGTAGACAGCTGACTCAGCATTCATGTGTGACACTACAGTACATGCAGCCACAAACATACAATAGCAAACATGCTGAAAATTGTAGAATTCACCTCTGTTGGTCTACTTTTTTTTAACCGACTTATCCTCAGTGAATTCAACTTAATTACTGTATAATTAGAGCCCACAAAAGCTTGTTGAAAGCAAAATCCCACTCTGTCTCTGCCTGCTAAAAATATGACGATGATGCAACAAAAGTATTCCAGCATGATCACATTTAGTTTCTATACAGGTTTTAATTTGACTGAAGCCTTGTCCCAGTCTGAAGTTAGATCTCCATCAGTCTTCTATTCTATTGCCCTTCTTCTGTGGTTTTCCAGGCACGGTAGCTCAGGTAACTGCTTCCTGCATAGCACAGTGTGGTGAGAAATGCAAAGAACTGAGAAGCATTAACGGTGCAGAGAAGATGAGAAAAAGCAAAAATATGGGACAGGGGACAGGGAAAAAACAAAAAGAAGTGAATTTTCATATTTTAAAAGCGTACAGCAATTTATTCTTTATTTTGTTACTCGGAGTCATGGCACGAGTGAAGTGTGTGTCACACAGATAATGCATTTAAAGTACATGGTAGTTAGGATAAAATAACTGACATGACCGAATGGTACAAAGCCATGTTTTGTTAAAATGACAGAATAAGGACAAGGACTTTCACCTCACTTTTGAAATGGATTTCTATGATGTTAAATGTCATGTTCATATACATGACACCACACAAGTTATTGAGACTGTCTGGAATCTTGGGTACTATGTGTAAAATGTTCGTATTTACTGTACTTTTTAATTAATTTCATTTTTCATGATTTTTTTTATTTAGACACATTAAGATGCACAGAAAATGTGCCACAAAGTTTAATCTGTGGTCCTTTAATAACACTGTTTCCAGCTAAAACCTGGTCGAAGCGCCAAGTCTATGGTGCAATTGGTCTGTCTGCACAAGATCGCAGGTACAAGATCATTATCCCCCAAAACAACACAGAGGAAATGACTGTGATGCCATCACTGGTTGCTACGGCCCCGACTGAAGAATTGAAGTATCTATTTATTACACGAATTCTAGATTACACTGTACACGTGGTTGTTCTAGAGCCATAGGTTGAAAACCTATTTAATATACAATCTATGGTTGAAGCGAGTTGTTTCTCCCTGCCCCCTCCTCCCAGACTCAGGTAAAGCTCTGTAGGCTGCAGGGGATCTACAGGAGCACAGGATGCATGCAACATCGTAAATTGACAATAACAAGTGAGGACGAATCCTACACTGTAAGTTGATCAGCTGTTTATAACTGCCAGCTGTCTGTCAATGTAAAACTAAGCCCATTATCAGGAAAACAAAAGCCCACTGCTCTGAAAATACACACTCCAGGGTTTGAATCGCTACCTTTTACAAGGCTATTAATGATTTCACTTACTCATTTGCAGACATTCAGCATGTGAAATGGGCATAAAAAACAGTTCTTCCGGCCTGAAATAGAAATTTCAAAGGAGGAAACCTCGGCTGGGACTGTTAATGTCAGAGGGGCAAATATTTCAACCTAGCATGTTTCCTTAATCTCTGACGAAATTTCATTTTCATTTTATGTTTTATTTTGGAAAACTTATAACAAATTTCACCTTCAAGGAAGATGCTCTTGTCCTGTTATGTGTAATGTGGACACACAAACTTCTGTCATGTTTTGAACAAACATTTTCTTCAACACATCATATTGGCAGGTGTTCTCTTACTGCAGATGCTGCCCTGCAGTTGTAGTTGTGTCTCCCCCTAATGGCCTGGTTGACTGAGAGAGCATCTACTACTGCTGCCACCAGATACAGAGCTGCTGCGCTACAGTTCAAATACAGCGACTAGAAGGCAGAAAGACACAAAAAGTGAATTACAAATACAAAGACAATACAAAGCAGTCGGGCCATTCTTTTAAACATACTCTGTGTGTGTGTGTGTGTGTGTGGTGTTACCAGTGTAGTCCAGGGGACCTGTGGTATCCTGTGGTGGGCTCCAGTGAGGTAAATTATAAACAGGAAAACAGCCAGAATCCAGCACAAGACGGCAACAAACATCACCCAGCAAAGAGCCGACAGATGAAAATACTCTGTGCCCCCGACCAGAATCCACACCAACATGCCACACACCTGGGGGAGAGGAGGGCAACCAAAAATCAAAAATACATGTTTTTCTTCTAACCCTTTAGTGCTATTTATCCATCTAGATAGTTTTGGAGATAACTTAATGGCACTCAGCTTGTTGTGCTCAAGGCAAAACAAAAAAAAAAAAAAACATCATTTGAAAAACTTTACAGCAATGTTTCTTTCCAGACATCTTGACCTGGTTACTCAAGGTAATCCACAGATTTTGTTGTGAGCAGTTTCATGTCTGAACCACAGTATTTTCTTTCTACGTAGTTCAGTCAGTTTTTTTTTTTTTTTAAATCTAAAAAGGATGTCAATATAGGACATGAAAAATTTAAATAAACCAAACTAAAAAACACAACAAAAAGTAGTGTTTCATGTCACTCTTGTTTTAAAAGCCTTACTGTTCAAGTCGTTTGTCATTCCATGAGTAATTTCCAACTTCCTCAACACTCAACATGCCACATCTCCTCTGAATCCAAGCGTTCTGGTGAGTTGCTAAATCTCTTTCCTTCCAACACTAATCCAAACCCTCCCTTCCTGTTCCACAACAAAAGATTCCTGCTGGATGTTTCATATCACAGGAAGAAAACATTTTCTGGTGTGAAACATGACTTCAAGCAGGATTGGTTTCTTTTCAAAAGAAATCTCTTACAGGCTACCAATTTGACATCCAAGTAACAGGGCTGTTTCAGGGAAACAACCTGTCACATCAATTTATATCCAAAATGTCCAGTTAAATGTAGTGTTTTCCAGAAGTAATTGTCATTGTTTTATCACCTCATGTATGTATGATTTCAGGTTTGACAAATACCAAACACATTTCAAATTTCAAAATAAACCGCTTTAGAGTGAGTCTGCAGTTTGATTTTACTTCAGACTTGTTGCAGTTGTTTGCAGTCTGATTACTGCAACTGTGGTTTCTGCATGGCAGCCAGCCAGACTGTATTTACAGAAAGACTGTCACGACTTTTTCTCTCATCTGATTTAGAAAGGAAGAGACACAATGAGGGAGAAGAAGGAGGAAGAGTTGATTTGCTCTCTGAGTTTTTGCCCCTTCCTCTTTTCATAGAAAAATCATTCTTAGTTGCTCTGTAACACTGTTAAATAAAGACAGACCACAAAAAATAATTTATGCCTCTATTACTATCATGAATTTCAGATCAATTTGATATAAAAAAGGTAGTTATTAATACGTCTTTTTTTCTAACACAAAACTTGCGATGTGTGTTCTGCCGTAGACAAGAAACAGATCAAGTTGTCCTTGAGTGTGTGTGTGTATTTCTCCATCACCTGGTGACAGCATAACATCCACATAACTAACATACCTGCAACATTCTTCTCTTTTAATGTCTCTAATAAACATCCAAACTATTGCCACTCCCTGACTTTGCTTTTTAGATGCTTATTAAATTAGTCAGCTGATCCAGTAGCACCTTGTTGTCATCAGCTCTGTTGTGGTGAAGAGATCTCAGAGCTGCTGAACATCTTATAATGACACAGTCTCCAAACACCTTAAAATCCATATCCACACTTACTATCTCAGCCAGGAGCAGTATTCCTTTGGGAGTTGTGGTGAAGTGCTGGTCGAAGGCCAGGGTGGAGGTCGAGATGTTGCATTCTGGCACTGGGGGAGTCCTGCGGGCCGACGCCACAGCGTTTCTGTCCATGGTCTGACAGCCTGTGGGCTTTCAGTCAAGCTGTCGCTGTTCCAGAGGAAGCTGGGTTCCTGTCCCGGACTCTGACAAGGACACCCCCACCCCCCTTGAACTGATAAATACTGTATATCAGCTCGCATATTTACAACAATTCCATAAACAAACGTTTACGTGTCATTCTCATTCATTTAAAAATCACTGACTCAAGAAAATATGACTTCTTTCATTGTTGTGTTTTTTTAAACATGTACAATTTTACAGAGGAGAAGCAATTTGGTACTAAAAAAGTTAGAAAGATAGACTGTTGCCTGTTGTTCTTTTATTGTGTGGTCATGAACCATGATGCTACATTACACATTTGAACTGGTGCAGAAGTGACAATAGATAGGAGGGAAATGGAGATGACAGTCCCTTCAGAGGTAGTAAACTAAAACTACAACAACTAAAAAAAAAATAAAACTAGGTGTGAAAAAGAATATTTTAGTTAATGGAAATAAAAAATAAAACTAAGGACTCAGGAAGGAAAAAAATGTAACTTAAATGTAAATTAAGGTTTTAAGAGGAGCAGAAACACTGGTTATGCGAGTTCTGCAACTGATGATAAATGATGCTGATTAGCAGGAGGAAGAGGTGGTATGAGGGACCTTGTGCCATGACTTTTAGTTTTGCATGTTTGAACCACTTAACCACAGTTAGGTTGCTATGCTGCATTCCAGACTGCCATTGTTTTCAGCAAAACTGCAAAAATCAATTTGCAGAGATTCAGTCTCGCTTAAGTTAGGTAATCCAACACAATGACCAATTTATTTTTGTGGTGCATTTAAAGATGCTTCCATATCTAATAGACAGAGGGCTGCTGAAAAAAAATAAGAAAATTAGAAACCAAAACAAAAAACAAGACAAATAAGGAAATGGTCTGGAGACTTCATTTGCAAAAACAGTTAAACACCACTCTTAAAATGAATAAACCAACACCAGTTTGATTGATTTTTCCCTGCAGTGCACAAAAAACATAATTTAGGAAACCAAATAAAATTATATCTGTTTTTGTTAATTTTAAAAATATATATTTTTTTGTTTTGTTATGAAAGAACTACAATATATTATATATGTTCTGTGTGTTATAATTGGAAGAGCATTTATCTCTATTGTTGCACATTCTATCTTGTTGTGTATATTTTGAATTTTGTATATTTGGTGTTCTTGCGTTTCTAGACTGTCTTTAACTTGTCGTCCACCATACTCGGGACTACGATTCCCATAATTTCTGGCTACAAAACTTCAACTGATTAACACAAGTGTTCTGCATTAAGGCTTATCAAGTGATGTCTTTTAACCTTTCATACTACTGCATTCATGTACCTGAATGATGGATAATGAAAAAGATTTTTTCACAGATTTGAGAGTGTGGATGCTTTTTTCATTCAGCAATGTAATATAACCAGAAATATACCAGTTCATTAAAAAGGCAGCTCTTTATTACATCAGTAAAGGCAGACTGCTCTCAGTCAGATGATGGATGGTGAAGCATCTCTGAAGATGCCAGCAAGGAACATATATATATATATAAAAGAAATCCCTCTCACACCAGCATGTCTGTTACCAATAATATGACTTTGGCATAAAAAAAAAGAAAGAAAACCATTATGATGCATTATGAATCTCATATTTTAATCTGTAAATCAATCTGTTTCAGTGAAATGAATTGAAACCATCAATTTAAAGATGACGTCTGCCTTGAATAATGATTTGTGTCTAATAGGGTTATTCCTCAAAAAGTTCAGTAATCTATGCAAATACTGTTCATTCCAAAAGTCAAACTAGTACCAGTGCACTTTCAGAGTAAGTGCACTGGTTTAAAGGATTGGTGTGTAGGAATCTAGTGCAATCCAGTGGTGATTACTGTAGACTGCAAGCAACCAAATAACCCTCCACATTCTCAGCTTCCAACCAACATATCTAGAGGCAATGTTGGGTTAGAAACATGCAGGTGCAACACATCCACATCACCCTTGTATAAGTTGCATTTTGGACGATGGTTACCTCCAGACTACTTGAGATGAAGCTCTACAACTGTGTTGTGTGTTAAACAAGGTGAGCAGATGAGTGTGAAAACAGCCTTCTAGTGTCAGGCTCTGCAGACTCTGGATTATTCTGCACAGTGAAGATCAAACATCAAGTAAATAAAAAAAAACATTTTGAGTGGACGGGGGTTTTAGGAAGGCAAATCAATGTTGTAAAAAGATGTATAAAAGTATGTCCCTGCTGCAGTGCAGCATGTGGAAGCAGTGAGTAGCTTTGACCACTGGGGGGCAGTAGTTACACATGGACAAACAGTAAGAGGAAACAGCAGAGTGCAGGGACAAAGGACGCAAGGTTGAGGCCAATAAGAGGCGCTGGGTTGATTAACTCGCCACTGAGGGCATGTAAATTGTTGTTTTATCTGTATTTTTTATTAAGGAGAAGGCAGCACTATGGTCATGACGGCACAGCTGATTCAACCTGAGTGCTGAGTCTCTACAGAAGCACGTGTGCATCAGGCCTGCCTGCAATAAGCAGGAACTTGGATGACTGAATTGCAAGGACAATTACAGGCTAACTGTGCACATCTGAGCTGATCTTGGCCTTGTTCTTTTTTTCCTCATAACTAAATAGAGTATAAAAGATTAGAACAGAGAGAATAAAAGTATTCCCAGGTATACACTGATAAACATTAACCTTTATATAATGAAAAAGATTTTCATTTCACATCTGAATTTAATCAGATATGTTTTCTCGGCTCCAGCAGCAGATCCCCCCAGAGGCAAATTTAGTTTTAACTCTGATTGGACGGATTGAATCAATCAGGTGACTATAAATTCTTATTATTAGTTTTATTACAAAAAAATCACAGAAGCCAAGAAGCTTTTTTGAGTAAAATCAAAACATCTCTTCCTCCTCCTCAGCATATGCAAACAAACTAGACCAGTAACCTTCACACTGAGATGCTTTGTGGTGCTGCAGTCAATAGTCTGGACCACGCATTATCTAACTGGATATTTTACATGCTTTATGCTACCTAATAGACTAATTCTGTCCTGATGAGCACATTCTGCTCTGTACAGCAATATATCCACTGCAGCAATCTATACTCTGCATTACTCTCCACTTACTGAACCAACAAGCCAGCTTTTCCTGACTTCCATGTGCTGATCAGTGGCTACATGTAGCCAATAAAATAAGAATAACAAATGGTCAGCTGCGGTGTTGCTGTGTATGGGATATGCAGCCCGCACCCAGAGACATTAGTCTCTTTGAGACCAATAAATTTTCTATACGAGCTGTCTAACAGCTAATTATCACAGCAGGACGAGGGTCATTTCACTTTCATTCAATTAATTAAAAATGGAAACACAATCTCAATGTCATTTACTAATGTCAAAGCACATTGTTAATTATTTCTTGACAGAGTGAGCCATGATCACCTTCAGAAAGTTTTAGATTCTACCCATTTAGGAATTCCCTTTTTTCAGATGTAGTCTATGTTACATGTGTTTTTTTGTTTGGAAGGTTAATTGTATGATTCCTTAATAAATCAATGAAAAGAAAAAAAAAAGTTTTTTAATTATAGGAAACCCTCTTCTGTGGAATATTCCATTGTACATGATTGTGGCTTTTATGATTGATTTTATTTTGATCATTATGTTTTCATAAGTTCTATCTCCAAAATGTATTGTAATATGGTGTTTTGCACTGAAAAAGAAAATTGTTGGAAAGAGAATTGTTGGACATACTTAAAAAGTAAAATTCAATTGGTAACGCACTGATTTTTAAAAAAATCAAGTTAACAGCAAGATGGACACAATTGCTTTAAGTCAGACATAGTTAATAATCTAATTACTTCAAAATCAACAGTTTGCATTAATGCAACTTAGATTTAAGGCAAGTCAGGTGAAAACTGTCCAGTTTTCCTAATCAATTATTTGCTTTAACCCAAAGAAGAATACTTCTCCTTAACAACCTAATAGTGTGGTTACAGGAAAAGTACTTGTTTAGTACTTTATTTTTAGTTTTTAAATGTAATTAATATAATTGCTAATGTTAGCATGACTTAACGTTAGGCTAACGTAACAAGCTGGTTTGGTTCAGTGAGTTTATGAAATCTTAAAAAACACAATTTAACCAGTTCAGTTACCATGTTATATCTAACATAATACATTATCACAAAATGTGATTTTCTCTTGCATTAGCCTATCCTCTTTCCAAGTCATGACGTCAGATGCATAGCACTAAGAAAGACATAACTGATGCTCTTTTACTGAAATAAGAATTGCCGGGTATGGGAATGGGGAGTAATTTCAGGTTGTTATAAGCCACAAAACTAGACTCTGCCATTACTAAAGCAGGAAGCTGAATGAGCATCATTCAAAACATTTCATCACTTCAGCTACTACTGAAATACACTTTTTACAGTGTTACATGAGTACCTGGATGTCTTTGTGTTTCTACTCTGAAGAATGAATGAAGAAAAACGTATTACATTTGTCACGTGTGTCCAAAAAAGTCCTCTTCTTACACATTCACATACGCACACACAAAAGCAAGCTTCTTAACGAAGATGTGCTGCTCTACAAAAAGTGCTGCCAACACAGTATCTGCACTGAGCGTATGAATAATGGAAGCCACTTGTCGATGTGCTCACATTAGAGTGGACGCTCTCCTCAGCCACACACACGGGAAAACCTTGATTGATGACACGGTCGATTGGAGTTGCTCTAAAGTTATTTGAGAGCTTTTTTTACTCATTCAATACAATCTCCATCTTCCTCCACCACTCCTTTCTTCTCCTTTCCTTCCAGCTGCGTCTTCTGTAATGACTTTTTTTTTTACGTTTCCAATCTCAGGCTGCAGCTGTAACAATGGTTTTCATTTTCAATTAATCTAATAACTGTTTGGTTTATGAAATGTCAGAAAACAGTGAACAATGTTGATCATTTTTTCCAAAAGCTCAAGATGACATCTTCAAATGTCGTGCCCACAGCTCACAGATATTCAGTTTACTGTCATAAAGAAGTAAAAAACAGAAAATATTCACACTGAGGAAGCTGAAAGGGAATGTGGGCATTTTTATATTTTTTTTACTCCAACACATTAATCTATTATCAAAATACTTGTGGATTAATTTAATAATTGATTCATAATTGATTAATAGATTTATCATTGCAGCTCTACTCCGATCATCTGATGTCATTATTTGTCCCCCACAGTATCCTCCATAACAACACAGTGAGACTTCATTTCACCATTAATCACATACGGCATGTGCTCAGTGAACTGGCTGCATGAATTGGATTATTTTGGTTGACTGGAGTTAGATTTTCATGTTTATAGATTTAAAGAGATGGATGGAGGTTTAAAAATGACCCAAAGCTTTGATATTTTCATTAGATGTTGAAGGAACATGTACAGTAGATTAAAAAATGTACCACTGAATTGGAGGAAACCCTTTTTAATAGCAGAAAATCCTTTCATCACTGATGAGCGTACAGGTATTAGTGGGATGGATCATATCAATGAATATCTGGTAACCAGTATGATCTTGCATAGTCCTAATCATAATTAGTAGCGATACAATAGGCTTTTCTACTCATCAATAACCTCCTGTAGTAGCTGTTTTCTTAGAGTCTTCAAAGTAATTACTATGTTTTATTGTCTCAGCAGCTCAATTAAAATTGGATTTCTTCTTTAATTCCTGGAAATACCAGAAAAGGCTTAGAGGCACACAGGTGGGTAATGGCTGCTTCCCTTTTTTGTTTTCCTGCGTAGTTTTGCACACACACATGCTCATCCCCTTGGCTTTATATTTTTGATCATTTAACTAAAGATAATAATAATTAATAACAATGACAAAGACACTTGGCCAGTTCATGTTAACATAACATAACACGCTAAAATAACGTTAGCAGTAAAATCATTCATCTTTAAATTTGATTATTGTGCATTGTCCTTTTTTTTGGTAACTGAATTACAATCAAAGTAAGAGTGCAGACAGGTGGTGAGAAAGTCTGTAACCATAACTATAACTGATTTAAGGACCAGTGTAGGATTTTGTGGCATCTAGCACTGAACTTGCAGATTGCTAACACCTTGTCTCATCCCCCCCTCCAAGTATGTAAGAGAACCTATGGTGACCATGAAAGTTGAGCAAATAAAAAAAAGGCCGTAACCAGAGCCAGTGTTTGTTTTGTTCATTCTGGGCTACTTCACTGTAAAGAAAATCATACAGTAATACAGTGGAGTCAACTAATCTTTTCTCATTAACGTAATATAAATATATTACTTTTATATATTCAAACAAATTAGGCCTAAACTTACAATAATGAGTTCTTCTACTTGAAGTCTTTCGACTTGAGATGGTGAGCTGACTGAATGTACTGTACAGAGTTCAATCAAACCATTAAGTTTCTAAAGAAATATGATCAGCATATTAGCAGACTTCCCAGCATGCATTGTGTGAGACTTAAAATGCTCCTGAGACCCTCTTTTTTTAGCTTTAAGAAAACATATATGATGAAAACTTGCTGTGCGTCTCCAATACAATTTAAGATAAGTCATGGTTGTTGTTTTCACAACAATGAAAACACTGTGAACCATGAAGGTTAGTATTAAATTCAGTCCACTTACACTTGAAAACAAAATAAATTTACTGGAAGCAGTTTCACATTGTCTTTTTGCCAATGCTGGAACAAAGTAACTCCAACAGGAGCAGCTGCAGCTGTAAGTTCTTTGTGTGAAATGAAGAATTGACTTTTCAAACTGAGAAAATGTGAAAGAAAATCAAATTTGTTTGAAATGTTTGTCTGTGCGACTGAACGGCTATTGATTCAACTTAATATCTTCAGTGTTTTTGGACTAGAAAAGTTTGTTTGTTTTGAATCATTACAAAATTACCTCAATGTGTCTTTCACTCAACCTGGGATGCTCAGACACTAAATATTTTAAGCTGAAAAACATATCTCACAGTGAGTAGAAACATAGCAGTGCAACATGGCGGACTCGACTGAAGATGACCTGCGCTCTCTGTAGATACTAACAGCTCATTCTAAGGTAACAAAAAGACAATGACTTTCATTTTCAGGCAGTTTTACACTAGTGAACATATACTGATGAATACAGTAGCAGCTGAAGTAATGTAATGTTTTATATGAGTCTCATGCAACTTTCTACTTTAGTGTTGGAAACTGTTACTTTGACAGCAATCAGATTAAGTACATCTGACTTAAAAGAATTGTGTTCATCTGACTTGTTAATTTGATTTGAAAAACTTAATTCATTTGTGTGTTACCAATTGAAGTTTCTTTTAATGTTGGTCGTAACGTTGTCTTTTTTCAGTGTATATTCAATTTCTCCTATATTCTGCCAATAAATCCCTGTAAATCTTACAAACTGGACTTTTAAGAGCACACAGTATGTTTAAGAGGTGCTGGATTATTTACACAATATAACATGATATCAGTTTTTTTTAATATCACTAGTATCAATACCCCTATCAACATAATTAACCAAACAACAGAATCATGATCCATACTTACAGTAAATTTAGCATGGGACATAAACTGTCCTATAGAAAATATAAAATAACTAAAAGAAAACATAAATTCACTACATAAACTATATGCTGTAGTATTTAACATGCTGTGTTGATTCAGGTCATTTAAATCAGGGGTGTCACTCATTTTATTTATTAGGCCACATGAAGCCCAATTTGATCTCAAGAGGGTCAGAATACCTATGAATAACAATACCTCCAAATGTTCCCCTTTTTTAGTGTAAAGAAGTAAGATAATCAATAGTTGTAGCCCTAAAACATTCGCAGGGTTAGGGCTTTATAGAACAGATGATGAAATGCCTCAGATGTCTGAAGAAAAATAAGTGCAGTTTCAACCGTATAAATCAGGAATAGCACTGCATTTCATTGAAAACGGGAATTAATGACTCCTCTGCAGTTTTCACACTTTGCAAAGTCCTCCAGTGGGCCGGATTGGACCTTTTGACAGGCCAGCTCTGGTCTGCGGGCCATTAGTTTGACACCCCTGCTTTAAACAGAAATAAAGTGAACCCAGGCCTACCAGTGGCTCATAATCATCCAATAGTCAGCCAAGTAAGCAGTGGTTAAATTAAAAACTAGAGAAAATGAAATGAACATTATTAGTTTTTCACAGACTCCAGAGAGAATTATGCAATAAACTAAAAATGTACAGTTGTACCTTCTGTTGCTGGTGTTTTACTTAAACTCTGCACCTTCTTTCTTGAGAGTGTGGAGAGAAAAAGGGGCGATGTTTCACATCTGTGCTGGAAATGACAGGCTTTTATTTTGTTATCTCCTCTTGCCTTAAAGTGCCTTTTCCATTCTTGCCATTGTCTTCTTTGCTCCACTGTATTTACTCTTCAATCATTCCCTCTAATTCTCCTTCCCTGTTCTGTCTTCTTCTTCATGGTGTGTGTTTAGATTCTGCTGCTGTGACACAAAGCCTCAACACACACACACACACACACACACACACACACACACACACACACACACACACACACTGCACCATTTACTGAAACTCTACATGCAAAGATGTAAATAACCTGAACTCCGCCTGAACCTCCCCATCCCCTCCACACACACACACACCACACACAACACACACACACACACACACACTAATAAATGTGTGCAGGCCCAGATGCTGCACTGTAATTGGCCACTGTGGCTTCCTGCTGTGGCAAAGATATTTTTAATGCACACACTTAAAGACACACACACTAATCCTTGCCACTGCAACATCTGCCACATCCCCCAACACATGTGCTGGTTAAATGCAAGCACACATACAGACACACACACTCACACACACATACACGCCACATGCACATAGCCAGTGTCACTGTACAGGCAGCCCCTCCCTGTTTAACCACCAGCTCTGACATCAGTTCTAAGTTAAATGATGTGGTTGTTCAGCGAGAGGCTCAACCTCGCCCTCTGAGGCTTCAGCTGCTGGTTTTTCATCCTCAGCAGTGTTTCCTTTGGATTGTTTTCCTGGCCGTGTGGAAAACTTGAAGTGAGATTGAATAAATATTATTTAAAAAAGAGCCAAGTAACTATTTCTTGAAACATCTAGGCAAATATTCTCATTTAAAGATAGCCTTATGTCAAATTTCTTTCTCCGTTGCTCTACCTGTTGCTTTACCTGTCTTTTCTCTTCTTACACTTCTCTTCTGTCCTCAACTTGAGCTTCATTTTTACCATCACACCTTTATTTAATTACAGTACATGATGCTGAACATTCGGTTTACATATAGAAGAAGAAGAAGAAGAAGAAGAAGAAGAAGAAGAAGAAGACATACTTTATTATCCCCAAGGGAAATTACATTGTTTTCACTCTGTTGTCATGTTTTTCTACATACACACAGGCCCGAAATACACACGCACATGCACAAACAGGACCTATAGACATGCATCAGGGAGAGGTGCCAGAGCGAGGGGGCTGCACACACATACATATAGTCAGGTGCGCCCCGAGCAGTTAGGGGTGTTATGATCCTTCTTATTAACTCAGGTTTAATATACAGATATATATGGTCTTTTTATTAATAATTATTTAAACTTACTTTTAAAACTTTACGGTTTCAGTCCCCTGATATTATTTTTGACAAGAAACATTTATTGTTAAACTGCAAAATATCCTGTCTCCATTACATATCTGTATCTCAAGTGTTGACCACTTTTGAGGGATCATTGCAATGCTTACGTATATATTATAATCTATATTGTGTATATTGTACATAATACCATACAATAAATCAATATCTGAATTCTTCTGCTCCCTAATATCACAATCAGCATCAGCCTCAAAATTCCAGTACTGGTGGGGCCCTACATGATAACATCAGTCTGTTTTATGACAAAAGAACAGACTATAGGACAGACAGACTATTCAATCAGCCTTTTCTGTTTACCTTGTCTGTTGCTGCCCGTACAGAATGTGTTTGGCTGAAGTAAAACATGCCTTGACAGTAATTCTTGAATAAATAATTATGATGTGATGCTGAACTTGTTGGTAGCTGTTTGAGGTTGGAGCTCAGTACATAACAATTAATGAATTCTTCCTAATCGGGAAATAGTTGAGGGGAAGCTATGACAGCTTTCACTTCGTGACCTCTGAGTTAAATGACTAATAGAATGAGCTAATGTTATTTAAAATGGCTTAAATTTTCAGCTGTTTTAAAATCATCAATAGGCAGATATATTGGTGTTGTTTTCTACTGTCTATTGTCAATATGCAAAATAATACAGGGATGCGCGTTACAGGATTTGTGCCAGCATCTGATATGCTGATATTTTTATGCTAACTCTTTTTGGCTGATTGCTGATGCTGATACCAATATATGCACATTTTTTCCAGCTAATTGCAGAGAACATCAACACAAGTGGAATCAACATATTTATTACACCTTCTCTTGTCATGATGACCCCTGGAAGAAAAAACAATGCTTTTCACTGGACAAAATAAGAACTACTGATGACAGTTTTTTTGTGCTACAAATCCATTCAAATTTTTCATTGAAATGATCGTGATGATCAAGGTCAACAATTAATTTTGAAGCGTTGTTGGAATGTGATTCTACAGATAATCAAAAATATAAAGATGTAAAATATTTATTACTCTGTTTTATTCTTAAATGTATATAATCGATTATTTCACTGATGTATATGAGTTTGCGTTCCCACTGGTCAAAATGTTTGCACCATCCTGTTTGCTGAGATAAAAATAGGAATAGGATGTTTTGTTTATATACGTTCTTTGTTAATTCAAAGATTAGATTTCTGTCCAGCATTCAAAATGTACGTGAATAACTTTTTTCAGGTTGTTAAAACTCTACATGCAAAACATTAAAGAAAGTAGCTAATTAATAAAATGTTTCAAAAGTTGGCACACAAACTATTTAAAAAAGGGGGGTGGAAAGTTGAAGTTACACCCTAAACAGGTAATGTATCTCAGAGATAAAGAGTGTAACTTGAAAAATAACAATCATATTTTACATCAAGATCACATAGATTAAAACACAGCAATTAATACCTTTTCCAAAATATGTATATGTGCTTGTCCAATCAAGGGCTAATTAAGTGAATTAGATACCTGACTAATCAAAATATAAGTTATAATAATAAGTTATAGCCACCGTGGTATTAATGTTTTAGAAAAAATCACTTAAAGGAGACAAATTGCTTATCTCCTGCACATTCAGTCTAAATGTTGATCAGTTAAGACAGCTAATTAGTATTCAAGGCAGACATGTGTGAGGATGCTTTGATTTCTAGAAGAACTGTTACATTTTTGTATATATATATATTTATATACATACATATATGTGTTATGAAGATATTATTATTACGAGAAAGCCTAGAGGCAGCACTGCTTTGTCCTGGTTGGAGGAGAGATCGGCCCTCCATCTCTCTATGAGCATTTACTATCTACTAACCTTACTAGTTAAGAGAGACAGAGGGAGGGAGGGAGGGAGGGAGGGAGGGAGAGGGGGGGCAAGCAAAGAGAGAGAGAGAGAGAGAGGAGAGAGAGAGATGGATGTATCAAACAGCAGCCCCTGCTGAGCGGGGAATGGAAAAGCTGCTGGCACCAACATGAATATTTCAGCAGATAGCTCCAGCTCTCTGTACCACCACCACCTCTCTGTCTGTCTGTGTCTCTGTCTGTCTGTCTCTCTGTCTCTCTCTCTCTCTGTGTCTCTCACCTTTTCCTTCTCTCCACTTCCCTCCCTCTTAACCCTCCACCACCACCGCCACCCCCACCCGCCTGCTCCTCTCTCCCTTTACTCTCTTGTGGAGTGGACAGTGATAATGAAGGGAGTGATAGAGGTGGAGAGAGGCTGAATTCTGGGTAGCAGAATCAGAAAATGGCTCCTGAATGTAAATCTGGGAGACCAGCAGCAGCAGCAGCAGCAGCAGCAGCAGCAGCGCGGCAGAGTGTTGCCTCAACTTGGCTCTGCCTCCCACCCCCCCCCCCAGCTAGACACTTGTGATGGTTTGGCCTGGGGTAGTTAGACAATAAAAACAGAGCGAATGGAGCAAAACAAATATCAGCAGGCGGGGAGTTCCTCTGGAGACCTCAATAGATTTTTAACAGTCTGCTATTTTTTTTTTTTTTTTAATTTTTTTAATTTTTCCTGTTTATTTTTAGCAATCTTGTCATCTTTTCAATTTAGAGTGTGTGTTTATTTATGCCTGTAGAGCTGATCTGTGTATTGGGGCGATGATAAAGCCTAATGATTGATCAATACAAATCCCTTGATCAGTGATAACTAATGTTTCTGATAATTGCATATAGCTATGATATGAAATTTGGATGCAGAACACACAATAAAGGTGAGCTGTTGCCTGGAGGAGCATTCTGTGTGATCTGAACTTGTTTTTGGTTTTTTTTGCGACAAAAAAAGTAAATTTGTCTAGAAAGTGTACGTTTTAAGTTTGAGTAAAACAAGTCACTTGAGATTGGGGAAATTTATTTGAATAATATTCAGATTTGATCTGTGTAGCAGTGTCTAGCTCGTATTTTTGGCATCATACCTAAAATAAACAAAACCCTTGGGTTGCCAGGAGTTTGTCATCAGAAACTTTTAGGGAATAGGGGATTTAAAGTGTTTCATGCATACCGTTTAAAAAGCTTCTGCCACCAATTCACTCAGTTTCACCAGTTAAGCTGTCACACAAAACATTTAATAAGATGGGTTCTTAAATCATCTAAATCACTATTATATAAAAAAAACAAAAAAAAAAAAACATATAAAACGGATTATTAATTTATTTATTTTTATTTTTCCTTTTGGAACCTTAGTGTGGTAGATGTGAGAGGAGAAATTATTTAAATTTACACTGTAAATTTACACTTAAAAAATTACACAAAAAGCCAGTGGCATTTTCTCTTAAAACTTAGGTTTTTAGTATTTCTTCATAAGTTCTTTTATCTTGAAGTCTTATAAATAATGAGCTGAATTAATGTACTGTGCAGAGTTCAATCAACTCATTAAATTTAATTTTTAAATAAACATGATCAGCATATTATCAGACTTCCCAGCATGCATTGTTTTAGAGTTAAAATTCTCGATTCTCCATTTAAGACAGCCCAGACATTACATTAAAACAAATATCCATTTTTCACAGTGTCCAATTTCCATCTGTGTCATTTTCAAGTCTCACTTTGGGTGAGATGTGACACCCACAATGCATTGAGACCTTTAGGCCATAATGGCTCATTATATTGATGGATCTATTATTTGTTTGCCGGTGTTTTGTTATATCAGCCTAATGGCTGGGCTAATTCACACTGTTTCTGTTGGGACTGCTAACAGAGGCCTTGCTGATGGTGCCAATATAAGGAGCCAGCCAAATAGCCTCCAACCTAAACACACTGTACAGATACAGCCACATCATTTATTTGTTTATTTTTCTCTCCATCAGTGTTTGTGCCAAGGTGTCTGAGGGGTGTTTGACGTTTTAAGTGGATGTTACACTTCCCATAATGTAAATAATAACACCTTTACCCCCCCATGATCCTCCATGTCTGGAAAATACCTGCGTCGTTCAAACTCCACACATCCAACTCTGTAGTCTCCACACCTAAGCCAAGACAACCCTGATGATGTCATCTTTTCTCAGATTTTTTTATTTTCCAACCATGATGAGCAAACTGATCCATGAAGAGTCCCTTTGAATATAAACAGTATCACTGATGAACCTTTCCTCCTCAAAAAATATAATTAAATCAAATTAAAAATACAACAGCTTTTAAATCCGAAGCTGTTTTGCAGCCGACTCTCAACTGTACGACTTTGGAGCACAAAAGAATTAATTTCAACATTTTTTGAATGAGCCACAGTCACAGCAAACACTGAGGAAAATCATTATAAGGCATCATAGCATCATAGTTCAAGGTAGAATCAGTAGGATTTGTATGACATGTATGAAACGTACCAGAAAGATAGATGATTGTTGAGTCTCATTCCCAGGACGTTTTGTTTTGGGTTGATAAAACGTCCCAAGCACATCAAAATAATGAGAAAATAAGGAAATACAGGCAGAAGGCAGGGTCTCTGCAGATACAGACACCACCGCACACTTCTAGTGGGTCATAAGTGATGATTGAAATGGATTATGCTTATATGAGTCTATACTTTTTTTGATCAAAATATTGCATTTGCTGCCTTTGATGTTGGAGTCAATATTACGATTTTGATATTAACTTTTATTTTGATGAATTATGCATACATATGATGAAATGGTGGGAATGGAAATGGACTCCCTGCATTGACAATCAGCTGACTGAGACAGCTGTGTGTTGTATCAGCTGGTGTGTAAGAGCTGAGCAGTCATGAAGTCAGGCTTCTTTTGTTTGTAGCCACACATTTTTTGTGTCTTTAATTTTCAACTGGAGTATTGACCTTATGTACATCATGTGGTAAGACCAATTCATTTTGTTTGTGGGAAAAAAAAGAAAATGTAACAGAGTCTGAATGAACAGAAAATAAATATGACAAAAGAAAGAAATGTGTAATGTCAGAAAGTCAGAAAATAGACCAAGCAAACAAACTACACAAAATTTTTGAATTTTTTTTTTTAGGGTACACTTTAGGGTGCATTATCTTAAAGCAACACAGTAACATAATGGTAAGGAGGTTGAAAAGGCAGTTATTTTTTAAAATTTGAATAAAATTTAATGCAATACTAACGCAAACATTTATGCATTTAATTGAAAAGCATTGACAATGAACTCTTTTCAGAAGTTTATTTGTCTGGATGTTACCCTCAGGCAACACTGTACCATTTGTGGAACAACATATAGGAATGAATGTGATAAAGAGTGTAGGCATATTTCACCAAACTTTGCATAAATAATCTATCAAACCATAAACCTCTTTAAAACAAGTCACATTTCAGCATTTGATCATACGTGTTATATGTAAATGCTTGTTTACAGTTTCCTGGTGAGTGTCTTTCCTGACATACTGTATGTTGCAACCAGTCTACCATCTTTGGCTCACAGCTTATGACTTAAAACAAAATAGTTTTATTTACATTATATCTTATATTGGGTGAACAGTGTATAAACTTAAACACACAATAATGCTAAAAATGTCATGGCTGGAATTCATAATGGACTCAACATTTACATTTGAATGGTTTTCCATGTTTTAATCATCAAATAAAGTGCATCAAACAATTAAAAATTAAACTTTACTTGTCTATTAATGTGAATCCATTTTTTCCAGATTGTAAAATGACAGAAAAAGACGTTTTCAGGCCAAGTTTGTGGAAAGAGATAATGGAGCTGAACCATGTGAGGATGGCTGCAAAAAAAAAAAAAAAAAAAAAAAAAAAAAAAAGGGATCCAACATGACCTCCAGAAAATCATGTGACTAATTAAAACACTGCTATTAGTTTCCTTTGGGTCCTGCCTCTTTTTTAGAAGCACCATAATTACAGATGTATGTGTGATTGTAAAAGGCTAAAAGTGGGTTTGTTACCAAGAGGCAACACTGTATCATAGAGGCTGTTTGAAAGTTGTTCTTTTAGTTGATATTATTTTACGGCGTAGTGGTAAAACAGTGACATCATCTGATGTCAAAGGAGAACTCCTTGCTGGAGGTACGTGTAGTTAGTTTTTTGGAAACCCACTCATGTCTGACTCTGAGGGAGGAGCTTTAGTTCAGTTCAAACTATGGACCCCAAGCTGCCTTGTTGCAGGAAGATATTTGTTATCCTTGTCTAAGAACAGTCAGATTGTAACCTAAAACAGTGATTATAGACGGTTACATGGATGGGTTAAAGTTATAGTAACTTAACTGAAGGTAGGTATGATGGCTTGACATTCACTGTCTGAAAAATTGGTGAAAACAATCTGTGTTTCTGTGGATTATGTGCTTGAATTTGAACTAGTCTTTGACCTTACGACAAAACTCTTGTCAATAAAAACGATTTAGTATGTTTTGAAGTATAAGCCAGATTTTTCTTCAGTTTTTAACTACATGCATTACCTTGCTCTCTCTTTTTATCTGCCTCTTTTTCCCGTACACCCACATGCAGGCAAAATGACTTGAGATTTTAAAAGTGTAGTAGTCTTTTTGTGGCCTTGCTGGCCTTGTTTTTGTTTGAATCATGTGCCAGTTTGACTGAGGATCAGTTCAGACTGTTCTTGCTTGTGTTCCCAGTGCGGCTCTCTGATTCATAGTTAATAACATGTTGAGTTTGCATCATGTAAAATGGAAAGGCCCACATTGCTTCTCACATTAATACTGAACAAAAACACTCAAAGGAATCCGCAGATGTGCCGCAGAATCACACTCGTTTTAAATAATTATTGCAAAGGCAATAATTAACTTTTGATAGAAATTGCTTCAAAATTCAGAGGGAATGACAACAAAGGGTGGAGCTGGTTAAAGATGGGGATGAGCTCATGAACATATGACTTTGTAAGCATCATAATATCAGTTTAATCAGGAGAGACTTTGTTCTGAGTGAACAAATATTATTTATTTGACATGTGCACAAAAGGATGAGAAATGTGAATAGTCTTTGATGATGAGATCCCATTCTGGCACTTACTACATGAATCACAGATGAAGACAATGAAGATCTGGGTATATGAAAAGTGGACTTGGTAATGGATATGATGAACTGGAGCAGAATGGGCTGGAGGAGGGCTGTGATGATTGTTGCTGACAGCAGCAGAGAGGAGAAGAGATTTCAAGTTTGACAGCAAAAATATGGTTGGCTAATGGAGATTGTGGCAAAATCTTATTGCATTAACAGAAGAAAGTGAACGCGCATAATCAGCTGATTACAGTTTTTTGCAATTGCTAACAAGCGTCAATGCGGAAGCCACTTTTTCAAAACTCTTCATGCAGTCTGCATTACCAGCGTGCATCTTGGCCAAACAATTAATGTCACTTCCAAAACTCGCTCAAACCACCAAAACACTTCATACATGTCTCAAAATAAGCTAATTCGACCAAAATAATGGCAACAATTGTCACTCAGAAACTTTTAGCTTTAAAGTTAGGATGATTTGTCACATTCATCAATATTTCAATAAGTTAAAATCCTCTGATTGACTGTGCTAAAGTATCTGTAACAAGAAATAATCAGAAATGCATACTTTTTTTCAATATCCTTTATTTTTTTTCTATATCTGTGTATATAGCAATTAGAATAGACTAGAATAATAATCACAAAAAAAAAAACATCAACAACATGCAATATATATAATCACTCGTACTGTGTAGTGCTTTCCACTTTTGTGTCCTAATGAGACTGAAGATAGCTGACACCTGAGCTAAAACTGTGGTCAGTTATGTTTGGAATGATTATTATTTCATTTTATTGTAGATATTATGCAAAGATGATCTATTGCAACATGATATCTGCCAGAAATACACAAAATTTGCTTTGAGTTAATGCATATAATGCATATTAGCGACTGAAAAAAAAAACTGTAATAGGGAGCAGGAGGAGTGAGAGAGGTGGATAAAAGATTGTGACTGAAGTTGGTTTTCCTGATTTAATTTATGCTGAGCTTCATTTGTATCTTTATTCTTTAGCTGGACGCTGACTCCAGCTCAGCTCAGCGCTGTCTGCAGTTGATCCTGCTCCTGACCTGCCTGTTGAAGGCAGCAAACTAAAAGAGTTTCTTCACACATCCATCATTGGGCTCCAGTATTAGTAGAGTGTGTGTTTGAGTGTGTGCTGTGTGAGGTTGAGTGGGGGGCCACAGGCTGGTTAGTTTTCCATCTGCAGATATGTCTGTCATCATACAGGCCCGAGTGCTCGCCCCTGGCCAAGATATGGACCAATAGTGACCTCTGATAACACTAGTGCTAAATATATGAGTGTGTGTGTGTGTGTGCGCGTACGCGTGCAAATGGCATGTATGTGTGTGGTGTGCGTGTAATATAACAGATAAGAGTGTAGCTGGAAAGGATGGCTGTACGTGCCCGTTTCTGTGCCTGTGTGTGTGTGTGTGTGTGTATGTGTGTGTGTTTAATAGTCTGCTTAGTGTTTCATGGTGGTAAATCGTTCGTTCTGTCTCATCTCACACACCGCTGGACAGCAGAGTCTGCACTACCCTGATAACACACACATGCACGCACACATTACACACACACACACACACAGTCTCACATACAAGCATTAGCTTTCTCTCACACTCCCTCAGACACACACACACATACACCAAGGCCATGCGCAGCCTCCCACCTTAACTTTACAGACCAGTAAATGCTGCAGCCTGTAGAGTATCAGCCAGTCTATTTGTCTGTCTGTCTGCTGCCCTGCCCGTCTCTCCCCTGCTGCCAAGGTCAGAACCGTTAGGAAAAACTCCTACATCTGTTAGCCAGTCAAGCTCTGAGCTGCAAACATAATGCAAAAGCTAAAACTTGGCTTATTAGCTGTTATTTTCTTTACCTGGCATTCCGTGCATGGACTAAAAAAACACAACATACATAATTACGACACAGCTAACATTTCTTAGTCAAAAGAAAGCTATCTACTTTTATTGCACTTCACAAAATCACCATTATAAAGTTCTTTACACAAAACGATAAATACAAGATGCAAGGAATTCAATAAACAAGACTGAAAACAGTAAAACCTAAGGTGTGCAGCATATGATACAAAAAAGATATCAAGCATAAAAGACATGAAAATTATTGAGAGGCAAAATGAATCAAATGTGTTTTCAGAAATGATTTAAAGGAAGATAATGCACCTGGAACTGTTAATAGGAGAGAAACTGAAATAGAATTTGGAGCCTGGACATGAAGACGTGACATGAGATTATCTCTCCTCTTTTCCTCATTCAGAGCAGCCACATTTGGCTCTGGTTGGAGCCTGTTGACTGAATTTTCAAGGTTTACATTTGTTAAAATACCACTGCAATAACCAAGGCAGCTTTGAATATATTATTGCTGATAGGTCAAAATCATAAAATCAACCCTGTTAACTGTTTTTATAACTACATTGTGGTGACAATCCTGCTTGGATTATGTTCAAAGAAAACACTTTATTCAATAAATAACACTGTACATTAATATAATGTGCTGGATTCACAAGGGCAGACAAACAAAGTGCAGCACTGTCGGCAGTCCAGGGTCCAGGGTTCGCCTCCATACTACAACAAGAGCAGTTAAGTTCTATAAAAAATCTGGGTGGAAAAAATAAATCAACATTTTACTGATACGTTCAGTATCAACATTTTTGCAAGGTCTATTAATTAACAACATTTGCTTGTTATGTTAATAGAAAATGTCTTTACATTTCCGTTAAAGCATATTTGCTGTTGCAAATTAGTTGTATATAAACATCATTTCTAGGAGAGAGGGCTGGTCAAAATTTAGGCCAAAAGGTTTTCACCACAGGTTTGAAGTTTTTAGCAATGCCACCAACATATTTCTTTAATAACTATCCATTAGTGTGAATAAGAAACAACATGGCTGCCTGAAACTTTACTGAATTACTACTACAACAATTTGGATGGCAAGGAGAGACATGGTGAAGGAAAAGGACAGAGAAGAGGAGAAGAGCTGAAAGAAAGCAAGAAAGAAAGAGAGAAAAGAAAAATAGATGGAATGGGAAAGGAAACAGATAAGCAAAGAGGAGAAATGTGAGGATTGATAAGAGCAGAGGAGGTGGAGGTGGAGGTGGAGATGGAGATGGAGAGCGGCCGGCAGCAGGGAGCAGAAAATGGAGACAGGAGCAGATGAGAGAGGGATAGATAGGTGAGCAGAGGAGAAAGAGAGACCAATCAAATCTTTCCAACACAGAGGTTATTAAGCTATTGAACTTACATGGAGCAGTAATAGATGGCAATGAAGCGAGTGTGTGAGAGAGTGTGTGTGGTGTATATATAATGGAGGGTTAATACTGCCGACTCTTAATGGTAATTTTGGCCTGTCAGTCTTCTAAAGGCCATCGCTGTGGGCCATCAGCCAGCCGCACACCACCACTGGCACACTGCAAATGTCACCATTATCACAGTGGGCTGTGCATGATTGTGTGTGTTGTGTGTGTGTGTGTCTCAGTGCATGCATGTTGAATTACTTTCCTGTTTTCTGTCCAATCAGTCCTTGTTTCTTGCCTTTTTCTCCAAGATTCTCCATGTCTGTCTGTATTTTTGTCTCATTCTTTGTTGGTCGCACTTTATTTTACAGTACACAAATAAGATGCACCAAAACGACAAAAACTTTAAATAATATGTTCCTTATTAAACACTGTTAGAACTTATTAGACCCTTAATGACTTTCTTAGGTATTATGGACACATTACAACAACTGTAAATAAAGGTATTATTTCCCTTTAAGACTTAGAGCTTATTAATTCATAGAGGGTAATTAAGGACACATTTACTGCAGAACTGTACCATAAACTAAAGTGAAATCACAAGTTTGCTTATTCCCCATTTAAAAACAATATATGAACCAGATATGCCAAGTATGGGCCTGGCGACTGCGCAGATTATTATTGTAATACTGTAGGCAGATAATGTGATTTGATCAGGGATGAAGTATCAGTCTGGGTTACTCTGCCAATGATATTGAACCAACCAAAGAGGGTGTGTAGTCAAGTTGCAGATAAGTGATTTCACTTTAGATTACATCACAGTTCTGTTGTAATGCGCTCCTAATTACCCTCTAAGAGAGCCCAATAAGTATCTAACAGAGGGAAATAATACACTTTAGTTTACAGTATAAACTTGTTGTAATGTGTATAGTCTGAGGTCTAAAAGAGGGTATATTACATACCATATTATTTCTAGTTTTTGTCTAATTTAATACAAAGTTCAGCTTGTTACTTTATTAGCGTACCGTAAAATAAAGTGCGTCGGCCTCTTTGTCTTTAACACTCCCTCTATCCTCTCACTGTATTGACTAGTCAGCTGTAAATATTTACATGTACTGAAACCCCATCGATCGATCTCTGTCCATTTCTGTCTCACATCGACAAGGATCAGTTACATTCCCAGCTCTCTCTGTAATTGGCTCACTTTTTTTTTTCCCAGCCGTTGTTCATTATTTATATTGTCTGTGTTTCCAACAACCACGGCTCCAATTTTAACATTTCTTTTAAGTAACTGACAGCCAACATTGTCTCTCATGTGTAGAAAATGTTTTATCACCATGGGGCCGAGCAAAACCATTGATAATGCATGGGAACATGCTTGTCAAGAGAGAATTCATTTTTTCTCTCTGGAAAAATGTTGTTGTTTTAGGGTATTTGGGGAAAGCAGAAAATGTATGTTACAGAACTGTTTTAGATGTCTTTTTTCCCAACTAGATATATATATATATATATGTATTCTTGCCATTTTATGAGGCATTTTCAGCCGTCTGGAACCAGATAATAAAAAATATTCACATGGCAGTATTCTGTCTGGAGGTTTGTTCCCTTTAGCCCACTTGATTTTCTCCCATTTATCATTCATCATAGAGCTTTGCCATGTGTCACGAACCTTGAACATACAAATGAAACATTTACAACAGCGTGTATGAGTCTCACTTTGATTGTGTGCTACAAGGTCTTAGGTCTTCTTAAAAGAAGTTATTTTTGAGGCTTTCTCACTTGTCTGAATCATAATATTTTATTTCAGTTCAAGAACACACTCCCACATACGTGTCAAGATGTATCCTTGGACTTTCAACATTTCACAAACGTATGGTATACTTGATAGTGAAAAGTTGGAAACCAACCACAACCAAATCAATGATTTGGGGGCATTATAGTGTGTCAGTTAACAGGTTACTGTGCAAGTACTATTATACAATTATTGCCTTGAAGTTCTAAGACAGTCAAGCAGAGCTTTCTGCATTATAAAGGTGTAGATTATATTCAATATTACCTTCACTGGCGTATCATCTGGTAGTTTTAGGTATAATACACAAAAAGTAGTTGAACATGTACATTTATTTCATTGTGTGTATAACCACACATCAAACAAACACCACATATAAACTTGCCATGCTTATATATGAAGAGGATGACACACAGATAACAGCTGAAAGATTGCTTTTCTAATCCGTTTAATCACACCTTTGTTATTACTCCCTACTCATGTTTTACTCGAGGAGGCCACTGAACTAGAGAGAAATAACAAAAATAACTGAATGAAATAACCTCTCTGTTTGCCCTGACTGACCTACAGATAAACACTGCTGTGCAAGTGCTTCAACTTTGCCCCCACTGACAAAACATGACACTGGAAGATGGAGTGGATGCTGACAACTTTGAAATTTGCAGTTTATGTTATGAAATGGTCATGAAAGAAAGCCAAAGGAGCGCACGGTGGTTACGCAGCCTGATGTGGTGTGTGGCATGCTGGGTAATGCTTCCTGACAATGACTCAATGACTCTCTATAGACTTAGACAGCTTCCAACTGACTGAATAGGAATTAGACTCTATTCACCACCACACCCAAAAGGTCTGACCCCTGTGTGTGTGTGTGTGTGTGTGTGTGTGGTGTGCGTGTGCGTGTGTGTGTGTGTGTGTGTGTGTGTGTGTGTGTGTGTGTGTGTGTGTGCGTGTGCGTGTGGGTGGGTGTGGGAGTGTGTGTGTGTGTGTGTAGGGCTGCTGGTAACATTGCAGAGGGCCCAGTATTGTATTGTCCTCTGGGAGATCAATGACATTCCCCTCCTTTGAGTCCACAGATTATCTGTCTGCCCGCCTGTCTGAAAATCTCTCTGTTTTTCTGTCTCTGCCTGCTAAGCTTTCTCTCTTCTACACTCTGCTCCTCTGTCCTTCATTCTGCTTCTCTGCCTCTCCACTTGCAGTATTTGTCTTCCTGAGTGTGTGCCTCAGTGAAAGCATGTCCATATTTTCAGACCACTTACTGATTTTGTTAAATTAAACGAGGCCATCCTTAAAGACAACTTTTATGACAATGACCTATCTATGTTGCATAGGTCTACATTCAATTAACGCAGCAGCCACAAATTCATATAATGCGTGCATTGACAAAATATAGTCATTAGTCAGGCTACAAATCAACAACTGTAACTGCAGTAAAGCTAATGCACAATCAAACCAACAGACATCCACACAGTAAGTGCAAATAAACGTTTCAAAGTTTTCAAGGCGATCTGAGAGTGGACAGTCTGTTTGCCTCTTCTAGTGGGTAAGGTCAGCTGCTGGTTTCCCATCAGTGACCATACCTCTTTTATGCCTCACAGCCATGACTGGAGGCATTATGTTTTTGGGTTGCCCATACATCCCATTCCTGCGAACACAGTATCTCAAGAACACCTTGAGAGAGTTTCTTCAAATTTGGCACAAACATCCACTTGGACTCAGTGTGACTGGGACCTGACAAAACATGTTTTCAGCCATAACTCAATAATTCATTCACTAATAGGACAAAATGGTGAGGTGTTGACATTTTATATCCAAAAGGACAAAGGTTAACTTCACTGTGACATCATAATGTTGTGCAAAAACACTTGAAGCTCTCTGTATTTTTGTCAAATAATACACTTAATACCTTTAATTAAGACACAAAACTCCAACTTCACTGGTTTGCAGCAGCACCCAACTTGCCATAATTCTAGTTTCTTTCAGAAGACAATGTTTAAAAAAATCCGTTAAAGTAAGAAATATCCATGCTGACCACCACTGTTAAGCTATATGCACTAAAAATAACAGAAGTTAGGGAGTAATCCGCCTCCAGAGCTGAGCATCACAGTAAAACTGTCAAAAAGTCTTCAGAATTGTAGATACTGCATGGCATCAATCTGTCCTTTAAGTAGATGCCGCTGCAAAACTGGCATCCATTGCTACATGGCATGTAAGCACAGTTACAGTTAGCCAACTCATGGCAGATGCTCATACACACTCACATCTGTAACAGGTGCACTCCTAGCTGGGCAGAGAAGAGTGCAGACCAGAGCAACAAGCAGTGGATATCACGTGACATGGAACAGCCACTGAAGACAGAGTTCAGGCTCTGCCTCAACTGTGATCATTCAACACAGTGAGAACTGACCATGCATGCACAAACCTACGAAAACGTTGGCCTTCGGGCAGACAGAAGCACAGATAGCCTACACCTCAGCTCTGATTAAACATAGTTTTTAGGAGCACTGTGGAAAAAGAGCAGACTATATTTTTAAAAGAACTATCCTGTCTAGTGTTAGTGAAGTATGTGTAATTCTAAGACAAACTACGAATAATGAAAATTGATTGACAGACAGACAGACAGATATGAATATGAAGAAATGATCAGTGGATCCAGCTATCATGTAATCTCAACATGTGCAAACAATGCACTTCCCAAAAGCTGCAAGTATTATAGTTGGTGTAATATAATGTGCAAACACTGGCCTGCTGACAACTACTTGTGGTTGATTTTTATTGTCTCTGAATTAAAGGTGTTCTCTTTGACTTTGGCCAAGGTGCACACAGCAAAACATTCCCCTTGTGATTCCATGATAATAAGGAAAACAGACAAGAATGGCTTCACCACCAAGGAATATCCAAATATAGTCCAAAAACCTTATAGACATCAGGTCAGACGAGACTAAATCTACATGCACCATTTTACAGGGCAACATTCAAGGGTGAAAGAGATCTGACGTGTTTTTTTTTTACTCTATTTCCTACTAAGATGTTACTTATTTGCTGGTGCAGGATCAGTAAGTGATTGTAAAAGTTACTGACATGGGTGCTAAAGGATAGACGAGTGGTTATGACCCCTGCTTCTGCAACCACATGTGTTCTCTTTCTGCCCCGAGGATCAAATCCCTCTCGCCCACCCCCTCTTCTCTCCTGCTGCTGAAGTATAAAGAATACAAGCACCAATAATGACAAGCTAACCCAGTCTTGTTCGAAGAAAAAAAAACTGTAAACAACAATGTCTGGAGATGTATTCATTTTCTTGACATTCTGAATTGGAATGAAGCTGAAATGTAATGTCAAAATACATAATACTGTATGTGTGTGTTTGTGGGTGGACACAAGCACATGATTCAATTTAAGCAGCAACCACTGATTTTAAACATGCTTGCTGATCTCTGTAACAATATAAGTCTGTGTGTATGTATGTAATAGAGATAATGATAATGTTTCCATGTGATTAACAGAGTGACATACTGAACTTGTAATGTAACTGAAGATTGGGAGCAGATTAAATAAAGGATCATTTCATTTTTGTGTTTTTGATACCAAAAAAATCCTCAAATTTCACCTTTTGTTAAGGAGGGATCAAGACTGTCCTATAAATGTCAGGTGAGGACAAAGTGAGGTGTAAAATAGAGCCTTTACTGTTATTTTCATGTCAGTTTGCCATTTAAAGGGACAGTTCAACCCAAAATCAAAAACATGTATTTTTTCTTGTGGCCTGCATAGTGCTGTTTATCCAACTATACTGTTTTTGTGTGAGATTTCTGTCTTCTCTCCAATATAATGGAAGTAGATGACAGTAGTCCTGTGGAGCTCAAAGTGCCAAAACAATACATTTGGAAAATTATAAACTACATGAATTTTTGGAAAGAAACATTTCTGTTGAAATTTCTTTTTTTTTTTCAGCACTACTGGCATTTAGTCCCATTATACTGAACAGAAAGTTGACAGCTCTATGGCTGATATCTCCAAAACTCAATTGCAACTCAACTGCAATTCACACCAAATTTGATTTTTGGGTGAACTGTCCCCTTAAGGGTCTTGTATGAATGGGGAGGTGGTACCGCAATTGTAGTAAAAACTCTGTTACAGTAATTAGTCTGCTTAAAGGGATAGTTCCACCTTAGGAGTTGTATGATGTACTTATCCATACTAAGTGTATTACCTACAGTAGATGGCAGTCGCCACATCCCCAGTTCAGAAAAGCAGAGAGGATTACCAGCAAAGAACCTAGGCTATGTACTGATTCAGAGAGGGCCGGCAACAAAACACATTTTAGCTACTTAAAAAAGGCACATCTAAAGTGTACGTTACATTTAAGGCATTTTCACTGCATTCCCTTGCTGTCCGACAGCCCCTTCTGACAGGAAACTGCTGTTATATAAGTCAACTATCACTCACTCTCTCTCTTAACCAAATTCTTAACAATCACTAATTTTACCTCACAGAATATGGGAGTTTCTGTTCTTAGCGTCCGTGTTGGCACTCCTTTCTGCTTCTCCAATCTACGGAGAACACTGACTGGCATCTTCTGAAGGTAATACACTGACTATTGAGTCCCTCATACAAGCCCATTTCAAATAATCCCAACTATCCTTTTAAGATGCAGTATTTACTTCTGACTACAGAGTTAATTTGCATCTATGTGCACACATAATACCAGGACATTCTGCTGTGTGATGCTTGTAATGTTTTGTCCTTTAAACTATTCCATTGAGTATCCACTGTAAATGGTGAATGTATTTACAAATAGCTAAATAAACTATAATATTTTAAATGGCATTTAAAATATGACACAAAGGAGCCAAAGACTGTGTCGCACAGTAGCAGACATTACTTTGCTAAATGCTAGCTACTCAGTGTGCTGCTGCTGCTGCGCTGTCTGTCACTCAGACATGAAATGTGCCTGCACATTGTGTTAATGACAAAGTTGAATTGAAGCCTCACACACAGTCTGGGGTCTCTTTACTTTTATCCAAAAGAGGGAAACAGCCTCACCAAAATCCTACTTGTGGCCAAAAATATATTACATCTGTAGTGATAAGAACTACCACAGAGAACGAATGGAAAAAGTTTAGGGAGTAAGCTCTGCTATTCTCATTCATACGACGCAGGCAGTGCACGTGGGACCCTGACAGGTTCTGGCCCTGTTGCAATGCACTGACACTAATGCCAGTGTTTCCAATAGAGCTGCCGGTCAAGGCTAAATACAAAAATACAAAATATTTACAATACATTGAAAATATTTTATGTGCAAAAATAGTTGGACTTCAAAGGATGAGTGTAGTGATACAATAAATGTATCCTACTAATAAGTATTGTCTGTGTAGATATATCTTAATTCTCTGTGCCACAGAGCTGAATTGTTGTCCCAAAACTATTAAAATATATCATTGAGCTGCACAGTTGGATTGGGTGAAATGTTCCTTCATTACAATGAATGTGAGCACTGTAGTTGATTTTGAGTCAGTTCTATATACAGCGTTCTGCTGCTGCAATTACTCATTAGCGCATCACATCCGCTGCTGGAAATAGTCCCCAAGAAATTAACCATTTACATCTGGTTGATCTGTTTTTAAATATTTACATCTTAAGTTGGAACAAATGGGCTTTGGGCATTGATAGGCTATTAAGCATTGAGGCTAACACGTTGTTGTTACTTGTTTTTTCATATTTGTTTGCAATAAGATAAACATAATATAGTCAGCATGATCCTGTAAGAGGTCGCTTGTATGAACTATAGAAGTTGCTGGATTGGCTGAAACCTAAAATACTCTTAAAGTGTTTTGGAATATACACGTCTGCAAGGACCAAAAGTGAGCTGAAGACGAGAAGAGAGAGAAAGAAAATGAGGAGAAGACGAGAAGGAGGAAAAGGAGGAAGGAGAGTGGGCATCTGCAGCTGATGCTACTCTCAGCCAGAGGGTTCCAGAAAAACACACAAAGTAGCCTTTGCTATGCACATGTGCACACACACATACACGTATTAGCCTGCTCTCCACACAGACACACACATAAACACACAAACACACGCAGGTGGGACTAAGGAGTGTAGTGTGCCAATTTGTTGTGCCCCTGGTCCCCTCTCAGGAGGCTCACAGACAGGCATCCAGCCATGCCAGGACTGGCACTGGTCCCGCTAACACACACACATACACGCACACCTCCACTCTTACTGCACAGTGGCTGCAGGCACTGCAGTATCAGGGGTTTGTGTGTGTGTGTGTGTGTGTGTATGTGTGCGTTTCCACTTTTCTCCACTTTCATAGACCACAGGAGACAAATGCTGAAGAATCGGGAGCATGTGAAAGACACTGCAGCCCTTTTCACACATGGAAAATGGAACATTGCTTACTTCAAATATGTGTGTAAGGTTGTGGTTCACACTCAACTCTCCCATTCGTAACAATTTCATTCGACTCTTTTCACACATGACTGTTGTGGATAGAGGAGGTTTTTTTTTCCTCCTGTCCACAGTGGCAGCACTGCCAGAGAGCAGCAGTGAGTTGGAAAATAACAGCATGCAGAGAGAAGAAGTGTGTCTCGACTCTGTCACATAGTGCCCCATGGACAAATTTTACAAATTATTTAGAGATGCAGGGGCATCAATATAGACAGTTCAGGCAGTGGCCCATAGGGTAGTGGGGCCCATAGAAAGAGCGGGCCCTCCAACAATGTGTAGGTGGAGAATGGACCATTGATTCATGCCTGTGTTTAAAGAAGAGCTAACACTGAATTATGATAGGTGCCATTTACTATTTATGTCCTTGAAAAGCCAAACCAATCTCCGTCATGGTTTTCATTTTTTCATGGTAAAGCCGACATTAGCAATCTATAACAAAATCATATGATTATTCTACATAAATTACAAAAACTATAAATAAACTATATAAAAAACAATTTGGTTAAATTAATTGCTGGGTAATATTTATGTTGATGTTATCCAGTGTCAAGTCTCTTTTTGATCATGTGATGACTTTGACCATCAGAGTGCTATCCTCATAGCTTTCTCTTTGACCACTTTGCTTTCCCAGTACAATAGCCAATGGCAGACTCAGACTGTCTGAGGGGCAGAGGCAAAAAAAAAAAAAAAAAAAAAATTAAAAAAAAGGGCACCGCCTGTGCATGGTGGGGCACCAGCACGGCAAAAAACATAAATTAAAATAAAAACACACAGGGAACTATTTAATTATTTAAGGGCACATACAGGCCAAATAATTTTCTAGTATGTAGAGTAGCCTATATGGCACTGTATTGTATCTCTTCCACTAGAAGTGCACCCTAGAGGGCACTTAACCATTTTTTGTCCACCAAAAGGCACCATAGGGCATTTTTACATTTTCAAACATGGGGGCACGGTTTGACTTGACATGACCTATAAAGATAACAGGTGATGTGACAGACCACCATACTACAATACTTTTGCAATCATGTGAGACAAAAGTTGCAAAAAATACTGTTTAGCACAGATTGAGACAGTTAAACAACAATATAAGAGTTATACTAAAACTGTGGTAACACTGTCTATGAATGTCACGCCTGTAATGTATTATAGGCGCATTCATAAAACACTGTAATGAATTTATGAGGAATGACAACTTTTATCATGATTTCTGAAGTACTGTAAGTGGTGGACATAATGCATTATAAGGTCAGCATTCATGCAAAAGTAACAACAGTGTTAAAAAAGAAATATCTGATTTCTGGATTACACAGCACATTAGAACTGCCATAACTTTAGCAAGTTATAAAGTCACATAGAGAACTGCTCAAATGTACTATAACAGATTATAAATTCTAAGTTTCTGAAATGCTGAAATGGAATAATGTCTTATAAACCTCATACAATTGCTAATAACCAGTTTTCTTAAAGTTCACAAAATCATGCTTTAGTGTATGATTCATGTTTATAAGATCTTATTTTAGTCAGAAACTCAGAATTTATAATCTGTTATGGTATGTTAGAGCAGTTCTCTATGTGACTTTATAACTAGCTAAAGTTGGTAGTTATAATATGCTGTAATACAAGACTCAGATTCTTCTTTCAAACACTGTTGTCACTTTGGCATGGAGGTATAAGTATCATGAATGCTGAACTTATAATACATTCTGTCCACCACTGATACTACTTTATAATCCTCTTATAAGTTGTCAAGCATTATTCCAAACATTTATGAAGGTTTTATAGTGCCTTATAAATGATTAGAATGTTTTTTAATGTGTTCATAATGCAAAAATAAATAGATATGCATGTGTTTTGTAGGCTATGCATGATTATTACTACATGTGTCAAACAGGTTTCTAAATAATAAGCTAAACACAAATTCTCTTACATGTACTGTAATAGTAAGGGTACAAACATGTTTCTGTACATAATCCAGTTAATTTGCTCATTTCAATATGGTTCGCTATTTTACATCTACAACACTGCTGTATTAAGCCTGTCCTCCACAGCAGAGACTAGACAGATTTCAGCTGAAGAACACAGCTGGCAGCTAATTTCTCCAAGTTCCAACTAAAGGTTGAGCTCCATACTTTGAAAAATACTTCATCATGTCTTCTTCAGGGACATTTCAACCTCTGAGGATGTAGTTTGCTGATCCAACAAGACAGATTTTTGCTGCACAAACCTAATTTCTAAAACAAAAACCCATGAGCCCTGCTCTTCTGTTCACTTCTTTCTCTGTGCTGCTAATGTCATTGTCACTGTCCTCTGGGCCAATTATGCAGCGTGCATTGTCTGATTGGACAACATATTGTTTCAGCAATCAGCACCACTGTGTAAGGGATTGTGTCTATTTGTGTGAGTGTGTATGCATGTAATTTATTATCTGATGTGATAAGTATCTGTGCAGTGGAGAGTGGAGAGGAGATTGGAAGATAAAATGGAGAGAAAGAAAGACCTGACTCCTGTCTTTCTGTCTTTTCAGGGGCCCAGTCTGGCTCTAATCAGGGAGACGCAGGGCCGACTGCACTCAATTATTCACTCATTAGTCAGCAAACAGGAGAGGCCACTGAAAGCTGTGTTCACGGCGTGCTGCTGCTCAAACAGCACATCCCTCTCTTTGTCTATTCATTGCTCTGTCACTTTTTAGACATGCAGCGTGCTTGTTACATTTTCTGGCTTTAGTTTCCACACCATTGCTCACCGACATGGACTTGAGCAGTACAATAGCTCAGGAGCTCAGCGACTGTAAATACTAGAACTATAATGGATATTAGATGACACTGTCAGTTGGAAACACAATCTGAAGGCCTTAAATCTGAAAAAAAAAACAGTCCTTTTCTACACATACTTTACAAGGACTGGGAGACTGCCAAAAATCAAGTCCTATTTTTCAGCTTTTGTTTTTTCTTTTTTGTTTGTTTGTTTGTTTTGGGTTTTTTTGGTGGGGGTGGGGTTGGGGGGGGGGGCTGCATTGACACCATCGCAACTATTCGAGGGAATATAGCTAGACAGTATTGCCCTCAGCAAGAATGGGATTGGCAACTCAGACAAAATCAATGTCTATAACACAGTGGGCTGTAAGGGAGCAAAGTATCATGGAAAAAGACTGTTGGTCATAATCGTTGGCTAAATTGCCCGTCTACTTTGGCTCCAAATGTTGTCTGGGTGTCATAGCCTTGACTTACCGCCTGTGGAAATCGTTGCTATTAAGTTGGCACCCCTTTTGAGTCTGCCACTCATTTAGTTGGCACGGTTTACTGAACCCCACAGAATTCAGAGGATGGATGGACAGAAGAGGATGTGTGCTGGGCCCTCTGAAGCACGGCCTATTGAACTATGGGCCTGGAAAAATATGTCAGTGCCCGGATTCTGTTATTTAATTTACTTTGTTGATTTATTAACTGCTGAAGCTAGAGATACACCCACAGGGGCAGATGAACTGAAAACAACACAAACAGGCACAGATGGCTTTGTTTTCCAGTGGGTTTTTCCTGTATAAGTTTAGATCATGTTTTTTAAGATGTGCAAATTACTTGTGTCCACATTAGCATTTTCAGGTTTTTATTGTTCCTCATCCATGTTAAAATACCAGAGCAATAAAAGAGAGTGGCTAAATCCTTCTCTTTTGATGGACAAACAAAATTGCAAAAAAATTACAGCAATCATTCAGCATGAGTGGGAGAGACGCAGCCTATTAAAGGCCACACTTTGCTTTAAACTGACTAACTAACTTTGTTAAGATGTGTTATCCAACCATGCTTAACTGCCGCACTAAAAGGCAGGGTAAAAAGCCTGCTGTCAAAACTCTCCTCGGCCAGTAGGTTTCATAATGTAATGAAACTTTTGGGGTGAAAATTTTGTATATTAGCAATAAAACCTTCTTGGATTAAAAATTGATAATAAAAGAGTACTACCATACCAATTCCACATGCCTCTTTTACACTGATGGTCAATGGGTAACATGCTTTTTGGGCTCTAGGGGAGCTCATTGTTGCACTAATACAGTTGGCCAGTGGGGAACATGGGAAGTATGGTTCTCTTTATACATTCATAGGTTTTGCGCGTGAAAATTGATTATATTCATTATATCTAATTATGCATTTAATTTTAAAAGAGAGAGCTTGAGCAAGAAACTCATATCCTGCCTATTGTCACATCTCCGGACACCCATCCAATTACTGCGTAGTGACTGGTGTGATTGTTGGATTGTTCACTTTCATTTGAAGCATACTTAACTCTGAGCCTCGGTCTGACCTCATACTGATGTTAAAGTTAGATCAAATTTCTAGATTTTCTTTTTAACAACAGCAGCTTTCCAACTGTGGAGGACTCTTTGGCAATAGTGGCACATACAGATGAGGCAGCCAGTAGCTCCCTCAAATTTCGCAACATTTTAATATTAATTTGTTATGTTATCAGCTTTATTGGTGAAACATGTATCACCTATGATAGAAATGCACTCGTAGGTACTGGAAAACAAACTGTGGGGTTTGGATTATACAGCAGTGGATCCTGAGACAATCAACAATGCACATGGCATCTTTCAATCACCAAACCAGATCACCTGGATGTACCACCAGAGACCACCCCAGGAAGAGTGGAGGAGAGCAATGCTAACCCAGCTTTGACTTAACACCGCGCCTGGCTAATGTCCAGTCAGGAAAATTAAATGGACACACTGGGCACACTTTTTATGTGAAAATGTCGACCATATTATCATTTTCTCACTTAGGACAGGATGTGTATTCACCACTACAGTACAGTTGGAAGCAGGGTTTGTTCTGAATTTTGGTAACTTAAATTCATCATTTTTCTTGGCATTTAAAAGGTAATTTGACATAGCATTTTTAATATTCCTTTAAGAGGTTTACAGTGTGTGTCAGTACAGTACAGTAGATATGGCTGCCATCTTGAGCCAAAGTTTGCCTGCATCAATGAATTGTGGTCCAAAGTGTATTCATCACTTCATTCACTTGTATGATCTGTCTTCACTAAGGGCGTCATGATATCATGAATTAATCTCAGCTCTTACTGTCAAGTTTCACAGACTCGCCGTCTTTGTCTTTTCTGTCTCTCCATCCTGCAGTCTCTCTCTCTTTCCCCCCTCTGCTCACTCTCTGTGTCTTTCACTCCCTCCTGTGCAATCACCTGCACACCCTCCACAACAAAGCTGTCAGCCAGGTGTGTTGGAGTGTGTCTGTGCATGTGTGTGTGTGCTAATGAAACTGACAAATCCACTCTTTCTACTCCGCCCACTCCAAACCAGACCTGACAAACAAATGAAATATGCACGCTCAGCAGTTTCTTTCATACTCTCCTGGCAGTGGCCTTCTGCACAAGCTCCTCTAAAAAAGTGCACTTTAAGACTGACAAACAACTTTCATTGTGTTAACGCATGCCTCTCACAATGCACCGCTGTGATATAAAGAAGAAGTCATAATAGCAAGGCCAAGAGAGTGATAACCTAGCCTCCCTGACAAACTCTGGTGTTGGAGCACCATAACAGATTAAAGTGTCATCGCTGTCAGCACAACTTCTCACATATAAAAACTAACAGGTGACAGCACACCTCAACATGACGCACCTTAACATGGATGAAAATGCAGTAAACTAACAGGTGACAGTGCACCTTAACATGAAAGAAAATACAATTGACTTGGTGATGACGCACCTTAACATGGACGAAAATACAGCAAACTATAGCAGGTGACGATGCCACTAAACAAGCACTATAAATAACTTCCACGCCCTTATAAAGCATTATGTGTTGATACATGGTTGTGACAGTACGTTATTATACTGTTATAGGAAGATTAGGGCTCCCATCTAGATAGTAAATTATTGGAGGCTTGTGCGCATGGGTCCTGGTCGGTCACAGGCTCCAGTGCATCTGCATTATCTGCACATGTCCTGGGTCCTCTCAGCCTCGCCCATTTAATTATCACCAACTGACTTCTATATTCACCGGCACCCTGATAACTTGGCAGTGCAGCACAGGATATATGTATGTGTGTACGGCTGCTTTACAAGTCTCTTACCTGGCACCTGGCTGTTGCATCACCTTGCACATCCACAGTTTGGTGTGGCCAGAGCAGGTCCAGACCTCTGTGGAGAGCCACGTACACCATTTGCCATACAGTCACACCTGACACCCCAGTGCTTCCATTATAATCCTTCTTCCTTTCAAACAGTTTATTCCATCTGAAGAATAAGAAGATCTGTACAGAAGAGAATGAGGTACAAAAAAACAATATTTAGTGAATAGAATATTTTTGAGTAGAACCTTAAGATAAGATAATATTTACATTAACATAAAGAAACAAATTTTAGAACACATGAATAAACACAAAATGTAGAAAATACTAAAACATAACACTGAGCTTTGGGTCTGCTGCCTGGTAATTAGTCATTAAATATTTTAAATTCCATATTTAATCAATCATCAGTCACTGTCAATCCACTAATTTCCATCTTGCATTAGTTCAGAGTTGTATTCAGTGGTGAATTTTATCTAAGTACATTTATATCAGTATAGCACTGTACTTATTTTATACTTTACTAGAGTTCCATTTTATCTGACTTTATGCTTCTACACTTTATCCCACAAAGCTGAAAAAAGGCTGCTTTCTTACTTTTTCAAGATACATGGTTCTCACAGGACAGTGACACTACAGACATCTGATGATTTGATCACCCATGATGCATTGCTGTAGATTAAACTTAATCACAGGGCAGTTTCACTATACAAATCATTAGCGGCGATGCCCAGCTCAGAGGAGAAGCTGGATAGTTACTAGTTACTGTAATTATCCAGCAAAACAGAGAGGCCAGGTACAGCTACGCAGGGGTAGGGATAGGGGTGTGGGGTATGTTGAGTAGGGATGCTCCATGTAGACAACTAACCCTACTTAAGAAAATCTAATTTAGACTAAACAAAACACTAAAACTAAAACACTAAAACACTCAGAGAGCAGTTAAATTTGAGCATAATTTATTAATTTAAAATGTTAAACACTGTCCAAAAAATACTGTGTAAGAGCCATTTGAAGCCAGAAATCAGTCTACAAATGCAAAATTGTACTTTAAATGCTGCTGAAATGCATGCCACTTTGCCCTGTGCAATACAAACATTACACATTAACCTACAAAACGTGACAGCAACTCACTAAATGCTTAAACTTTTCAGACTGAAGAGGATCACGTATTGGTGGGTAAACGACCCAGAGTTGACGTTAGCTGTCAGTCTGCCACAGTGCTAGCAGCAGCAGCAGCTCTGCTTGCAGGTTAACGTCCATGTCTGTGCTTAATGTGTTCACATGTTGCTCCAGTCGAGTGATTATATACCAGTTTATTCTGGCACAGTCTACAATCAACATTATTTCCATTGTCTAAATTAAAACACTGCCAAACTGCACTGGTTTTATGAGCTGCCATTTGTCCAACTTTGCTGATAAAAACATCTGGGGTTGCCTCGGTCATCGGGGCATACGCACTTATGGCGTATGGCGAGAGGGGCTGCCATCTGACAGTGCCACAGCCCCAGCTAGTGGTGGGCAGCAGCATAGCACCATAGAGGCAACAATTAACTGGAATTGTGCATGAATAAAATATTGATAAATAGTTTAAATGACTAGTATTTCTGGTGCCGACTAGCAAGGGTGGCAACATTTAATTGTGTAGGCGACTAGTAGTACACATCCCTAGTGTGGAGACAGCAAGGACTATTTGCATATTCATGACTCCCTGAATACAAAAATTCCACATCATGCCACTGTGACACCCTTCAACACTGCAGCACGTTTGGGTGCCCAATAGCCGCCAGCTGGCCACAGGAGGCACAAGCCAACCTGCAACTATCGCAGCGAGGTCAAGCACCCAAATGCCAAGTTTCAGGCAGATTCGACCAAGTAAATGTAAGTTAATGCAAATTCCTATGTTTTGATGTTTTTAAAACATCAATCTTCAATGTGCCGTCATGGCAACGATATGGTAAACCTGCTTAGAGGAGCACATCAAAGTCTGAAACATTTCCTGGAAGTTAATGCAACTTCCGGTGTTTTGTTCACCGTGCCCTCATGGCACCGCCATTTGACTGCTACGTCAAGATCTTCACAATATAGCATTATCATGGTCTTAAGTCCTTTCTGACCACATTAGAGTTGAATATGGTAAACCTATTTGGAGGAGCATGTTAAAATCTAAAAACATGTAATTTCCTGTTTCCAGTAGGTGGCACTGTGACTATTATGAAAAATTGGCATGTAGATGTGTTCAGGGCGAGACCGTTATTGAATGTGTGAAGTTTGGTGCAGATCAGATCATTTATACTAAAGTTAAAGCAATTTTGTGTTTCATGGCAAGACATTAAAATTCCATGCCACTGCCACACCCCCTCAGAAATCGGTAGCAGCGAGGTCGGTCAGACGCCAGCCGGACACAGGAGGCGCTGGCCGAGCCCGTGACTGTCGCGGCGAGGTCGGGCGCCCGTCAGTCACCAGCCGTCATGAAGCCCCTGCAGAAGCCTGATAACGAGCTGATCATTTGAATCAGGTGTGTTGGAGCAGGGAAACATCTAAAACATGGAGGACAGTGAGCCCTAAGGACCAGGGTAGGGGAAACACTGGCATCAATTCTTCAAGGTACAATTGCACAAAGTCAGGGATTTTGTTGGATCATAGTCAGATGCATGATTAACCAATTATACCAACAGGTGCTAATGATCATCAATTTATATGTAGGTTGAAACAGTCATTAATTGAAACAGAAACAGCTGTGTAGGAGGCTTAAAACTGGGTGAGGAACAGCCAAACTCTCCTACCAAGGTGAGGTTGTGGAAGACAGTTTGATGTCACAGGTCAGACACCGTGACAAGACTGAGCACAGCAACAAGACACAAGGTGGTTCTACTGCATCAGCGAGGTCTGTCCCAGACAAAGATTTCAAAGCAGACTGGGGTTTCAAGATGTGCTGTTCAAGCTCTTTTGTTCCTTCAAAAACTGTGTGCAAGTATACTTAAAGAAACTGATGCTGTTTTGAAGGTAAAGGGTGGTCACACCAAATATTGATTTGATTTAGATTTTTCTTCTGTTTGCTCACTCTGCATTTTGTAAATTGCTAAAAAAAAAACAATTCAGTTCATATTTTTGAAAGTATTTTTACTGTTTTCACACCTGCCTAAAATGTTTGCACAGTACTGTATATGTATACATCCACTGTAATAGCACAGAACAGAAGGATGTATACAACAAGATAAATGTTAAAAAATCCAAATAGAACAAAACACTGAATTAAGGAATAAGGATCGACTATACACAGAATGCACATAAGGGTTTGAAAACAATGTCAACCACAATATAGTAATTCTTCTCAAAAAGTCTCATGACCCTGTGTTTCATAATGTTAAAATAGCCTACCTTGTGACTGTTGCTGAAAAAGAGGAGAGTACCAAAAGATTCTGGACTGATGAACTAAGCTGGGCTTTTTTGCCTCCAACTTAGTGACGACAGTCTGCAGCACAGATCAGCTGAAAGAAAAGAAAATGTAGGTCAACAGACTTTAATAAAAAATAAAATTAAAAAAAAGGCCAAAAAGATGGATGTAGGTAACTACATTTCAAACTATAGGAAAAACAGTTGAATGAGGCCTACAGTCTATGAAAAGAGGTTTAGATCTTGGTTGTTCGAGTAGCTGTCATGTCAGTCACATTATCTCATCATTGTTTTTATGGTGCCAGTCAGAGTTCATCTGACAATTTCTGGTTTGAGATTTTAAAGGTCATTCCCCAACATGGATGCATGAATACACTCAGTCATGAACCCACTTTTCATAAAAAAGAACAAAAAAAAAAAAAATCTTCTCAGAGCTTCAGCAAGAAATGGCGACAAAAACTCAAGTTTGTTCAGTATCTCAAAATTTGGCCCGAGTAAACCCTCTTCACTGAAATAAATCAAATTAGGATCTGTGAGAAAGTTTTAGGGGATCCGTTTAGTTTTTACCCCAAAGATTAAATCACCACCACAAAAGTTCATTAGAGATCTCTGAACAGGTTTCAGTTGTTTGGTTCAGTTTTTCCACACATAGTAAAAGAGAGTAAAACCTAAAACCTCTCAAATAAATTAATAATGTAGGCTATCCCTTAAAGCTAAATCTCAGATATTGTCACAGTCAGCTCCATGTGGCAGTTGGTCTTTTAGTTCACAGGACAAAAGGACATAATCAGAATCAACCCTCACAAAAGGACAGTCATACAGGTTTTAACACACAATACCCCTGGGTAATTTTTCACAACAAACAATTTCATAAATTATTAGCGAGGCGAAAAATAAACCCTCTTTCACCAAACTGTCAGATTAAAATTTCAAATGTGATATTTAAGGACACAAAACTCAGTCAGTCCACTTCCATGTATTTCAGTTCAGTTCATAAGGTAACACAAAAAAATCCTCCGCTAAACCAAAGTATACCCAATAAGATAACCCCAGATCCACGAATGATCTCGCGAGTGATCCTTTTTAAACCCAATCTTTGATTTTTCCACAACCCCAAACGAGTGTTTTAGCATTCTCACATTTAACACAAATTTGGGTTGTACTAAGTGCACAATACAGAAACAAATCGCATGAATCTCGCAAGAGCTCCACAAATCAAGGGTTCCCTTCTAGACTTGTCAATAGTTCAGTTCTCTCTCAAACAGAAAATCAAACGCCAAAAGTTTGTGAAGAAAATAAATGGCAGAAAGGGATTTCGGAGGACTAACTTGGCCTCAGCCACTGGCGTTCAGACACCATCATGATTTTTGCCTCTCATCATAAAGGAAGTAACGTTGGCGGACTACTCGAAAACCGGTAAGTGATTGGCTGTCAGGGTGGACAGGTGACAGGGGAGTGGGGTTAGTTAATTCAAATTAATTAATTAATTAATTTCCTGGGGACAGTGCATATTAATAAACATTACTGCAAATATACTAGGATTGGCCCAAAGACTTGTTTTTATTGGCCAGATATAAAGTTGGCAACCTAAAATCAATGTAAAAATGAAGAATTAATTAAATTAATCAAAGAAATCTGCCACATGCCAAGCTCAATATCAGTAGCTTTTCAGAAGCATGATGAAGAAATAACAAAGAATGAAAGCTTAATAAGAATATGTATATAATTCATAGAAATTTCATGAACTCATTAACTGAAAAAAAAAAAAAAAAAACATATTTCTTCAGAAAGATTTTAAATAAAGCCAGTGTCAGATATCAAATATCTGAATTTCTTTATAACTGTATTTTTTAATTTTCATTATTACTTTATTCTCCTTTATTGATTTATTTTATGTCTTTATCACTGTATTTTATTATTTTAGTCTTTATTATTCTTTTTCTCTTGTAAATCTTTTATTTTCATATTTTAGCTGACTAATGTCGTGCATCTTCATGATGAACAACTACAAAATGATAGCTAATTATTTCCAGCTTTTCTCAGTTGCTTTGACTGATTTTTTGAAACAGTCTTAACATTCTGCAAACCAGGGACGCTCAACTTGTTTTGCCTGAGGGTCACTTTTGCAGAATGACAGGAGGCCAGGGGCCAGTTAATAAACAAGCATGAATAATAACAATATTTATCAGAAAAAAATGAACACAGATTAAAAGGCCCATAACTAGTCTCAAACTACAACACCTTTTAAACTGTCTTAATTCAAAGTAACTTGACCAGTTTTATCTCACAACAGTCATAGTTACACTGTTCTGGATTGTTGGAGGATTAGAGCTGCTCCAGGGCTTCAAACAGGCAAGTTTAACTTGTGCTCACTGCTGTTTGTGAGGCAACATGGACTGTTTGGAAGATCTAAATCAGGGGTAGACAAACCTTTTCCCTTCAAGAGCCAAAACTGAAACTTACTGTTGGGCCATGAGCTAAAGCACACACCTAATGTATTGTATAGTTAAGATGCAAAATGAGACTAAGATCCCAACTTCCCTTAATTCCTGTGCAAAGAGTCACTCTACCCGTCTGCTCAGATTATGAAAAATAATTAATAATTAGGGATCTTATTGAAACAGTTTTATTTTTTGGCTTTTGCCTTTATTGGACAGGACAAGTGACAAACAAAAATAAAACAAAAAAAATAACCATTTATATCTTTTCTTTAAATTAAAGCTATAAACATCTTGCAGGCCAAATCAAACATTACGGTGACCAGCTTTGGTCCAAGTGCCCCACTTTGGGCAGCCCTGATTTAACTAAAGACCAACAGGCACTACAGAGGCCAGATGAGTCTGTTTTTTACTGACAGTTACTGGATGGTTTGAGACAATTTGTTTTAGAAGCGTTTTTATTTCTCGCTTAAGTTTTTTGAACAAATTCTTTCTGCCTCTGCTGTTTCCAAGATTCACTCCAGTCCTGGTGTTTTCTAATCCATTCTGCGTTTTCTGAGCACCATACTGACCCCTGACTCCCACACCCATGTTACCATGTATCCCCACCCCTGAGCCTATCGCTGTTACTTTGGCCAAAACATAGTGGCAGGTGACAGAAATACTCATCTAGCACGTCCCCTGGCTACCCAGAGGTGGAGACTAGAAATCCAAGCTGATCTAGCCTGTAGTTCTTTGTTAACACCAACTACATCACTGTGACAACACTGTGCAGGAAGAACATCAGATTTTGCAGCATTAAAACTCTTTCTCTGTCAGTATAACACACACTAAGGAATTTATTGCTTCAGCTGACTACATTTACCATCAGTGCTGACTGGATAAACACATGAAAAGTGCCAACGTTGACCTTCAAATCAAGGAGTGGTTAATCTTTCTGATATTTTGATTCAATGTGAAAAAAAAATTAAAACAGCACATTGTGGAAAACTGTTACATGAGATGTTTTAAAGCATTTTTTTTACAATCACAACTTTAAAATTCATGCAGTAGTTGCTTGCAATTAAGTTCAGTTAAAGAAGAAATCTGTCACATATTTACTGTAATAAATCAAAATATGACCATGATATGGCTGATATGTCGATATATGTTTCACGTTTCACAAATTTATGCTGAATGTTCTCTGAATGAGTTAGTGTGTTTATGAGTCATAAGAAATAATTTATAATGTTGTAGAAGTAAGTGATGTTTGTAACAGTTAAACTGAACAAAATGTTAGCAGAGTCTGGCAGATAGTAAAACAGGCAGTCACTGAACTCAAACTCCAGAGTGTGTATTTTCAGAACAGTGGGCTTTTATTTTCAGGATGACAGGCTGAACTTTACATCAACGACAGAGTTATAAACAGCTGATCAGCTGACAGTGGAGGACTTGTCCTCACTTGTTATTGTCAGTTGTCCATGTTGTGCTCGTCCTCCTGCAGTGTTTCACTTTGCTCCCTGAGTCTGTGGAAGAAGCAGCGGGGGGAGACAACTCACTTCAACCATAGGTAGTATATTAAGTAGGATTTCAACCTATTAGACTAATAGACTATCTATGTCGCCAACTTGCTATTTGGACTACTGTACTCTTTTTTTTACATAATGCTCCTTTAAAAGTGAAAGTGAATATAAACCCTGGAATGGAATTTGAACCAAAACTGTAGAACAAGTTTTCTTACTGGGCTGAAAAAAATCCTCTTTCTGGACTGGAGTCTTCTTCCCTGCAGTGGAAGAAGAAAGAGGAATTAGTGACTAAAACATACAATGTATAGACAAGTTTCTTGTTTACAAACATTACAGGGTGCGCTGCATTCAGGGGGCAGCTGGTAGCTGGTCAAAAGATTATAGTCAACAAATGTAATCAATGTACATTCAGCATGGTTTTGTAAATACTTGTATACTGACTCGGTGATAAAATGCCATTTCAGAGTTGGATCTGTTTGTTTGTCTGTCATATCATATTAATATATTTTATTAAATGTTAGCTGACAGTAGCTGACTGTCAGTATAGTCATCAGGTCTCTGGATGAAATCATCCCACTCAGTTTGTCATTCAAATAAATGTTTAGCTAAAAGGAGCCGAATCGCAAAAACTTTATGTGTGGCTGACATGTCCTGCTAATTTTGCTCAACTTATCAGGTTTTGCTGGTTATTGATCCTGTTTATCCTCCTTATTTGTTCATATCAGGAGCATTGTTGTAACATTAGTGTCAATAAGCCAATTAACTCAAAGTAAAAATGTTTATGATGAGGCTTTATAGCCACATTTGACAGAAATTTGACAGTACTGTAAACATCCTGTACAAAACATGAGACACGTGTGACAGGCAGCTCGGTCTGGGACACTGATGAATGCTGCAGCCACTGTGTGACAAGTTGAGCTATCAGGTAGCAGAATTTTCAGTTCAGCAGATAAATAATATCAGCAGTGCAAAATATGCATTTTTTGTCAGCCAATATAGCTAACTGATAATTACCTGCTTCTCATGGGCGATATTTAGAAGATAACCAATAATTTCACATTTTTGTATTTTCAAAAAGAAGTTCATATAACTAGGGACACACAACAAATATCAGCACTGATAAATTATTGACTGATTTTGGCCTGTCACAGCATATCAGTCTATATAAGTACTGGCAATGAGTCGATAAATATTGGCTCTAATAATGTCTGGTTAGACAGATATGTCAAAACATTTTAATTTAATTCTTCAGCAAAATGTTCTATAAAAGTAAAAGTATGTTTGTAAAGTTTTTTGGTGAAAAACTGACTGAACATTTGAAGAGTCAGAGTTGTTTTTTGTTTTTGTTGTGATAGTGATGTCAGTCAGATTTGGTTTGATCAGAGCTGTGGAGTATTAAATTTTAGTTTTTTAATTAAAGTAAAAACTACAGGTCATACGAACTTCCTTTAAAAAATACAAACATGTGAAATCATCAGTTATCTTAATGGTATCGCCACGTGAAGTAGATAATTATCGCATTGTGATATCAATTATTATCGTCTGAAAAAAAAAATCTTCATCCCTACATACAGTATAACCTGTAGTTTACAGACAGTCGAGGGAAATAAGAGCCAAGATGTCGAGAGCAAAGATCAATGATTTGATTTTCCAAAGTTCTGACTGAACCAAATCAAGATGACATCACTATATGACAACAAAAACAAACAGCAGTTCTGACTCTTCAAATGTTTATTTTTTCTAATAAAGTTCATCATAAAACTTAAGAAACATACTTTAGCTTTAATAGAACATTTTCTCAAAAAATCAAAAGAAATGTTTTGGCTTATATACGTTGATACCAATATAGACATGCAGTGGAAGTTTAATCTGTGTGTTAATCATTCAGCTTTTGAACAAATTAACTATTAGTTCAAACTATTTAAATATTTATGAGATCAAACTAACTATTTAGATTTCCACATTTCTTTTCTTATTATTTACAGATTTATATTTATATGATATTCCTATGACTACGTATATGAACACACTGAGAGATCAGGAGAGAGAGAGTGAGAGAGGAGCTCAAACTGTTTACATATTTTTTTAGGAACGTCTCGATCTGGAGATCCGGACAGAGAGAGAGAGAGAGAAGCTCACTCACACTTTGAGAAGATCAAACCCACAGAAAGTTTCAAAGCAAGAGCGTCACTGTAACCAGAGAAACTGACTACAACTGACCTCCCTCTGCTGCAGCGAGCCTGTCCTCCTGCTCACGTCCACAGGGGAATTGCTAAACTCTCAATAGATCATTGTTAAAGGGATAGTTCCCCCAAAAATGAAAACTGTGTCATTATCTATTCACCCTCATGCCGACTGAGAGTCGGGTTTATTTTTTTAGTCCACAAAACACTTGTCACTTCCACTGTTTGGGAGATTCTGCAACACTGAAACTCCAGCAGTGTTTTGTGGACAAAAAAACTAAACCCAACCTTAAATCAGCATGAGGGTGTCTAGACAATGACTGAATTTTCATTTTTGGGTGAACTATCCCTTTAAGATTTGAGATTTTTCAAAGGTCTGGGGTTCCCCTCTAGACATCACTGTAAAAATCGACCTTGGTCTGAAAAAATGAAAGCCGCAATATCGCTCAGCGAAAGTCCGCCATTGATGTGAAAGCTTGTATTGTCTTACCTTTTAGGGGTCTGGGGTGACCTGATCTGCTTCAGCACTTGGTCCTCAGGCCTCACAGTTGCTAGCAAGAGAAAAAAAACAAGTCACACACACAGATATATTGTCACACACCACTAAATGGAGCAAGCTAGCACACCAACATACACACATACAGGCAAGCACACACACACAATGATTTAACTTTTATTCAGAGCTGGTCCAGACCTTCATGGGGCCCTAAACAAATTTCTGCTAGGGGCCCCTCTGAACTGACCGGAGAGCCACGTAAACCATTTGCCACACAGTCACACCCCAGTGCCTCTACTACAGTCCTCCGTCCACAGTTTGCTCCATCCGTCAGTCAAAGAATAAGATCTAAGAATAAGATTTATATAGAACAGAAAGAGGTACAACAAAAACAATATTTATTAAAATACTAAAACATAACACTGAGCTTTGGGTCTGATGCCTGGTAATTAGTCAGTTAATTGATTTTAAATTCAATATTCAATCAATCATCAGTGAATGTCAGTCCATTAATTTCCATCTTGCATTAGTTCAGAGTTGTAAACAATGGACTGTAACTGAGTACATTTACATCAAGTACTGTACTTATTTTGTACTTAACTTGAATTCCATTTAATCCAACTTTACTTCTACACTACATCCCAGAGGCAACATGAATATTTTTACTTTAAGTATATTTATCTGATAATATTTCCATACTTTTACTTCAGTAAGGTTTTGTGATTGCAGGACTTTTACTTGTAGTTAAGTATTTTTACAGTGTGATATTAGTGCTTTTGCATCAGTAAAGGATCTGGATACTTCCACCTCGGAGGAGTAACATCATGTCCATGTATTGTCTGGACAGACAGACTGGTGTCCACAGAGGCTGCTGCAGGAAAGTCTGCACGCGCACATGAACTCATGTTCTCGCGCGACGCGGTTATCTTCTCTGAGCTACAGATTATAAACACCGCTGCACGTTGGCGCTCATCAAACGTGATAAAATAGTTTTATTTCATTCTCACTTCTGTAAGACACAAAGTTACAGAGCAGCCCTGGGAGCGTCTGTAGGCAGGACACAGACAGACAGGCTGCAACACAGCCAACATCAGACAGACAGAGGGAGGAGCATCAACTTAACGTTACTGCGAATGAATGATATCAAACTTAGGAGGAAACACAAGTTTACGTGATTACTGTTCTCCACGTTCACTCTCGATATGTTATTTTCTCGTTAGTTCTGCTTCGCTCATCTCCTCTCATCAAAGCTGTAAACACTGACACCCGCTTTGACACGAGGGAGTGGCGGAGTTATTGCGTACCTCGCAGGGCCCTACGCAACTTGCGTAGTGCGCGTACAGGGCTGAGCGGCTCTGGCTGTGGTTGTCTGTTGGTTTGTCCCTGTAAGCGGGTTTTCCATCAAGTCTAAGGTAGGCATTTTCACAACTTTTTGTGCTGCTTGTTTGGTGTGATGTTGCCTCCGCTTCTCGCTTTGCAGCATTGTTGGCTGGCTCATTTTTATTGCAACTTCAACCCGCTACTATTTGGCCTCCAGTAAACATAACTTTTCTGGTCTCTGGTCTGCTGTTATTAAAGTGATAGTTCACCCAAAAATTAAAATTCAGTCATTATCTACTCACCTTCATGCCAAATGAAGGTTGGGTTTAGTTTTTCACAAAACACAGAACACTAAACAAAACAAAACAAAACAAAAATTAAATGAGTCCACAGGCTGTTACAAGCAACTGAGAGTCGGGGAGCGTCTCATTTTTTCAGGACCAGTGTGCATGATTTAGGGGCATCTAGCAGAGAGCTTGCAGACTGCGAACACCTCATCTCACTCTCTCCTTTCTAAGCATGTGGGAGAACCTGCGTAGGCCGTGAAATTGATGCAAAACGTGAAAAGCCATATCTTGACCCAGTTTTTGGTTTGTCCCTGCTGGGCTACTGTAGAAACATGGCAATGCAACAATGTGGACTCGATGGAAGAGGACCCGCACCCTCTGTAGATATAGAAGGCTCATTCTTGGGTAACAAAACCATTTTCAGGTAATTTATACACAAATGAAACATATTTATGAATATTATATTCAATTTCTGCCATGTTCTGCCTATAAATCTGTATAAATCTTCCAACACTGGATCTTTAAGTCACATTACAACCCATTCACACATTTGCAATACAAAGTGACATGTAAATTCTTCACATACCTTCAAATTTTGGGAGATTATGTCAGCTGTCACTCTTACACTGAAACAAAACAGTGAAAGTTTATGTTTCAGACTCCATCATTTTAGTTTATAGAGACACATATGTGAAGTACGTCCACATACAGTGCAATATATCACTGCACCACCATTAGAATAAAGGTGTTTCACTAGCTGTAGGACACATTGCTCTGTCAATGTCAGAGCTCAAAACTCTGTCAGGACCTCTAGTTGACAGTTTCAAGATCAGATGTCACTAGTTGTTCTGTTGCAGCTACATAGTCCAGTTAAAAAATGACAGCAACTTTTCACTGGCACTGCACTTTTCTACCTCTGCCAGACACATGCCAAATGATACAAACTTCTCCACAGTTCAACAGACCTGTTTTCGTTTTTTACCCAAGGTGCATTATTGTCAAGTTTGTAGACTTTTAGGTGATTTTTCCTCTCCTGTTCTTATACAGGCTTGCTGTACGTGTAGACTCATTTTGTGAGTAAAGACAGAAAGTAATTATACACTTTATATCAAATATTTGGAAATATGAAATAAGGTGGGAAGTAACAATGTACAAATACTTGCTGTACTTAAAGCCCCAAATCAAAAATACCCTCCCCTAAATTATCCCTCCCCTTCTGTTTAGCCATCAAGTTTTTTTTGGTGTGAGTTGCAGAATTTCTGAAGATAGCGTCCATAGAGATGTCTGCCTTCTCTTCAGTATGATGAGACTAAATGGCACAAGTCCCGTGGTGCTCAAAGTGCCAAAAAATACATTTGAAAAATTCAAAACATGTCTCTTTCCAAAAATCATGACCCGGTTACTCAAGATAATTCACAGACCTTGTTCTGAGCAGTTTCAGACAGGGCTAGTACCATTTAGTCCCAGGGAAAAAATATGTAGTTATAGATTTTTGAGATTGCTGGTATCTGCACTGAAGTATTTCTTTTTCTGACAAATTTTCTTTTACCTTACATTTTCAAAATTTTAGTTTGAGGCGAATTATTGATTATTTTGCATCATTGTGCACCACTTTCCCAACATCAAGACAGATTACAATCTGAATAGCTGGGACAATAACATGCAAAATAGGCAATTCCTTTGTGTATTTATTAGCGCTTATCACACACAACACACATAACAATATGAAAATTATCTAAAAGACATAAAAAAACAAAAACTTGATTACAGAGAAAAGGTGAGGTTAACTAAGCATTGCACAGAAACAGGTGTTAGAAGTGTCCTTCAGAGGATTACCTTTTACTTTCATCTTTTGAGTACATTTCAGAGTCCGTACTTTTTCAATTTTACTTGAGTAAAGAAGTTGAATCAGCACTTTGCTTTTACCAGAGTCATTTTTATGGAAGTATCTTTTACTTGAGTACAGAATGCGTATATATTTACCACTTCTAGCACATACATTTGCCTTAGATTGCTCTTTAGATTTCAACTCCAGACACTGAGTTCTATTATAAGAGAACTTTTAACTTCCATTTTACAATAAATCTGATATTTTCTGTCATAAATATTCCACAAAAACACTCACAGATGCACCATGCACACTTGTGCTCACAGTGTGAACCCTCGTCTGTATCCAAACACAAACACACACACTTTCTGCCCTCAGCTATGCACTGTCAAACACCTGTGTGTATGTGCGTGTGTGTATGTGCATATTTGTGTGAGGCAATGCGGAGGTCATGTCTAGCCCTACGGCGGTTCATTAAAATGCATGTGTTTTGGGGAATGTGTGTGTATGTGTGTGTGTACTTATTGTGTGTGTGTGTTACTGCTCTGTTCACATAACTGTTTACATAATTGATGAATATGATAATGACACAAGCTGGCACTGTGCTCATGTGGGCATTTGTGTGTACGCTCGGGTGTTGGTCTCTGTGTGTGTGTGTGTGTGTGTGTGTGTGTGTGTGTGTGTGTGTGTGTGTGTTCAGGGCTGAAGCAGAGGATGCCCCAGTCACATCGCACACACATCATCTTGGCACTGACAGTTTGACCATTGACAGCACTTTGCTCTGCTGGCAGACAGACAGGGAGACAGACAGACAGGTAGACAGACACGCTGACAGCATATGGTGCAAGACAGGAGACCTGTGGACCCATGTGGTAGTTAGAAAAACACTTATTCCTCTTTCTCCCTCTCTGTCTCTCTGTCTCCCCCCCCCTTGGCATATGTTGTGTGTGGTTGGCTGTACGCCACATGCCGATCTGATGCCCTCGGCACTGCCGGGGCTCCGTGCCACCTGTGCCACTCTCTCCCATAGCAGCCCCCAGCTCCCCATACACACACACATGCACACACACGCAGAAATACACACGAACACACACACACCCAAACACTAGCTCTCAGTTTGCACCTGTGTCTGTGGGAGAGGATTTCAGACAGGAGAAACACAGACATCAGATTGTCCTCTTGGTGAGTTCAGCGGCCTTTCTGATGGATTTTTTGACACAAAGTCTTAAAGATCTCAGAAGGGCCAAGTTCACTGTTCAACACTTTCAGTGTTTCATATGCTGTATAAAGGTGACATAGACTGGATGTTTTTTTTTAATATATATATATAAAAAGTTAGAAAAGCACGTTGTCAAGAATGCTCAGTACAATCCCTGCTCTGAGGGCTTTTGTTTTAGGTTTTATTTTAAAAAGTTAAAGGTACAGTGTGTGAGATTTTATGTTTTTTTTTGGCAGAATATGGCAGAAATGGAAAATAATATTCCAGTATGTTTTTTTTTAATATGTTTTAATTAGTGTATAATTACCTTAGAATAAGCATTGTTGTGTTTTCCATTGCCTGGAATTGGAATGAGCTGTTTATATCTACAGATGGCACAGGTCCTCTTCCACAGAGGCAAACATGTTGCATTGACATGTATATACAGCCCGGAACAGACAAACCAAACACTTTGTGTTTTGCTCAAGTTTTGCGGCTACCATAGGTTCTTCTGCGCATTTGAAGGGGGAGAGTGCAATCTGCAAGCCCACTGCTGGATGCCATTAATGGGGCTTTTCCATCTGCACTTTTCAAACCACGCCATGCTGATTTGCATTTCCATTACCTCCTATAGCGATGCGAAGCTTGTGCCGAGTTATGCCCAAGATGGACCATCTCCGGAGTGGGACCAGAGCAAGCCCGACCTGCCTCCATGCTGGTTGCGGTGATGTCTCGCCAACTGTTGCCGGGCCATGATGACCACCCCTTCTCCCCCACAAGTGAGGATGTGTAGCAAGACTCAACTCGATCTTTGCAGGAGAGCGGGGTGAAAGATGTTTTTAAAAGTGTCTCTGTGTGTTCAGCTCTCAGTGCTTTTGTAGCTTCTAACTGAATCTCTGTGGTTTGAACTTCTCTCTTCTGTCATGTCCGTTTTCAGCTGATAGGATTTGTGTTAAGTTACTGCTGATGAAAAGACAACATTTCCTGATTCTGCGCTTTATAATAAAAGTGTTTAAATAACAAACAAACTGAGATATAGATATTAAATAGATATTTTCAGGTTACAATTGGATTTAAAAGTAACATTTTTAGTGTCAACACTCACTGGTTAAATTTCTGTTGATTTTTTTTTCCCAATTTTTCTATTCCCTTTCTATTATTAGGTTGGGCTGCACAAGTAATCATAACTGGCAAAGATGCCAATGTGCAATATCCAAATTGCAGAAGCTACAATTTGTTGATCAAGAAAAAAGGAGCTACAAAACAGCATTATAAGAGCAGCAGAAATGTCCTGGCCTACAAATCTTGATTTCTGGATATATGAAAACATGTTTGTTTTGACCCCAACAAATGTCACATCATCATAATTTGAATAGTTTATTTTTTTTCAGTGAAAATGAAAATTATGTTGCAAAAATGATCATTCCCACTAACTGTGACTCCGCAATCACAATATCTGTCAAAATAATCACAATCTGATTGTTTATTTGTATTAGAAGATAAGAGTAATGAGTAAGGACTGAATACCCTGTTGAAAAACCGATTAAATTATCTATCTATTTAAAAATCTGAGTGAAATCTGGTACTTAAGATGCTTTGACGATATCCACAGATTCACCTAAACACAACATGCATCAGTGTCAGGGCATTTTTAGAGATTACTCATCTATTTCTACTCTGGACCAGTATCTTTAAGCTATTCAAACACTGCTGTGTAAGTTCACTGAAGGCTGGTGTTGTAGGTCAGGTATGTCAGAACATTGCAGTGGTGTACAAAAAAGTAGTCCCTGTGTACTGTGTTGTGGATGATTACAACATTATATATGCAATATGCTGTGCTATGGCCTGATTTTGTTTTGCAGTGGAAACTTCTTACAGTGGCTACATCTGTCTGGGTAAGATTAATCACTGTAAGCAAGTTATTATTATTATAACCAATTATTTTATTTCTTGTGCAGATTACCATCTAATTTACATTTTTTATTTTTGTTACATGAATATAAACAGCTTCACTGTTTCCTTCACCAAGGGTCCGGGCAGGGCTTCAACCACAGGTGCTTTCCCTGTGCCCATTTGTTTCTATCTCCATCACACCAGACTGTTTCTTGTTGTTTGAGTAACAAGAAAGCCTGAGGAACAAGTTTCACTGCTGTGTCTCGTTGGGTTCTTTTTGGCAGTTTGTCAAAAGCTTCGAGGAGACTACGTTTTTCATTGAGAGAAAATGACTATTTTTCCTGTCGTGATTTCAATGTGCACCGACCACCAGCCTCAGGTAGCTGTAGACGTCCCCACGCCATCCCATGTCTGAGAGCTACCCAGTTGATCCTGCCAGTAACGTATGCTTGTGGAAAGATTAAGGCATGCAGGTACACACGGCCAGTACAGTCAAACTGCGAATGGCTCATTAAATCTGCTTCTGCTGGAGGCAGACAGGTTGCAGTGAGGCAAAATATCATGGGAGTAAAGTTTAAAAAAAAAAAAAAGAAAAGAAAAGAATTGAGTTACTTGTAAGCAGACTACTTTATTACTTTAAGCATATTATTTACAGTAAATAGCATTAGCATAGGAATGATTCTAAATTCATGTAGACAAATATTCTATTCTGAAAAAACTATGTAAAAAAAACATAAAGATAAAACACAATATTCACTGGGTGAAACAGGATCTATTACTAAATATTTATTGTAATTAACCCAAGCAACATACTAAATAGAACTTGTGAGTAATTAAACTTTTATGAACCAAAAGATCTGTACACACGTGGAACAGAACAATGCCCACATACAAGAAATTAGAGAAGATTTCCCAAATTGAACCAGAAAATCCAGACTCTCTTACACTTCCCAAACACAGACTCAGTCAAACCCGTCTGGGAGAAGACATCTCTGCAACTGGCAGGAGACCGGCTGTTACAGCATGTCACAAAGCAGAACATACTTCAATGTAAGATACTTTTATTGTTCTTTTATCTTTTTCTCTTGTTCTGAAATGATATACATCATTTCATTCCATTATTTATTATTTACGTATACTTTTGTATGTTGTGTATATGTGAGTTTTTGCTTTGGTTTGATCCAAAATGCACCTCATAGCACCTCATTTCAAGAAATACAACCTATCCATTTAATAAGATGGCACTTCCAGGACCTGGCAGTTTTGCACACTTTACAAGTATGTCTGGCAGCATGGTTCACAACTCTATAGGCCTTTTGCTGTTGGAGAAAAGTATTGGTCGATGTATGTCTGTGGTATGGGTTAGTGTGTGTACATGTACTCATGTGTAGCATGCATTGTAGAGGATGGGTGCAATAGCTCACTCTGCAAAGCTGACCTATAAACAATAAAAAAAAAAAGACATCAACACAGTGCTGTTAATATATATGCTTCGTCAATGCGAATAACAGTAGAAACCAGGATTCTACCACAAAATAGAGACCTCACATTTAACTGTCTTTGGGGACAATGAAAAACCAGCACATCTGGCCCAGAGTTTCAGGGTGGATTGTCTCCTGGGTTTCTGTATCAGTCCAGATGTGCTGCCAACAATACAGTGAGAGTACAGTCAGATTACTAAGGATTTAGTACGCACACGTGCAACACACACTGCTGACGCATGAACAAATACACACATATTAGTGGACTGAATTATGATGCGTTTTCTTACCAGGTCATGATTCTCCTCTCACATCATATAGGCTAAAGCTGGTAATGTATTTTTTCTGGTACTTCTTTTTCATTATGCCGCATTCAGCTCAGAAATACAGTTTGTTTTGGAAAGAGGACAACATGAGTGAGATTTATAAAAATGATTTGAGTGTGTGCGTGTATGTGTGTTTCAGAGAGAGAAAGAGATATAAAGGGAGGAGATAAAGAGATAAACAGAGCTGCAGGTTGCAAACTGGGCAGCTTAACAGAAAGAGGAACAAAAAGACTGTTATCTTAAAGGCACAGTTTTGTCTGTCAGACACACACATGCACATGTACACAGAGTAACTGCAGGCTACACCTTTGTTCAATCTCTGCACTGTGGAACAAACTCTAGTGGGCTCACATACAGCGTCACGCAGCAGTCATGTAGGGCAGTCTTCAGTGGAAACGTGATTCATCTGCTGAGCCTCCAGCAGCCGCACACTTTATGAGACACAGAATATGGTTTTTATTACCTGAGATGGTCTGACCTGCCATTTTGTCATCATCTGTCAACCCCATGCTGTACACAGTAAGTGTTCCACATAAATCCAAGCTAATCCCCAAATTCTCAGGTCAGCCTCCACAGCTGACCCACGCACATATGCACACACATTCCCAGCCAGGTTAGCGAGCTAGGCGGGAAGTAGCACACCTGACACCACTCCGCTGTTTCCCAGGCCATGCCATGCCAAGACTAAAGGTTACCTCTTTACACACGCTTGACTACACACACACATACACACAGGCATTTTCGCCCCCTTGGATTAAGTCAGAATCTATCAAACTGGCTTGGCTGGGCTGGCATTGCCACACCTGACGCTCTCACACACACTCAGGTGTCCCTGCGATAGTCTCAGTTGGCCAGAGGAATCTGTGGAGAGATAATTGCATCAGCTGTTAGGTGAGGAGACTGAATGGAAGATGGACAGGAGCCAGGATAGACTGAGTGCGGGCTGAATGGAAAATGATGTTGTTGAGAGAAACCAAGCTAATAAGAGACACACAACATTTGAAACAGTCACACATAACATGTAGGGTGGTTCCTAACTTCACCAATGTGTTGCTAGATTGACTTTTCAGATTTGTTTGCAACTCAAGTTTACATTCCAAGTGCGTAGGAGAAATGATTGTGGCCATGAAAAGTCATGTAAAACACAAAAGGCCACATCTAGAGGCAGTTTCTGGTTTGTTTGTTATGTGCTATCTTATGGCAATGCAACATGAATCAAAATTGCTGCAGCAATTTATGCTATATAATCAAGAATAGGAATGGCCATCATATACTTAAATCATGTTATAAACTCTAAATTTTCAAAATTTGAACAGGCGCCTAAAGGGGTGGAGTGGAAGATGTTTTAAGAGGGAAACATATCTGAATATCTTTTTTTATCTTGACTCCAAGCATACAAACCAGAATCAAAAAGGCTCCAAATTTCTGGCAGCGAATTTTGATTTTGGATTGCCAAGGTTGGCCAAGGTTATGATTTTTTTCTAAAACTTAAAACAAACCTCAAGTGAATTATTTTTTATAGAAATGAAGGTTTAGGATGGTTTAGCATGGTTAACCCCTCTGGCACTTGACATCTAAGATGTAGCAGTACACTAGCCATGATAACAGAAAACTTCTCGCAGATATGTTATGAACCACTCGAAACAATCCTAGATAGTCTGATCAAACGATGAATAAATATTAGTTGTATTTAGTGCATAAATCACACTTGTTTTTGTAATTTATTTCTTTATAATTCTTTCTCTCAGACATTAGACACAAAAAGAAGTTTAGTGACAGTTACTGTATATGGTGGACTGTCATTAAAATAGGTGGCTACATAATGCATAAAAACATCACAGCCTCAGGAAGTAAGTTTGTGCTTGCACTGAATGATATCAATGAGACAAGCATTTGCGTTTATTTATTTATAGAGCGATTTTTACAAAAGCTGCCTCCATATGTCTCAGCCCTGCTTTCTTGAAATACTGGTAGCCATTGTACCTGCTCACAGACATGGCTGTCCTCGCAGTTTCCAATAATTAATACAAAGCTTGGAAAATCTGCTTTCTGTTGTCCACACATGCCTGGGATCTGCGTGAAAAGACCTTTCAGATGTCCTCATTAATACCACTGAGACAACTGCAGGATTTAATTGCTGATTTTTATTACGATTGATTGAAATTGCTACTGCTTTTAAATTTTTAATTGCTATTATTATTTATTTATTTATTTTTCTCGCTGCCAATTTCTGCACCTTTCTTGATTAACATTGTTACTTTTTACCTTGTTTTAGCCACGTATTCTTTCTTAATCGCCACCTCCAAGCTTTCATCATGATTTTAGTTGTGTGTTTTCTTATTGTAAGTCTGTACCTCAGCACCATTGTAAATGAGGGTGTTTTCCATGGATTTAAATAAATAAATAAATGATGATATTATCCAGCGTACCTGGAGAGAAAACAGAATTGTATAATTATGACGGTCAGTTGTACCATGAATGTACCTTTAATTATGATGTACGATGTAAGCATTGTATACTCACCGTGAGTTGACTCTTTTTATTTACCAGAAAGCCATAAGTCTTCTCAGTGCGGGTGAGAATCACTCATCATTCAGAAGAAATAATTGTTGTCAACATTCATTCTTTGTTCAGTTACCTGCAATTACATTGTTTAAAGCACCTCAATTTTTTTCTACTGATATTTAATTTCACAGTTGTTTCTTCATATTTCTCATGCCCTGAGGCAGTGATGCTTTTCTTTTTACAGTTTATGTAATTCACAGTAGACAATAACTGGGTTTAACATGGATGTGTATGTCAGTGAGTGTCTGAACTTGCCCAAGCATGAACATACATGCACATGCATGAGTGTGTTAGATTTTTTTTATATGAACAAAATGCACAAGCAGCTGACTAGAGCATCATTTTATTATTTACACCTGTGCTTTTCCTACTGTGACATGCCAGAATGTCTTCTGTGAAAATCATTCATCACATAGTAGAACAGCCTCTCTCCTCTAGCCTTGCTGTGTCGTCTTTTTCATTTTATTTTTCTCTCACGTCAGTCTCACTTTTGTATCTCTCTCACTCTCTGTGATTCTCATTTCTTTGTTGTCTCTAATGCCCATAAAATCTTCCTCTATACACAAAATTTTTAAAACACACATAAACAAATGTGGACACGCATGGAGAGGCATCACAGCTTAGTGGCAGCATTCAGTCCCTGTAAGCCACCATCCAATTAAATCACCCCGTTCCTGCAGCTGTGATTTATCAGCCAATTAGACAAGTGGACAGGAAAAAACATTACAGTCATAAATAAGAAACTGAAAGTCTATTAAATTTGATCAATATAAAAAAATAAAATAATAAACTTTACAAGTGGCAATAAAGTTTATAGATGAGACAATCTGCAGCCTGCTCTAGGCTGGAAGCCATAAGGAGAGAGGAAAGAGAACAGAATTATACCGCTAAAAATATCCATATTTACAGCCGCATAAATCGATTTTTAACCAGTAGAAGCAAAAATACAACAACAGTAACAGCTACAGCAACAGAGTCTTGATATACCAACTGTTTAATCAAGTCTTTGTAGACAACATGTTTGCAAAGATCTCCCTATGCATCCAGTAAAATAAATAGGATAAAATAAAAGTACCTTATTAATTCCAGTGGGAAATTGGAGCATTACAGCAGACAAGTTACACATCAATCACAAAACAAACATGAGGACATACCAAGAAGTTGATAAGAAAAGCTCTGGTTTGGTTCACTGTTATTGCACTTATAGTAGTGTACAAATAACAGATTTATCAAGAGAACCGGATGCTGTGTTCTAAGAGTATTCATTCATTTAATGAATTTTCTCATCAGGGCAATACTGTATACCAAAAACTTATTATTGCTTAGACAGTTTCTTGGGTCCATATCCATAAACATTACAGTTGTGGCTGAGTCAGCTGACATAAATTAGGGGAAAAAAGTAATTTGCTGATCTACAGCTCCTAAAGCTTTTTTTTGTTACACTCAGGAATAAAAAAATAATTCAAAGCTTTTTTTTTCTTTCTTTTTTCTTTTTTAGGCTGAGGTAGAGAAAAGGGTAAACACAAGTGTTACCAATGATACAAACTAAGGTCCTATTTTAAGAGCCATGCTGTGCCTGTGTTTAACCTATTTTATGTCAAAATGGCTGCCATCTATTTAGATCACAGACTTATGATTTAGACCATTAAACACATGCTTTTAAACTGGAGGGATGGTGACACCTGTAAGAAATCTTCCAGCTTCCTTTTCTCACTACTGGATATCAACACAACCAGTTTAGAAAACACTGCTAAAACTGAGCAGTAAAAATAGCTGAAGCGACTAAAAATAACTTGAATGGAAACAGGTTCTCTCTTTACTTCATTTTTAAACCAATAAATAACTCTAGCTAATGTGTTAACTGGTTCGTTAGCTAACTAAAAGCTATAGTTAGGCAAAATGTATGTTAGCTATTATCATACAGTAGGCTACTTAGACTAATTAAGTTAAACTAATTAAAAAGGAGCTACACACATTTGTTTTCACTTGTTTATGGCCTGCTCACTGTTAGATATGTAACATATTTTTAAGCTAATTTAGTAGTTTACTTAATTTCCGTTTTTCATTTTTTTTTATCATATACTTTAGTATAACAATGCAAGCATTAACATGAATTTATGTTTGCTTACACAAAGTTCATATTTAACAGCATTCTTAAATATTTATATATTTCATGTTGAAAAAAATATCAATGAAAGATAGTAATAGTTGTAATATTGGTAAATTAAACTTTTTTTTTTCTCTCTCTAGTGTCACTTCAAGGCTAACAACATGGGTTAACGCATCTTGGAATACTGCCTGAACATTCCCAAGTCGGAATAACAGGAGGTTTTCCAGTTTTTCGCACTTTGCCAACATGGTGTGAACGCAGCATCAATCAGGTAAGATAACATTATTTTTTTTCTCGATACACTAGCTGTAATTTCAATGCTACTGTCAGGGGTGACTCAAAGGCTAGTTCAATGACAGCAGACAGTTACAGCTAATTTGACAGACTCTTGCTACAGCTGATTTGAAAAAGGCAGGAAAAACACAGGTGTAGCTAATAATGATAATGAGGGCTCATTTTATTTTGCTGACACACTAAGTCATACTTTTGTGCCAGGATGAATAATATCAAAGACCCCGGGACCTGAATGACATAATGCAATACAGCTTTTATTAACATTATTTGTTACATCTGTGGTTGAAAATATAAATGTCTCCCATGAGAAGGTTCTTTTTCACCAAAGTCCTGATTGGAACTCTGTACAGAAAATTGCACATACACACAATAGTAAGTATTTCACCCTCTTGTGCATTGAACATTTATTTAGAGATTAAATGATTTGTCCAGGTGGACAGTTTTTACAGGGAGGTAGGTCCCCTGGAAGAAAGAGTAAATTGAAGCCCAAAGCAATACAAGGGGAGCAAAGTTTTGGGGGCAGAACTTGTTTATGTTGTACCATTTTTCAAGAAAATCTACACTTCTACTTGGGACATGTGCTGTATCATGAAAATGTTGAGATCAGTGAAGGTTTTGTTGTCAGTCACTAATTTCCATCGACACAAACACTACAAAGATGCCTGAAATAAATGAGTACATTTTTCTAAGCAAAATATCTTAGAGATATCATAGGTCGTCCGATTTACTTTCTTTCCTCTCTGTCTTTATTTCCTCAATTTTACCAAAGTGGGTAGAACAAGCTTGTACATTTGTGTATTTTATCCTACCTTTCCTGAAAATTCAAATTTGCCATTGTCTTAATGTTAACAGCTGACTGTCATGCTTACATTTCGCTTGTAACAGGGCAGTAACAGCCCAGGGTTGTCTGTTTTACTAGCCATTGGCCAGAAATAGCCCAGCATTTAAAAAAAATAGCAAGAAGTTGTGAGCATGTTCTTTGTCAGTCCTCTGTTGTGCTAGTTGTGAGTTCAAAATTAGAAATATGGCGTGCAGGTTCCCAAGTAGTCTTTCATGAATGTGTCCCCGCACTGATTTTATTGCCAAACACAGTGCTGCCGTGGCTGATGAGGGACATAGCATTGTGCCAAAAGTTGGGCCAGGTTCAATTATTTTTCATGATGATGTTCCCAGAGCACAAATTGACACCTTCAGACTGCTTGTTATTTAAGACCAACAAAACAAAACAAAACAAAACAAAGCAAAAAGATATTAAAACAGCAGTTGATCAGGTTTTCTGTTGACTGAATTGTTTCAGCCCAATTCCCACAACAGACAGCAACAAAATTAGCAATACTGTGGCCATTGGCAGATGGTTCCCAGTAAGGTTGTAAAGAGTCAGTAAATTTTGAGAAATTTGTATGCCAAAAATGGTAGATTTCTGAGGATGGTTAAGCTCGAGAATGCTGAAAATTTTGCACAATTAAATATAGAAAAATATAATAGAAAATAGAGCAATACCAGGGGTGGGTTTTAATACCTTTATTCGCATACTATTTAGTATGCCAAAAAAAACTTAGTATGTCCCAATACATAGTATGTTAAATGCAGTATATCAAAATTACCAGGATGTTCTGCTGCATCCAGTCACATATTGCAGTGTACAGGCCAGCATGCTTGTCTGGCTATTCTGACTCACAATCTTCTGCACAGCAAAAGATATGTCACGTCGACCGAGCAGGACAGAGAGATGACAGCTCACTGAAGCAGTCTTCCAAATCATATACTTTTTTAAACTTCAATTTTCATGTTGTGGATTGTGATTGATGTATAAGCAATATGTTCAAAGTTCATGTTGCAATGTTATGATGAATTAATATTTCCCAGCATTCTGTATGCAACTGTAAGTACTTTGTAGTACATAGGCCTACAGAAAGTAAACAGAAAAGTATGCGATTCAGAAACAAAACATACATGTCATGGCATGTTTTGTTTACAAGTGTACCCATTTAATTGAATTGTAACCATGCATTGCAATCAGCAGTGCGCTATTCCATCACATGTACAGATATTTAATTCCCATCCAATTAAATAGAAATTCAGTGAAATTATAAGCCCCTATGTGCACAGTGCATTCTCCCATCACATGTGCAGCCTACTCGACAGTCAACACTACTGCACTGTCTGAGACAAAGGACTACATGGTTTTAATCAAAACTTGATTATATTACTGGAGTAATTATATTTTATATTTTTTATGATACTTCAAATGACCAGCAACAGGTATTAGCCTAAGGTAAAGTACACAGCAAATAACCCCATGTTTCCATTTTATTCCTGTTCCTATTCCCTTGTGAAGTTTCCACCGTGAATGTTTCTGGAGTTTTGCAACCCTAGTTATGAGTCCCTAGCAAAAGGGTTATGCCAAATGCATAATTATGCAGAGGATAAATTTACCAACGGGGATCAGTAAGTCTTTATAAATAGCAAAAAATACAGGTTGTGAAAACACTCACGTAGAAAATAAATCATGATTGCAATCAGTGAGGCAATTAAAGAATGACGGTGTTACATTCTGAATTTATGGTCACATAACGTGTTGGGTAAGGCTCAGACGTATCATGATGTCCTCATTACCCACACATATCTCACCCGTCGTTACCCTCTCAACATGCCTTTCTGTCTGCTCATAAGCTTTAAGTCTGTTTGTACCCATCACAGCTATGTTTCTCTTCCCCCTCTCCCTCTCTTTCCGTACAACATACCAGAGGAGTCAAAGTATCATACCAACACCTCAGCTGAGACACACTACAGTCCCACACATGGCACAGCACACACACATGCACACACACAACACTTTTTTTTTTTTCAAGTTAGTAACGGGTCTCTGTGAATGGCCAACCACTAGACTTTAAATAGACACACCTCTTACAGCATATCAGCTGACAGCGAGCCAAGCTGACACTGAGCAGTAATTCACCATCACTAAACCAAGACTATATGCTTCTTGGTCTCCTTACAGCTGTAGCAGCAGTGAGGAGAAGCTGCTGATATGTTGTATGCTGTGAATGTAAACCCCTTCTATTTGTTCTGTAGACTTAAATCTGTATGGGATTTTCAATAAAGATTTTTGTTCACAATGTGCTAACTTAATTATCAGGGGAAATGACAGTAGAGGAGTTGCACTGTTTTGACACAAAGAAACGAATGAATGCGTGCTGTAAAAATGCTTTTTTTTAAATTAGCTATTCATTAGCGATATACCTACTGCTGCATTTTTCCAGGTGTTGCAGTCTACCCAGAATAATAACCAGTGTTGTTCCCCGTCTCTTTCCCTCAGTGTTTCCTTAGAAACAACCGCTGCACAAAGGAATTAACTGCATTTAGCCACCTGTTTGTTTTTCTGGTTCTCTGGTTCTTCTCTCTCTCTTAAGTGTGTGGATAGCTAATAGAAATACAAGGCCCCTCTGTTACAAGGTACCTGCTCAGTCAAGCAACTGCTCAAAAGCAGTAGGCTGCAGTAGTTACACAACATGCCAATATTTGTCAGAGATATTTCTGGAATCTGACTTGTCTCTCAGTCCTACTTTTCTTTGGGAAAATGACAAAAAAACAAACAGGTTTTACAGACTGGAGCTTATAATAAATAATAATCTCTAGGTAGAGAGGACAACTGATTATATTGTATATGTAGAAAATTGAATTGAATTTCACACAAGCTAAAGAAGCTGATTTTAATGATTTTTTTAACAGCAGTTACATCATCTCAAGCTTGTGTTTGTTGCACTGAATACTGTCTGTCTCTGTGCTTTTTTTGACTGTTGTACCCTCTGAGAATTACAATAACAAAACCACCATCTCTAGCACTCTCTGAATACTCAAACAGCATCAGGGACTTTACTGTGCTGGTCAAGATATTTCAACAACTATCATTTCCAGAACTGTGATTGCCATGATTGTGGCATTTCAGTGGCATGTAATAGACCACACACTTTATGAAAAGAAATCGAACTTCTCTTTAACATCAGAATAAATTGCAGGGTTCAACATTAATGGTTTTTTTTTTTTGTCATTTTCCTGGTCAGTTTTTACTTGGCCCTATACAAATTGCTTAATTTATCAGTGAGTATCAGATTACAACAGAAACTAAAGTTCATGGTCGTGTTTAATCTTTATTTAAGTAAACAGATTGGAACAAGGTCAAAGTGTGTCATAAATATGAATAAACTAACATTTTTGCATAACAAACATGCATAGTTCGAGTTTCACCCTCATCCCCTGATGGCGCCCAACTAAACTCCTGTCTCCAGGATGATTTAAATGCTGACTTGTGCTTCAGCTCATAACGTTTGTCTTTACACACCATCACAGGGTTCAACATTAGACTAATATTTTTCTCTCTTTTTCTCACCAGCATATGCTTCAGAAATCTTCTTGCCCATAGTAATAATAATTATTTTTACTTGCCCCTGGACAAATAACAACAAAGACTAAGTTAATTGTCATCTTTATTCTAGGACTATTCTATGTCAGACAAAGATTTTCAGTTTAATTTTTTAATAAACTGAGAAAGGCAGGAAATCTGGATGTTTGAGAGGCTGAAATAAGCATTTTCTGCCTTTTTTGCACTAGTCTTGTTGGGTAAGTTGAGTCGCATGGCATTTTACTTTCGCCGGGCAAGCAGGCAGTGCTTGTGGTGCAGCCTTGCATTTTCTCGCAAGAGGCTGATCAGTACTGCACAGACATAACTCTCAGCATAAAAGAGAAGGAAGCAATATGGCTCACTCCTCAGCTAGTTCCATCATCAGCTCCAGAAAAAATTCTGTGTTTAATTGTTTTTTTTACCACTTGCCCAGTCAGGCAAATGAGTTGCTATATTTACTAGCACGACAAGGCATTTTACTTGCCCCTGGCAACCTGGTCATCCTTATTATTGAGCCTTGTTGAGAACAAGAACTCAAATAGTAATAGTAATTCAGCATTGAATCTAAAAGGTGCATATTTTTTTGTGTGTTAGTCTCTAATTGAGATCCTGGTCTGCACAGTTATTTGATTTTCTTGGTGCTCTTGCATGCTTTATATTGACTCCTTCGATAATAACTTCATCATATTTGGATGGGACTAGATAGACTCCTGGTTGACCCGTATTTGTTAATCATATCAGTGGTTCTCCCTGAGTGGGTGTGTGGTCAAGTAATATTTGTCAGTTGGTTTCTTGCAGCTAATACATTTATTCATAGTTCAGTTCAGAATTTAACCTTTTCTCTGTTCTACCACCTCTGCAAAATTGATATGTTATGCATGATTGGGCCATTTACTTTGTACCAGAATTCAACAATTGGCCAGAGGCTTTGCACTGACTTCATAACATCACAAAAAGCAAATTCTCCTAACATTACTAAAAATTACTGGTCTTCAGAATCAACAAATTTTGACACCAGACAATTTTAGAAGAAAAGCGGCCCAAAAGAGCCCTAACAGACTGATCACTGTCTGTGCAGTTTTCCAGTCCTGTCTCCTAGAAATTTTATTTATATAAAACTAATTTGCAACATTATTAATATTTAACCTAAATTACGTTCTTTCCCTAATCTTAACCAAAGTGTTCTTGTGGCAGGAGGCTGGACTGTGGTGTTAAAGTCCTGTACTTTATATGACTACCATCCACCTCAACCACCCCCCTGTGAATCCAGCACATTATATAAATGAATTGTTTCATATAAACGTTGTCTGTGATCATAATCCTGGCAGGTGTAAGGTTGTCACTTCTTATGAAAACAATGTAATAATATACAAATATAATTTTTAGAAGACAGGCTTCAGTTTTCACATAGTCCCCACTTCCTTTGCACTAGTCATTTTTTAGGACGTGCAACTATGCAGTCCTACTGCCATGTGACATTGTCAGCAACTGCAGTAAAAATTTTGGAGGGTGTTGAACAAGACTGTGCAAAAGTTTCATCAGGTTTAACTGACCGGCTTGAGCGCACTTTCAGCCACAACGCTGCCATTTTGTCTTTGTGCCAAATTTGATGTTGTTTTGAGTGCAGTGCCAGCCTGAGCTGTCTGTGTTTGTGCTTACTACAGTCTGAAGCTTCTGGCTCTGGAAAGTCGCCTCTTTGCAGGGTAAACAGTGGAATTAGCTCAATGCTACAAGCTACACACTACAGGCTAATCTACATGGAACGCTCACATTCTTGTATTTTAATTGGCTAACGCAGTCTGTTGCTGGAAGACGTTGTGTTGCATGCAGCAAAGGTTGAACCGAGATCAACTATTTTGTTGGAGCCCTGAGCAGCATCACCCCTGCTGTGCTGAAGCCACAGTCTCATAGAAATGAATGAAGAGGCTGTGTCCCGTGACGCAGTGCTGCTGGCGGACTGAACGCGGCCTATAGCAGAACAGAACGGGTAGTTTGTGTTTAACCTTGGTCTCAATGTCACTCACCAGCCTCATGCTTCTCCACAACCCAGCAGTCCTCCCCTCTTCCTCCTCTCCTCTCTTCCACCCCACACACCACCACCACCACCACCAGCCCCCGCCCTCAGTTGGTGTGTTTGAGCTTCTCAGCAGGGGGCCTGCAGTTCCAGAGATATGTGGGGGTGGTGTGTGTGTGCGTGCGTGCGTGTGTACGTGTGTGTGTGTGTGTACATGCATATATATGTGTGTGTGTGCGCAGGCATGTGTGTGTAGCCTTTCGGCTTCTCTCTGGATGTGCTAATGTGATAATTGAGTATTCCAAGTTCTGCCTGCAACTGTGTCACCATGCACACAAACACACACACACACACACACACACACACACACACACACACACACACACACACACACACACACACACACACACATCACACAGCTAGTTTGTCTCAGAATAGCTTCCTCACTTCTTGATGACATTCTTCAGCCTGAGCTCTGTTGAATAGTTAGTGATAACACAAGTAGAGATTAATTTGTTCTTTATTTGATGCTTTTGTGCTTTAGACATATATGTCGCATCAAGTAGATTTTTTTCCATCGTGTTTTTTAAAACGTGTGAAAACCCTGTGGTCAAAATTAGTTCTGTCATTTTCAACATTTGCCTGTGAAATCATGTCAATAAAACAGTAAAATCTCCATTTTATTATTATGTGATTTCTGCATTATTACATGTAATTATTAGTGGTGCACAGACATGTGATTATTTGTATCTGTATGCGTTCAACCAATAAAATTACCTGTCTTTCTATCTATATTCAGATAGGAGACCGGAAGTGGGCGTGGTTTACACCAGAAGTCATGTTACATCAGGCAAATGTTTTTTCTAATCTAATATTCATCAGCAATGTAATTGTTGTGCCTTCAAAGCATTAAAATGATTTCATATTGGCATATAATTAAATATTTCCACATCCTCACACTATATTTTTCATCTATCACTCTGTCACTTTTTGTTTTAGCTAACCTAAATTGTGTGAACTTTCTGAAACCCAGCACCACCTGCCTCCCCTTAACTGGGGGATATTGAAAAATCAGAAACTTAAAAAACAAACAAACAAACAAAAAAATGTTTAATAAGTAGAACAATTCTGTTTAGTCCTGGAATTGGAAACTGCAGTTAAGATATACAGGTATATGAAAATAGTCTTCAGTTGAAGCGACTAATCTTGGTGCATTAAAACAGTGATTTATTAAGTTAGATGCAGCCTTTTAAAGTCTGTCGAGGTTGTCATGCAGCTGACTTACGAGCAAATCAGAATCAGAAAGAACTTTATTGTCCATTGCAGAGCAGTGGAAATTCGTCTTCGACGTGGCTCACAGCAACTTCAGATAGAAGAAATATCTCTTTCCATTGCATTATTGTGCTTTCCGAATAGCATATTCTCATTCAGGTGCACCTCTAGCAATTATTAAGTCTATAAAAACAGGAGAGACGTGAGAGACAAGACGTAACAGACGAAGTGTAGACTGCTTGCCTACAAATAGAACATAATGTGCTCTCTCCCTCTCTTTCTCCTGTCTTCGTGGACTGTCTCACTGCAGGAAGATACAGCAGAAAGACGTCTCAAGAATCCCTTTAAAGGAGCCACCAGTGCGTCCAGGGACCGGTGAGCAGCATTCAGAGACCAGCACTCGTCCCCTGCCCGGAGTCTGAGGAGCAGCGAACTGAAGAGTTGATGCATTCAGAAGCCAGTAGGTCATAGCTGCACTCCGAGGCTCCAGGCAAACACATCACAGACAAACCAGAAAGGCACTCTGGCTTTCAATATTGATCACTTCTCACACATTCACAAACACACACACAGACACACACACATCACATGTCAGAGAAATCAATGAACAGACAAATTTACACTGGCTGTGAACCAAGTAATTCTGGTAGTATTTGTGTTTTTTGAGTTTATGTGAGATCGAGTGTATATGCATGACAGAAAAACAAGAGGAGAGAGTTGAAAAGTTGAATCCAGAAAGTTCTGTGAAGATTTTTAACAAACGATTGGGGAGGTGGGGGGGACTATATAGAGAGGAGGCGTAGAGGAGGCGTTGACGAGGCGTTGTCGGAAGGAGAAGAGAGGAGGGGATTAGGGTTGGCGGTTCGCTGTCGAACCAGCATCGATACAACGGCAGCATTTGCCTAATCCCCTGGTAATGGGAGCTTAGCAGCCTCCTCGGACACACAAACACTCCCACTGCCTCCACCTCCGCTCTGCTCCTCTCTTCTCCTTTCCTGCCCTCTTCCCTCCTCATTTACATAACATTAGAAACATTAAGGCGGCCCCAACAAGGCCCCATTATGTGCGTGTTGGTTTTGGGTCCCATTGCGTCGGCCCCAAGGCTTTGGAGAGGAGAGGAGCAGAATGAGTCAGGACATCACAGAGGCTTGTCCACTGTTTTGTTTGCTGGAGATGGTTTGTGTGCCTCTAAAGGACTTATTGAAAGGAGAGAGACAGAAAGAGAGGAGGAGAAAGTGATTAATGGTCTTCTGAGAGTCCAGAGCGAGTGAACTGATTGCAGATGTGTGTGTCTAAAACATCAGCCCCAGCATCCTGAAAACACACAGGCTTCAGTTAAGATTGGTGCTGTCTGTTTTTCTGATAATTAATTAGGCTGGAGTAACATAAAAAGCACCATGGCAATGATGTTTCATGGATGCTTTTTGGCACCAGAGTTGTTTTTCAGAGCTGAAGTTCAGACATCAAGGTGACAGAACTGAGCTTTTCACCTAACAAAGTCCCTGTTTACTCAGTCTGATACAAATGCACACTTTTATTGCCAAGAAACGCTTCAATTTACTGTTTATTGTTTTAAACCATAATTCTAGCTTCAAGTTTGATGTTGATAAATATGATAATATACTGTACGAAAGTGCTGCAAAATAGCTGTCTTTGAAATTAAAAAAAAGATCACAAAGCTAACAGCTGATGCAAAAATTTCAGTGTTCAGACCCATAAAATTTGTATTTATGATTTGAAAAGGAGAAATTCTTTTACTGCCTAAGTCTTTGGGGTGATAAATATACGTATTATTTCTAAAAAGAAAATAATTAAATTAACTCAAAAAATGATGGAATGATTCCATAAGACAATATTAAAAATAATGTATGCCACCACACTAGAAATGCATCTGGAAATAAACAATAATAATTGACAATACATGAAAAAAGTGTTTGAAAAAGCATTTTCATGATGTTACTTTAAGGATTATTTTTTCTATAACAAAAGAAGGAGGCCTTACATAGAAGGAAATGTGGCCCTATCAGTCCAGCATTTCTTTATTTAACAACTTAATCTCTATGTTAAACCTGAGGTAGCAGGAAGGGTTTCAGTAAAGTTGATATCTCCTCATCACTTTACAGCAATAATATTGTATGGAGATATTCTGTAAATAATATAATTATGGTACTAACTTAGTGCACAACATTATTTTCCTGCTATCTTTTAGTTCCCTGTTCAGCAGGTATATAGATGTTGATGCATGTTAATATTAGCCATTTTGATTTTAACAAAAATTCTACAGATAGTACACAGTCTTTTGTGGTCGTCACTGAGTGAGGAAAAAAAAAAGTTCACATTGCAAACATTGTCCCCCCTCGATCATCATATTTCAGTTTATAGAAGAATGTTAACATTGTTTTTCTTCCGGATTAACATAAAGCATTAAATATCTTACAAAAGAGCTGCAATGATTTGTAAATACACTTCAGTCTGTTTTGGTAATTTTTAAATAGACTTTTTAAAAATTGGCTTAATCTTATTAAAATGCCACTGGAACTTAATAACAATCAAGTGTGTCTGAGGTTTAGTGTATACAGATACTATAACACAGACCAACAAACTGCAGTGTCACAGTAATCACTGACATGATACCAAACACCTCATGCATATTTGTGAAAGTGACAAACACAGCCTGCAATTAATCAATCTTACAACAATGAAACAGCAGAGAAGGAACAGCAACAGTGCTCGATGTTTCTCTGCTTTTTATAACTTTCCTCTCTTCCTCGCTTTCATTTTAGTCCCATAAAGCAGAGTTTTCAGTTGGCTTCAAAGCTCTGTGCCGAGCTCGGTTGGGGGCCTTCAAAGCCCCCTGTCTGTCGGCAGGTTTAGGCACAGAGAAAGCTTCTTGTTCTTTAAGGATTTGGCTCACAAATAACGCCCAGCCAGGGCCAAGGCAACTAGCTTGCACCCTGACAGGATAGTAGACAGACTTCTGCATTTTAGTGATGTGTTTTGGGGGCTATTCCTGCAACTATCTGAGTGAGTACCTGCTCTGTTTAGATTTGTTCTGCTCTCTTCTCATGTTTTCTCTGCTGTCCTCTTCTTAGAAATGCTGTCTGCTTTCAAGAAAATTTTCTTGTGAATGCTGCCGGAACTGCTAGATATTTGCTCTAGACTGAAGAAATACATCTAAAATGAGTTTCTAATTTAAAGATGTAATTATTTTCTATTATTTCAATAAAAATAGCACTAAAAACTGCAATAAAACCAGTGTATTTCAAAGACAAAACTATCTTTTAGGTATAATGGATATTCTCTTGATAAATCTCAGTTTGAAAACAATTTATTTTTTTCTGCAGTGATGAGTTCAGTGCATTAGCATAGGCCAACATTTTAATTTTCAGAGCAATGCTTGTTTTGCTTGATAGTTTGTTACGAGGTCTCAGAATAGTCCTAAAGTAATTATGACGCTTATGAGATCTTATCCTAACAACAACATATTTTTATTTTTTAAACTCTATACTCCTCGGAGTGAGTACATGTGTAGCGTTGTGATGGTAGTTGATATTAGATTTTTGACATCAGATAAATGAAATCACACATTTTCACTTTAATTTGTTATGGGTCAGTGCCTCTATCTTTGCTTATACACACCTTTCACGCTTCGAGTCTCAGTGAAATGTCAACTTCCACTGAAACAAAACAACAGGTTTCTTAGCTATATACCATGAAAAAGGGAGGAGACACAAACTTCCTCTGGCCAATCATCGACAGATTCAAGTTTGGTTAAAAAAAAAAAATTGACAGCATGCTTTTCTGCAAGGTGAACATGTTAATCAAAGTGTTGATATTTATGTGGAAAATAAGAAAGAGAAAATCTATTTATTAATGTTAACACTGTATATTATCAACTCATTTTGCAGAAAAAATTCCTTTGCAGTTATACTGTGTGGTATTATTCCGATGTATTGACATTACAGTCAGTCAGTTTTCTATTGCTTTGCAGGATTGGTATATTTATGCCTCTTTTTCTCGGTAAAGATAACATGTTCCTATCAGAAATAAACAATCCCAAGTAAGTGACTTTGTGATTTTGTGAGCTTACTGGCACGTAACTGCAGATACTGCAGTGACTTCTCTGTGTGTGAGATGAGTTTTAGTGGGGTTATTGCAATGTGTTTGTTGTATCATATGTGCGTTATTGTGCTGTGCACCCTGCTGTGTAGAGGTTAATACGATGAGACTGCATCTCTCCATGTTAGCGCACACACACAGGATAATGTAGACATTATGACAGGTAGTCACTGATACAACAGAATTTAACACTTAAAAATTAACAGATTCTCAAATATCACCAGTATTTGTGCAGTGGGAAAACTGATTTCATCTGTTTGTGTTTATGCAATTTAGTGAGAATATTATATAATGACCTGGCAGAAACTTGTGCTGTGCAAACACCTGAGAGTTTGTAGTCTACTGTCAAACTGCAGTGATTTTCTTATTCTTATGCATATTTTATTATTGTTCTTTTTTATTACTTAATTGTTTGTTCTTCAGTAATTGAACATCCCAACCAAACTACTTCATTTGATTGTACCTGTATAACCCAGAGTGATATCTTGAAACTTGAAAATATTAGCAAGACCTACAGAAGAAAGGATCTTGGCGATTGTCAGCCTACTGGTTTTGTTTTTAATTTTTAAAGGTGGATGTCAGAGTCAAAATGATGTGCAGTCTATAGTGAGAGCTCAGTGTTAATGCAGATTGACCTTGACATAACCGTCATCCTGAGTGTCATTATTTTCTAATTGCTAGTTTGAGAGAATATAGGCTGGTGCCTTCGGCCTGCTTTGGACTGCCTGTTGTGTTTCCGTATTTCTTGGATGAATATTTAAGATCCAATTACTGTGTTTTTCTATTAATGCTTATAACACTAACATTATATACATAAAATATAAAGTGCATACCACATTATTATAATGTACAGGACTTTGCTGTGTCTATCAACATTTCTAATAATTTGTCAGGAATAAATCACTCACTATTGCTGGTGAATATGAATGAAAGTCATTATTTACAACTAGTTCATTTAAAAATGGCATGAAAGTTTCAAATCACAATTATACTGACCAAATTATCATAGTTATCAATATTATAGTGATATTGTTAAAGAGCACTGAGAATGTTCACAGAGTTCTGATACACGCTGAAATAATTTCACCAAGTTTTACATCGAAAGCTTCTTTGTGATGTCAGTTTTTTCACTGACGCAAAACAAACCCACGTTGCTGCTGCACCTGCGTTCGGGAGACTGTTGCTGACATGGGTCGATGCTGGACAGTATTTTAAGAATATTATTTGCAGTAATTAAAATTTGAGACTCATCATTGGGAATATTATCGTGAAACTGGTTATAATTTCATCCCTATTTACAAAATCGGCACGCAAACACATACAAGACAACCTCTACTTTAATCTGTGCTGTTAGGCTGCTCCAGCCTGACTGTGGTGTTTATAAGGTCAGTTCATGTGGAATTAAAAGACAGTATCGCTTTGGTTCTTCTATTCATGAGTCATGTTGATACGTACGTCTGTATTGTACTGTTGTCTTGTTGTCTTCTCTGTGTTCCTTTCACTTGTTTGGCACTGCACCTGTTCTGCAGCTCTTCACATTGTGGATTTGTCCACAACTCTTGCTCTTTACCAGGCTGCAGAGGATCACAGGATTCACAGACACTATAGCCTTTTCTGCTGGTGCTCTTATTGTTGCTCACTTTGGATCAGGGCGTCAGCTAAATGCCTAAATTGTAATTGTAAATGGTAGGCCTGCCCACATGTTAGCCCAGTAGTCACAGCACTCTTAAGAAAGCAGTGCTGAGAGGCTGACGGGACGAGATCGAAACAGGCAGCCATTATAATCAGTCATTCAGCCTTTTGGAGTAGACATTCACTGATTGTGGTTTGTTCTAAATTCAAAGGGAACCTCTGTGACCTGCTGGCTTTCACATCGGCCTAAAACCACTCCGCTCTCCCTCCCTCCCCTTTCGTCTTTTCCTGCATTCCCTCATTCTCTCAAAGTCTCTGCCTGACGCTCTTTATTTCATATAGAAATACTCAATTCTTTTCTAAAGATGCAACAGAAAGCAAACTTTGCAAGCTACATTGATGCTATTTGAAGTCAGAACTTATGATTGCATCTTCAGTTGATAATACTGTATAATTTGTGTTATTTGTTTTCTCTCTTATCCGATAGCAATTTTTCTTTGTCAAAGATTTGGCAGTATTATGATCAGTCCCTTCTTTAATTTAACATTGTTCTCAGTGGTCACTGAACTCTTGATTAGATTTCAAGCCTTTTTTCTATCAATAGTAGTTTGGTGCTTTTTGGATGAAGAGTTGATTTACAACTTTGCAAATCTTTCCTTTAACATATTTAATGGTTGTTTGTGTTACGCCTTTTATTTTCCACTGCAGCGTGTAGCTTTGTTTAACAGTCGGAGATGGAAATCACAGCTGTGCTCACAGTGTGTTCCCCTGTACAAATTTAAATATGGACGGGGGTTATGTGAGGAGACGTGTGGGAGTGTGCGTCGGATGGATGCTAACCAATGAGTGGTGCCCAGAACTACATGCTCAGTATTTTAGGTGGAGCCATAAAAAAACATATTCTGATGAAATATGATTGCAGTATTTAATGTTACGTTTCAATAGAGGAAGAAATTAGAAACAGCACTTTTAGTTACTTTTAGAGTATTTTTGTCGCCTGTGTTATCCTCAGAATGTAGCTGTAATTCCAGGTTATCTCTAGGGTTTGATCTAACTTATTCCTATTCACAGTCACAGTGGAGGGAGGCAGGGACTACAGTCTTTCCCAGCATGCATTGAGCAGAGGACAGGGAAAATCCCAAAGCAGGTCGCGAGTGGAATCATATGGTGAATATGGATAAACAAACACTCACACTCAGGGGTAATTTAGACTCTCCGATCCTCCTGTGTATGTTTGGGCTATTGGACAAGGCAAACACAAGTGGGGAATCATGCGAACTCCACACTGAAACGTACTAAATTAGCTAACCACTGAGACGCTGTGCTGCCCCGGTATTATTATAGTCACACCCTGTCTCCCTGTCTCACCTTTCCTCCCTCCCCCATTTCTTTCTTTCAGGGGAATATGTCTTGTCTGTGTGTGTGTGTGTGTGTGTGTGTGTGTGTGTGTGTGTGTGTGTGTTGTGTGTGTGTGTGTGTGTGTGTGTGTGTGTGTGTCACTTCTCCAGCAGACTGTGGTTCTCAGCTCTCCGCTGTGCTAATCATATTTCTTCTTGCAAGTTGTTAGCTCCAGCAGGAGGATGGGAGGCAGGGAGTGAGGGAGGGAGGGTAGAGAGGAGATGGGGATGTGGTGGATGAACGAATTGAAACAGCAGAGGGGGAGAAAAGAGGAATGCGAAATGAAGAAAGAATGACAGAGGGAGAGATGGGAGGATAGAGGGTGCTGTAATTAGTCAAGTTTTGCAGTGGTTTATAACTCAGACACATTGTAGGGATACGTTGTTGAAGGTTACCTGAATCTCCCTCTCCCTTCTTGTCCCCCTCTCCCTCCCCTCCTGTCTGCGTCTCCCTCTCTATCTTTAAATAATGCAGTGTGAGAGATGGTTCTTACATACTGAGGAGGTGTCAGCAGACAGTTATGGGACCGTCAGCGCCGTCGCACCTACCCAAAATGACACATGCACACGAGCACATCCGCACAGGCACACACTTCTGTCATCTCTGTTTAGTGTGTAGCTCGACTCTGCCACGTTGAGCTGATAATTAGGCGGGTTTATACTGTTAACGTATAGCATTAAGGCCCGAAAACATCAAATAAGTGGTAATGCCACACATTTATACACAAACACATGCTGAAAAACATACTGGAAATGCCAAATAAATTCAAATGTATCATCTAAAATCTAGGCCATTTCAATAACATGTTTTCATTATTGTACAAGTTAAATATTTGCTGTAAAAATGTATTATGATTAATGGTACAGATCATTATATAATGTATTATAAAGAGAATATAAAATATATTTCAACAAGGAAAATACAAAAATACATTCATAGATTCAGTGTTTTATCAACTAAAACAATTACAGTAAGGAATGACATCTTGAATAGTGTGTAGTGTATATTGTGTTTAAATTGTGGTGAGCATTAAAATACATGAAATATGATGCTACAACTGTTATATATATAGTAATACAAAACAGCATCTGTTTATTTAAATTGTATAAGGATTGTATAATTTTCTATACATTTACAGGATAATGTTTAAAGTTTACCATCAACTCGTTTTCACTCTGAATTGTTTCTCATTTTATTTAGATTTTTATGACTTAAAGATTATTAAATTTCACATTTCAACAGCACAAACCCACATCATATCAAAATCTAGCAACACAATCACCAAACATTTATTTTGATTTCAATATTTATATATAATAATAAACATTTGAACACATAATACTGTCATAAACCAATGCACCCACACCCATAGATATCTATTTCTATCAACCTAGAGTTGTATGTATTTCTCAAAATCTCCTATGTTCTCAAACAACATAGATGGAGAAATGATCCAGTCTGTGTAAATGTCAAGATATGATAAACTATGCAGCTGTACAGTAGTTACTGAGCTCTAAAGCAGAAGACAGTCATTTTGTTCCTGATTCCAGATCTAAAAACCCTAAAGGTAAACGTTACTCTCATTCAACCTGTGCAGAATTGTCTGAAAATGACAGAAACAAATGTCAGCAGCACTTCATGTTGATGAGATATCAGCAACATTTTGATAAGAATTACAAGCTGCAAAAATATGTTTTAATATTTGCAGGGATCATGGCGACAGTAACAAAATATTTTAGAGGACAATGTGAATAATTGTTAATCATATTTGATTATTGTGATGAGAGGGATTAATAGCAGTAGGGCAGAAATTATTAAATGTATTCTTTTGTTTGATTAGCAAAGATGAACTCAGAGTAATATGGTCATTTTCTTTGCCTTCAGGGGGTCTGGGATAAAAATGTTAACATCAGCCAAAATTTAATGTGATTTATATTAGGCCATTATAATAAGGCTGGATGCTGCCAAATAAAATAGAACAGCTTTTGTTTAATTATTGTGTTCCAGCCATCTATTTATACCATTATTTCTAAGGCTGTTTGCCCATTGGCTCACCTAATACCTACTATATAGAAACTGCATGAAACCATAATGTAACCTTCCAGTCACCCAGGTTTAACTGAGCCTGTCGTACAGTACAGATTCCCCCTGTTTCAGAGCCTCCTGTGTTTTATTTTCACTTCCAGGAACTGCTTTTTTCTTGGCAAATATAGCCAGACACTTTTTTTTGTCTGCCTGTCAACACTGGATCTGTTGCTACTTCAATAATCTCAATGTCAAATTTGTATTAGGCAAATATCTAATAATAGCCAGTCTGTTAGATAGATGGTTCTTGCCAGGGTTTAGATGCAGAGAGCTGTTTCACACTGTCACACTGTCAGGATCCCTTGAATACCGAGCTGATGAAATGGCTGCCTACAACACAATTTGGACTCAGTTTAATAAACAATAGACAACATATTGGCATTGTATTACATTTTTGCATGCCTATTATGCACTCTCTTTGTGAGGATGTTTAATTGCACTGTGACCTTGGACTGACACAATGAAGAACATTAAGAAAAGCAAAGTCAGCAATATATAATTACATTCACTCCCACTGCGTTAACAGTTTATTAAAGGGCAATACTGGAATTAGCTCTGTGCTGCTGTGATTAGACTTGGAATATGAATACAATGTTTCATCATTTATGCTAATTTTAATATGAAGCACACGTTGCAATAATGTTTTCTGAGTTAAATTTGTTAATGGTTCCATGTTCAGTGTGTACGGGAGTATTAAACACGTGGAACACCTAACAAATCACAAAACTATGTGACGGTAATACAGCAGAGAATAATGTGGTAGAATAGATTATTATATTATTAATACTAAGGGGATATTTCCCATATCATTTGAAAGGAGAATATCACCCACATGGCTTTGTACCCACAGCCGAGGCGAGGCTGCCTTTATGCATAATTCATATTTCCATATCGTCATGGTGATCATGTGCAATGAGTGTTTGCTCTCACAGCAGGGGAGCTGGTTGGTGGTGGTTCTAGTGTGTGTGTGTGTGCGCCTGTGCCTCTGTGTGAGGTGAGCTGCAGGGAGGGTGTGTGTAAAGGGGGGAGCAAGGTGTCAGGGGGGACAGAAAATGTCCTGAAAGAGAGGAGGGGGAAATGGAGAGGAAAAGTGTGACTGGTTAAAATACTGATGCCGTATTCATCTTAATTATCCTCTGTCTCAGAGCGGGCCATTTTCAGATTTTTCTTACTACAGTTATTTTTACACAGTAGAGACAGGCAGCAGGAATGGGATAGGGAGGCTGCGAAACAGCTCAGAAATAGCCTGTGAGTCAGATTTGTACTCACAAAGCTACACACCTCTGCCCTGTGATCCCCCAGGATGTTTAGTAGGCATATTAATTGATTGCAACCCACTGCTTTCTAATTATACCAGAAAAAGTCATATAATTATTAACTGTAATTATTCCATCTCTCCTTCATATATTAGCTGGTAAAGCATTCACTCTTTTAAGACCAAAATATTAAAACTTGTGACAATGAAATCATTGTAACATAAAAATAAAACATACTATGTAATAATATTATTTTTATAAACGTGCAGTATGCATTATATTCCCATACAGTTATTTAATTGTTGGTATGATTAGCTGTTTTCACTGGTTATCTTGAATCAACTACATGAAACTTTTTGTAACATTTTGTAATAGGCTATAAGAGGCTGTTGAGCTGACAAATACACTGCTACAAACATGATGAAAAATTGGGATTCTGCAGTCTTATAAAAAACGATAAATAATAAAAGTATAAATAAGACAAAAAACGTCGCCTGACCACAATACTCACAAGATAAAAAAGATAGAAATAGCAGAAATAGTGGTGAGGCCTGACTTCCTATATTTGGTTTGTGGAGTTTCCCATCAAAAACCAGCTCATGACCTTTGTTGCACAACACTCCCCTCGCTTTCTCGTGATTCCTGCCTCCTGACACTGTACGAAAAGCAGAAATACTGCTCGAATATATAGAAAAAAAAACTGGAAGTGTTCAGTGACCTTCATATTGACCGCCTGGTTCCTATAAGCTGTCAGTTTAAATAAACCAAAACATGGCGTCCAATGTTACTCTTCTCTCTTCATTTCTAAAATATAAACCTTTAGCGACGTAATTAAATGTTCAATAGAGTTTTTGAATGTAAAGGTTTCTTGGGCCTTCACAGGGGCACAAATATAGATGGTAGCACTAGGGCCAATGTAGAGAGAGCAGGCAGAGAATGGGCTCTTGTGAGTGATTCAGATTTTCACCTCAAAAATACATCTGTGTTCGAAGAACTCACACAAATTATAATACAAAAAAATTCAAATTTCCATTATTTTTTATATATTCCCTCAAAAAGGCAAACCCATCATTGTTTTCTTTTTTTTGGTAACATGGTCAGTAGCAATCTATAATAAAATGATATGCTTGTTCTACATAAACTATAAACAAACTACAAAAACTATTCAATTAAATGAATAAGTTCTTACTTTTGTAGGTGTTTTTGTCACATAGATATGCAGTGATGATTGCTGGGTAATATGTATGTTGATCTCGTCTAATGTCAAGTCTCTATTTGATCGTATGATGACTGTGACCATCAGAGAGCTATACATGGCACTGATAGCTTTGACTTCTCTACTTCCTTATAATAATAATACAATGGCCTAAGCAACTCAATGGATAGCAAAATCCAAGCCATTGTTAGGTAAATATATATACACCTAACGGCATGTGTGGGGTTTATACCTAGTAACTTGTGCTAGGGCCCATCGTAAGAGCATACACTGGGGCCTATCATAACTACCTTATGCCACTGACCTGGCCTTGAGGTCCAACATTTTCTCAGGTGAAGGATTGGAGGGGAATATGAGTGAGGGACTAGTGAACAAACGTGTTGTCTTTCCCTAAGAAAAACTATTTGCCAAGTGCCTTTGATCAGTGCATTTAACCTTTAACTATTTCAAGAATCCTACTCAGTAGGCAAGAGTAGAATACTTTACTTCTTTAAACTTCTGCTTGATAAAATGTCAATGCTAATAAAAACAAACAGTAGAGGAGTGAAAACAAGTGTTTATCTTTGGATTATTAACATTATGAAGGAAACATGTTATTCTCACTCTCTCATTGTCTTTTGCTCTTGTTCACCCCCCTCTTCGCTCCATCCTGGATGAACTTGAATCGATCCGGTTGCTGCTCTGAATCCTCTTGAGAAGCCTCCCTGTGCACGCACACACCACACACACCCCACACACACACACACACCACACACACACTACACACACACACCACCCACACACACTCACCCCACTCTTGCTCAATCTTGATATTCCACTCTCCCAGTGGACAAGATGGACTAGAATTAATTAGCCCTACCCATTCTGAACACACACACACCCTCAAAAAACCCCACACAAATAAACACACGCATTCAGCCCTTTATGTGTGTGTGTGTGTGTGTGTGTGTGTGTGTGTGTGTGTGAGAATGAGTGTGTGTGCAGACTGTTTATACACCAAGGAGGAGTGTGAAGTTGCTCATACTTAGTATTCCCTTGGTGTTTTATGGAAAGATATTGCAAGGCAAGTGTGTGTGTGTGTGTGTGTGTGTGTGTGTGTGTGTTGTGTGTGTGTGCGTGTGCATGAGTGTTTGTGCATGCACATGTGTGAAGGCTGGAATTCAGAATGGTATTGATTAAACACAGCAGGGGGTGAGTGTGTGAGCACTGCAGATAGCTCACTCACCTGCCACTCTGCACACACATACACCAAGCACACACAAACACACAGAAACATCAAACTGTCCGCTGGCTTCATTAGAAAGAGGCTGTCTGGCTTTCGATATGATGAATAAAATAAATCAAGGAATTTTAATTCAGCTTTGAGGTACCAAATATAAAATTTGTATTGAAAATGTGTTTACGGACCATTTTTTGTCCCTACTGTTGGGCAATACTGTAGTGTTCGACAGGTAAATGCTGACAAAGAGCAAGTTTTCCTTCAGACAATCAATACCCAGAACAGCTTATTTGGCTATCAGTGACCTGCTGAAGAATCTACTGCAGTGATTCTTAAAGCAGAGTCCATGGCACTCTGCCAGGGGTCTGTGAAATTTTCAGTCATTCATTTAAACTGTCATGATATGAAAAAAAAAATCTATTTATTATTCTTTTAGGAAAGTCACCATAGTTCAATAAATAATATTTATATTTTAAAATCTAAAATAGTTATAGATTATGTTGTAATCTAATGTATCTAATGTAACTATGGACCATAATTATACTTTCTTCGTCTACGGGTCCACTAGGATCTACGTGAGGTACATTTCAACATCAGAAGGTGCACGTGTAGGTTCTGTGTTCTGAATTTTCTGTGCGTGGCCACTACAGACACAAATTTACTGCACGTGTAAAACACGTCCTCCACGTGGAAAAAGAAGGTAGTATGAATAAAACTAATATGCATTATTGTATTGCTTTTGGGAGTGGGTTATATTACAGCCCTTAGAATCTTTGCTCCCACTATTCATGCACATGTCAAGTGTTATTGTGGAAGCAGCAGTGTGGTCAGTTCGAGATCGGTAAAGATGGACAGATTCTTAAAACTACCCGCCATGGCAGCAAACGAAGTTCAATGAAGTATGGAAATACGACGACGAATACCTCCAGTATGGCTTTATTTAAATGTCGCATGTGCCTGTGTGATCTTGCCGATGACCAATGAAGCCTTCCAAATTATTTTTTTTTTAATGTAACTTATGTATGAAGAGAAAATAGAGCTGCATATTGTTCAAAAATGTTTGATATCATCATGAGGGTTGAGGATTTCCCCAGTATATTCTTCATCTTGTAAGGGGTCTTTGGCTGAAAAAAAAGAACCTCTCAGCTAATGTATGAGCATCGAATGCTTCATTAGCTCCTAGTCATTAAAATATTGTTCCTTTAGTTTTGGTGATTTAGATTTTTTTGATTTACAATGACCATTTTAGGGCTGAGCAACATCTCCTTACCCCAAAACCTATGGACACACACACACACAGTTAAAATTAAGACATTTTGTGTCTGAACACAGTGAATATTTTGCAGATAAGAAAATGCTTTTACTCAACAGTAACAGTACACCAACCTGTAACCTCATCCAAATTTAGCAGCAGAGACTAGAAGAATGGCAAGTAATCATGTGCTGATTGCATTGTTTGAATATTGCAGTACCCACTTAAGAGTATTAAATTAAAATCACGTCAATTGTTGCATTGTCTTCTTTATCTCTTGCGCTTTATTTTATAAATTAGCTCATCACCTAGCGACTTTATAATAAAATAAATGCAACACATGACTATGTTTTAATACATTTTTACATGCATGTGTCCAAGAAGGATTTGTAACATTTAGCATCTAAACACACCACTAACGTGTTGGACTTACTCTGTTTAGAATTTGAGTTTTCATTTGTTTTCAATTTTTAAAATCCACCATGACCACTTTCTGTGAATGTAACTGGTAGTTTTAATCACTGCTCATTCAACTTAGTGGATTTATTTCAGTGTCTGCATCCCATGTCAACACACATTTTCAATTTGTGATGAAAGAGATTCCTAAGCCCACAAAAATGCCACATCTCCTGCGTGTTTGTACACCAGGAGGCTGATGTAAATGGTTGGTGGTTCTCAGTAGGAAGCTTGTATTTGTGGTAAATCTGACATGACATGAATGCGGCACATGACTTCACGTCATGAGCTGAGGAAACACGGTGGTTATATCTGTGCAATCCTGTTCAGACATAACTGGTGATTGATTTGTTCTATTTGAGTGTTTTAGCCACCAGCATCTTGAGGTGTGACACCGCTGTGATTTCACCATTTAAAGGTTACTGGGACAGAATATTTTACAACACTCAGTTAGAGAAAATGATGAATTTGCAGTTTTTTTCCACTGTGTGTATGTTTTTTGGAAACTTATAACTTTTACTCATCTACATTTGAAAGACAAATATTGTACTTTTCCACATTGTAGGCCAGAGCATCTACGCAGCACTACAGTACTTTATTATAATGCTGTTTTGTCACACATGCTTCATTTTTCCTTTTCCATTAAATAATTACAGGGTTCTGTGATCTGGATATTGGACTTGCCCATATTGCAGTTTTGATAATATCGTGATTAATTTTGCAGCCCTAGTTTTAATCTTGTCAAATAAACACAGAATATTGGTAGTGAGGGGTATCAAAACCCAGTATTAAAAGGACCCTGGGACTAAACTATTTAAGACGCATAGACAGGCCTTGAAGCATGCTCTACAAGCTCTTTATTCTACAGGTTCTGCAATCAAGTCAGTGCATTCAGTGGGTTGTTTTAGAGTCATTAGGGCAACAGTACAACAATGCATTGACATTAAAAAGAAAATGTGCTTTTGAATTTTCAAATACAAGTACTCCAGTACTTAAATTTGTAAGATTGAACAACGTTCTGTTATACTGGAATAACATTTGCCAAGGAGTATCTACAGTTTGACTTAAGTAATAGAGTTGTGTACTTTGTCCACCTCTGTGTATGAACCAGATGTTTTACAGCTGAAAGGAAGAGACCATGTCCTTAAGCTGTGATGTCATTGAGAAAAGCCTTCACTCTTACCATTGATAATGAATGAGGCTTTATGTTTGTGTCATCCACACTAGCGAATGCAAAGAATGCTATACTAAGACCACTTCAACCACAGCTTACATACACATGAAGAGGCTTACTAAGAGTGAAACATACACTCACATCTTACATAAATTATATTCCATTTACTATGACAAACCTCTTATTGACACACTTTATAGTAAGGATGATGAATTATCATGAATTCATACATGACTCCATGCGTTTTAAGTCATTCATGTAGTACTCAGTGAAGTATCAGGAATGTACATGAATTAAAAATATCTCATTCATGACTTAATGCATGAACAATACATGAATTAATGTAACAACTAAGGTATTTCAATCATCGTGGTTTCTGTGCAATTAATGATGTTTACATCTTCTTCATAGGTAAATCTGCACTTAAAGGGACAGGCCAAAAAAATGATCAGTCACAGCAGTAAACAGTGTAACTAAGACTTTCTTTTTCATGATTTCATCATGTTTGTGGCCCTTCAAATAAAGGCAGCCACTCTGTATATTTAGGCATAATGTATTTGGAAAAGATACAAATGCAAATTAGATTAGAATTTTGGTATAATTTCAATGATTAGTTATATAGTTAGGAAAACAGAATGTGCACGTATCATGTATGCATGACCAACAAATGGTTAATACATGTGATTTCACAATCAAGCCACCATTTGTCATGTTTATGTTATTTGTCAGCGTTAAAGATGGACAGGTCACCACTTTATATGAAGGGCCATAAACATGATGAAATCATGAACAAGTAACACTTCATAATTACAACATTTGGGATTCAGCAGAAGACATGGGTGCTGCTGTGACTGATTAGTTTTTTGCCCTGTCCCTTTAATTGCTGACTTACCAGTGAAGGAGACATGAACAATAACTCAGAAGTCATGATGATTGAAATACGTTGGTTGCTGCATTAATTAATGTATTGTTTTTGCATCAAGTCATGCATGAGATATCAATCCTTGTACATTCCTTATAATTCCTGAAGCACTACATGGATGAATTCTTGATAATTCATGTACGCTCACCATAAAGTGTTACCAACACCTGTAATAACTGTAATGCTAATAGGCAATCAGTATTTGATCATCTAAGCCAGGAATTTGACCTCAAGTGGGCCAGACCACTAAAACATTGCACAATACCCTATAAATAACAACACCTTCAAATTTGTCCTTTCTTTTGGTGTAGATAAGTACAATTGTATTCTAAAATTGTCACAATTAACAAACCATCTATTTACAAAACATTACAATTTATAGATCACAGTGGATCTACAAAGGCACAAAATGTTTAGTCAAGTAGTTTTGAACTTAACAACAGTATAGTATTTTACTTCTTTATGATTCAAACATCTTGGCGAGACCTAGAAATTCTTTTAATTTTCTGTATATTTCCACCACTATGTAGTTTTACTGTCATCACCACACAACGCCAACTAAATGGAAGCTAATGAGGAAGAAGGTGACGCTATCTCCTGCCTTACAAATGCTTTGCAAGTCAAACGTTTTAGCATTGCCTTAGCAACAGAGTTCCACCAATAGGGTTGGGCGATGTCAGACCAATTGGCATATGACGATGTCCACAGTAAACCATCGTGTATGAGATGATATCGTTGTTGAGTCTAAAAAGGTCTTCGTCTCAACACCACTTGTCTGGAACTTAGTTGGGTTTAATATGAGAATAATAAACACAACTCTGTGGAGACACACTACCTCAGATGCCAAAGCCTTTGAAATCACGTTACGATGGTAGAGGGTTCAGTGCTCGATGACTGTCAGCTGTCACATTGGACGATGGCACCGTCCATCAGTCCAACACTATCCAACAATATTGCTTTAAGATAGATGTCTGATACAGAATCTTTTTTGAATCTTTTGATTGACAATATGTTGCACAATGTTCAATATCTTTAAAAATAACCACAATAAGTATTCACTGTTTTTCAGGGAACTGTATTCTGGTCTGGGAAACCTCTGAAGCAGCATTTTTGTTTGGGAGTATAATCCAGCATTATTGCTGTGTACATAGTATGTGTTGTACTGCTTCTGTCTTTTCTCATGCCCCTCTTTACTTTTGCTCTTGTCTTCCACATTCCTCATTTCTTCTCTCCTCAACCACCCTCTCCTCAAATGCTCTTACATACCCCTCTTCTCATCGCAGCCACAGGCACTAGCTTATGTGGTGAAGGCATGCAGCTGATGAACTGAGAGATGCAACCTCCTCTGCTCCTTGATGCAAGTGAAATATCTTATCAGTCACACAGGCACATTGGTGCCATCCCGTTGTTTGTCATCCTTCGCCTTTCTCTGTCCTTTCTCTCCATTTACTTTTTTGCCTGATGCATTGTGGGGGATTTCTGCCTTTCTCTTTGCAATACATGAGCCATGTGATGCTCATTTTCCATAGTTATGGCAGCTGAGAGGGTCAGATGGGGGAAATGTAGAGAACGAGAGGTTGCAATGTGTCTTATACATGCCAGGGATGGCAATCTCTTGGCACCTCACGATTTGATTTGATTTGATTCGATTTCAATTCAGACGGCTATAATGCCATTATAAAATGATTACTGATGCATCTTGATGCATCAAAATTTTGTATTTTCAACTATTTTTTCTCTCTGTGTGACTACTTGCTACGTTTAAAATACAGAATATTTGTAATGATCCAAATTACTTAAGTCAGACACAGCTTGCATACAGTGTGGCTCTGGTACAGGTCCCTTTTCCCTTCAACTTCATAGATACTAAAATGCTGCCATATGCTAGCTTTTAAGCCAGGGGGTGCTGGTCAAATTGCATCTATCAGCAGTTGCTCACACTCAGCCATCCTCACCAAAACTAAAGAAGCTGCCTAGCTTAGAATGTAAACACAACGCACATGTTTACATCCGTTTCACCATCCAGTCGGTTCAGCCTTAAGGAACGTACAGTCCTGTCGCATTAAAGAGAATTTGATTTTAAATTTACGGTTAATGGCTTTTCTGCATTGATTCATAGTCTTTCAAGAGAGAATCGCGATCCATCTATGAATTGATTTTTTTTCCCCACCCCTAATACACATCCCGTCTCTGAATCTGTGGACTGTACCAGCGAGAGAGGAAAGGAGGGATTCAGTACGCATGTCGTACACTCACAGTAATCCTATGTCTTGTCGTTCTCTCTGTATGTCTGTACAAAGCTTCACCTACAAAATACATAATGCTGTGGCACAACTTTATCAGCACGGCTGGCTTGTAGCTGGCTAAGCGGCCTTCTGAAGAAATGCACTTTGGTTCTGATTATCTGTTATTATCCTACTTACAATAATGGTGCTGGACTGGTTATTTTGACGCAAATGCACTTGTCTCTACAGAGATTCTACTTGGATTTCACACAGAAAATTGCCAAAGTCCATTTTTGACTAGACTGTCCACAAATATCACAACTACAATTTCTGTAGCATTTATGGAAAACGCTGCATGTGTAGGAACATGATTGTGTCCTTGTTCATTGTAGCTCTCTCTGTCTGTCTGTCTGTCCGCATCCCTCTCTTTATCTTTCTTCCTCACTCCCTCTCTTTCTCCCTCTCTCCCTCTCTCTTTCCACAGTACTGGGTTTTAATCACTGCTGTAATTGGCAACTCCCTGCTGTGCGCGCACACACTCAGACACGCACTTACGCTCTCTGCCTAGCTGCTGCAAATCCCTCTGGCAATGTATATGTGTGTGTGTCTGTGTGTGTGTGTGTTGTGGGGGCAGGAGGGAGAGATATGGAGAGATAAGGATAATGAAAGAAGGGGAGTTTCAGAACTGCAGGCCAACTCACCAACTCACCAATCTGTCTGCTGTGAAGCACTGTGAGGAAGAGGAGCTGTGCAGCCAAATTGTAATTATCTGAGAGAAAAAAGACATGGCTCAAGATTTATTACAGAACACAACATTGTGTTGGAGTTACTGGAGAACATGGTGCTGCCTCAACTTAGTCAAATTAATAATTGGCCTCATCACACTGAAAGTGTGCCACATACTGTTTATAGGAACAGATACTTACATTAATAGATCACTATAAAGACAGCAAACAATGATGAACAAACATATAGATTACTGGTTAGGGATGTACACTATGGATTATTTTCAGCTGATACTGATAACCAATAATTACCTGCTTCTCCTGGCTAATACGCTAACTAGTAAATTAACCAATATTAATTAACCAAAGAAAGGTTCAGATGTAGTAAGCAAAAGATTGATGAAATATTGAACAGCTCTGATTGAACCAAATCTAACTGACATTACAATTACAACAATAACAAAGAACAGTTCTGACTCTTCAGATATTCAGTTATGTTTTCTAGTTCATCAAAACCTTTTACCTAGGCATTCAAATTAAATGTTTTGACATAATCAGTCAAATCGCATATTATTATAGCCAATATTTATTGGCTTGTATAAGTTGATCCCAATATACGCTGATATAGTTCAGTTTGTTTGCACCAAAGGTAATATGCAGCACTGAATTCTGGAGTTAGACAGGTAGAGTATTTTCTGTATTTCTGTGTTCAGGAATTTATGGGCGGTGACGTGCCAGGGCCATAGCAACAAACATATGAACGACAGCTCACGGTCAGTTACAAACATACTAACTCTCTTAAGTAACTCTCTCAGTCCAAATCAGCCCAGCAGTTCACATCAGCTCACTTCAGCTCCAACAACAGAAGAAAAAAAAACATCCAAACAAACATCCTGTCGCCGTCCTCTGACTGTGGTGGCTCAAACATGTCTGGATATGTGAAGCTGCTAGACAGAGCTTCCATGTTTCAGATCGTGGTGGTGTTCGACTGCGAGAAAACTGCTCATTTTTTGAGACCTAATTTTGTATACTTGGCGATCATCATTCATATTTGTCTGGGTGGTTAATAACATGTTTCTGTGGTGTGATAAATTCAGAACACACATTTATTGTTGCTTTATAGTATCTTTAACCGGTGCGGTGTTAAGTGTTACAGTTAGTAGCAGGTGTCAATCAGTGAGGGCCTTCAGTATGTCACACTTTAATAATTCCCACTATCCGGCAACTGGGGTGTAGAATTTACTGCCTCTGTATTGGGAAACGAGTGCGACAAAACACTGATATAGTCAATTAAAAATTAATTCATAACTTTTGCATAGTTGTATTTTTCAGTAAAGATGTATGTTTGTCACACCTGGATTTGCCTCACAGCACACCATGTCTTGGAACACCGTCGGGAACCACTGATTTAGTCTATAAAATGTCAAAAAATTGTGAAAAATGCTTATCAAAAGAACCAGAACCCAAAGTCACATCTTTAAATTGCTTCCTTTGTCCAACCAACAGTCCAAATCCCAGAGACCCTTCATTTGCTGTCATAAATGACAAAAGACAAGCAGCATTACACTTAAATTTAAGAAGCTGGAACTAGCGAATGTTCAACATTTTTCCTTGATATATGACTAAAACTATCAATCGATTATCAAAATAGTTGGCAACTAATTTTCTTTTGATCGACTAATTGTTGCAGCCCTGTTCTGAAGAGTAGTGATACACTGCATATTAATTGCATTGAATGATATTCACATTTAAATTTACCAGATTTTCTTTTAGCAGGTGTGTTATTAATGGTGGTTAACGGGGCACGTTGTAAGCAATCATGGATTTTGAAGAATGCCTGTAGTCTGTAACTCATTTCCGCAGTGTTGTGCTTCAGAGTTTTGTTGGGTTTTGTCTTTGTACAAAATATGCTGAACTGTCCGTGATGCTACAGAGAAAATACACATTTGAATAACTTTGCACTCAGTGACAGTTGTAATTATTTAGAGAGAAAACTTTAATTAAGTAGAAGTTAAATATAGCCAATATATACCAAAAAACTGTTATAAAATGTAATCAAAAAATGCTGCAACAAACAATGTGGAGAATCAGATTACTGCGCATGCACAGTGAAATATAATGTAAAATGTAAAAATGTTTTTCAACATTTTTTTAGATCAGTAGGGATGGGCAATATAATGTAATCCAGTGCGATGCAGTATCTCTCATAATAGAACACTTACCTTGTGAATTTAATGAGCTCATTTTCTGTTAAGATTTTTTGTGTCAGAGAGATAATTAGGGATTTTGAGGCTGTAGTTTGCTGTGTTGTTGCCAGTTGCTTGTGTTGGAATGAAGTCCGTATTCCCAGCTCATCACATACTGTTCCACCCCATCCTATCACCACAGCTCAGTCAATGCTGACAGAATTACAGAAATGAGCCCTTCATGGATGCAAAATTAAATGCAGTGTGTGTTAAGACTTAAACAGATGTACAGCAGAGCACACATACAGTGTGAGAAGTTTTCACTCAGAAAAATCGAGCAGGAAGAATGTGTTTCATCGATGAAAAGAGTTTGTTGGATTTGTGCTGAATATATAGAGGCTTATTGGACCAGCAGTTGCCCACCAAATCCTACACTGTGAGAACCATGTGACAATGGCCATGCTGAACCCAATGCTAAAGAATCCCGGCTTTATGGTTATCATGGCACATTGGACGCAAAAAAGAAAGTTTCATGGTTGTGTGTGTGTGTGTGTCTTTTATGTGGGTCACCCCACCATGTCTAATGGCCCCTTGCTGTGTGCAGCGTCCTGCGCTGAGCTGCTCCCTGCTGTCACACTCACACACACAAACAAACGCATACACGCAGCGGGGGAGATTTTGGGGTGTCCCTCACCCTAATTCCCTCTACAATACACCACCACTGCATCTGTTGCTCCTGCTCTCAAAGTTGAAAGTTGATCAGTGAAGTGCTAGCATGCCTCTGCTCTCCCTTTTTTAGATTTTGTACTCTCTCCTTATCACCTCTTCTCTTTCTCTCTACTTTGTAATATTTTTTTAATTTCATCCCATAACAAAGATGGGTGACTATTTTTACTGTTTTTCTCTGCATTTAGGTTTCTTGTTCTTACCTTTAGTTGATGGGATTTTAAAGATTAGCTGATGGCCCATTCTTTGTGTTTTATCTGTATGAAATAGAGGTGAAGGCTAGGCCCTCTACAGGCCTCCATCACACAGACTCCTGTTTAACCTGGTAACAACTGCCTCAAACAGGTGAGCATCTGCACCACACACATTTAAAACACCACTGTAACTTGTGTTACATATATGTGACTTTGGTAGTGCATCAACTGGTGTATTATGGTAAAATCATTTGGTCAGATACATTACTGCTGCATAGAAAATGTGTCATTATTAGTGCTTTACCATGAAATGGCTCATTAAGGTTGTTAATTGTGAAGAAAACCTGATACCAAGCTAATTAATTAAATCACAGTATCACTGTAGAAACAGCTGAATCCTGTCACATCATGTCTTATATTCTAAAGGTATAGTTTTGTATTTGTAGTATTGTTATTACTAGTAGGGTGATGTATTTTAAATGTATTCTGCATGAATGTGTGTTGTTTCCCTACAAAGGTGTCTATCTAGGCAGACAGTAGGGAAGAAAAAGACCGTCATTAAAATTCTAGCTCTGCAATTTTATTTACAACAGGCATTGTGCAGGCTAGTTTGAGGAGAGGAGAGGAGAGGAGAGGAGAGGAGAGGAGAGGAGAGGAGAGGAGAGGAGAGGTACCGAGTGAAAAAGGGGGAAAGAAAGAAGAGTGAACACTAAGATGCTGAAAATTCAGATTACTACAATGTGCCCATCCCCACTGTCTTCCTGAAACACACACGAACAACAAAACACATGAAGAAGAAGAAGACACACATACATATACAATCAGTACAGTGAACAGTCATGTAGACAAACTTGCTTCATACTCAAAAGTAAAATTGCATTAAGCATCTGTACATGTGCTCACAGACACTCCAAAGCATGCATATTTACTGCAATCCATAAAGCATGGAAACACACTTGTACACACACACACACACACACACACACGCACAGACACACACACACTCAATCTGAGCCACAGAGAAGCCAGCTACGTCAGTATATTTTCACACTGCGGTAGTGTCTCTTTGTCTGCCTGTCGGCCAGCCAGCTGTAAGATGGAGGGCGAGAAATATGCTTTTAGCGGACGGCTTCGTAAGACAGAAGACACAGCTTTGTCATTTTTTGTCTCTGTTCGCCATTGTTGTAATATTGATTTTTGTCAAACCATTCTTTTAGTTTGGCGTTTCGAGTTTTTTTTTTTTTCCGTCAACGTGTATATGTCTAATTATTTGTGCACGAGTTAGGAGGGTGTGTTTGTGTGTGTGCATGTCTGTACTATATACAATACAGTTACTAGTCCTGCACTTCACAGTTATGTATACTTAGTATGTGAGATTTGTGTGTGTAAGTCCATATGTGTCCACACAGACATGCTAACACATACCTGGTGTGTGTTAAAATGTTTGTGTGCACATTAGTGGGGGAGGGTGACCTTCTGTCCACCTGTCCACAGCATCAGCTGTTGTTTGTGTTGCCGCACACAAACACACACATGCACACACTCACAGAGCAGGGGTAATTTGTTCCAATCTTGTCCTTGTCGAAAAAGGAGAAGTGCAAGCAGACTAGCAGTTGTTATGTAGGGCGCGCACACACATACCGGGTGTCGACAAAAGAACAGGACGAGGTTACAATATATCCATCCCAATATCAAGGTCCCGCTGAAACACATGCCATTTTTTTTGTAAAACCTTACAGTGTGCCATTTCTGGTCTGCCTCTGTTTGATCCAACTGCTTCTTGTTAATTTTTACTTAAAAGTATTCCTTTATCACTAGTGCTGTTATTAGGGCTGGGCGATATGGACAAAATCAAATATCACCATATTTCTGACCAAATACGTCAATATCGTTGTCTATCGATACTGTGAATAGGACTGCAACTGTGTATGGTCATTATCAATTATTCTGTTGATTGTTTTCATAACTGGTTGTTTGTTCTTTCAAATGTCAGATGAAATGATGAAATGATGAAAAAATGTTGATCAGTGTTTTCCCATGCCCAAGATAATGTCCTCAAATGTCTTGTTGTGCCCACAACCTAAAGATATTTAGTTTACTGACTTGATGAAACAAGAAAATATTCACTTTTAAGAAACTAGAATCTGAGAATTATGACTTTTTTTCTTGAAAAATTACTCAAATAGATGAATCAGTTATCATAATAGTTGGCTATTAATTTAATAAATGAATTAATAATTGATTAATTAACTGATTCATCAATCAATCATTCCAACCACAATGTTGTAGAGATGACAAATGGTGCGTTCACAAAATTTTAACACCTTTAACATAATGAGATTTTTGATAAATAATCATCACTAATGTTGATATAACAACTAAGTGGGTAAAGGCAATTAATAAATCAGCTAGAATGGTCTGGTAAGTTCAGAAAATTACATCATCAATCCAGTCTTTAAAAACAGGAAGAGACAACACTTACACCATATATACCGATACCCAAAATCTAAGACCATATCTAGTCCCAGTATCACAATATCAATATATTGCCCAGCTCTATCTGTTATTTTCATCTTAAAGCTAGCCTCAACTACCTGACCTCCCGTAACAAACATACAGCAATGTCACAAAACATGGTTGGATGCAAATACAATATATACATTCCCCCTAACCCTGCTCTAAAACCAGCATGGCAGTGTATAAGGGGTTATACATGCACTTTTACCCAGCACACAAGCCCTACAGTCATTTTTTGTGCAGTTGACAGTGATGCACTGCCTAAAAAGAAAGCCATTTCAAGGGGAAAGCATCGATATGTAACACACACGGGCACAAAATAAAACCCTAGAAATGCATGGCGACGCAGAGAAAGACACAGAGCCGCAGAGAATGATTCAGATGTATAGAAGGCCTCAACGAGAGAAGGGTTGCCATTGTGTGATAAACACAAACACAGATGCATTTAGGCTTTGATTTCAGGTTGCTTTTCACTGCTCGCAGTGGGAGCTGTCCTAAAGAAACAAACCTCACACACACACACACACATGCACACACACCATGGTCCGGACTGATAGGATTAGAGACTGGTGCTATAGTCGCTCTCTGTCTTTCTCTTCCTCTCTCACCCCCTCTCTCTCGACTCTGCCAAGCCTTGATTATTCACAAGGTTAGTTCCTGATTGTCCTATAGCAGTAGCACACACAGGTTCATTATCTCTCCACCTCTTTTCCAATCTTGCGCTGTCTGTCCTTCTTGCAGTATGTTTTTATGCATGATGGCTGAGAGAAAAGGGCTCGACTCATGCAAAAAAAACAGCTCAAATTTACAAGCTCAGAAAAGATCCACTGAAACGCGGTGTGGCTGAAATGTTACGTGTCAAATTATCTTAATTTTTAACGGTGCAAAATGAAGCTCAACTAAAAATAACGTTCCTTGTCAATACAAATTTCAATTATCTCTATCACTGTGCTGTGTTTCTATTCCTGCACTCTTCCCTTATTTTCCATTCAACTGAAATGCTGAATTCCACATTTGATGTGATAATTAGGGAATTTGATTGAGGACAAAGAGATTGATTTTATTGGTAAAATGATTAAACTATCTATCTATCTATCTATCTATCTATCTATCTATCTATCTATCTATCTATCTATCTATCTATCTATCTATCTATCTATCTATCTATCTATCATCTCAAGTAGATGCACATTTTTTATATTTTTCTTTAAATCATCAGTGGCCTTAGTATTTATGTGTTTGAGGTTGCTGTCAGCTGTCAGTTATATTAATAAAAATACAGCAGAGGTGGAGACAGGCGGGTTTTGTAGACTGCTGATGACACTGTATGTGTACGTGCGGTGGAGGATATCAGCGCTGCTGCAGCAGGCTTCAAAAGGTAGCCGTCGGCCAGCCCTCTGCTGTCACAGTGGAGCCGTCATTATAAAACCTCCACAAGTAGCTCAGATGAAAATACAGCATACGAGGAATTATTGTGGCTGGAAATACCTAAACTAAAAATTCAATCAATGGTTGTTTTTTTTCTTAAAACACATTTGCTTGTGAGAGTAATTGTCCTGATATTTCACTGGAGATATTCTTTAAATGACTGAAGCTTTATTTGTCGTCAGGATATGGAAGGAGTGTTAGTTTTTTTCCCTCTGTCTGCGGGACAATATCCCCATTCTGAGGAGAGTGCGAGTGTAGTGTTGACACATGTTAGTGCTGGCTGATTAGTCGACACATAAAGGAACACGCAGCTCCTCCATCACTATTCAGCCATTTTGTCTCCCTGTCTGTCACACTGGTGGAGTGGATGTATGTGTGTGTGTGAGGCTTTTGTTAAGGTAATGCAGAGGAGAGGGAGGAAGAGTGAGGGAGAAGACACCGTGAAAAATTACACCGACCACAGCCAGGTCCCGATGACCCAGAGATGCTTTTTTTTCCCCCGTAATATTTGCACATCGTAGTCGTACAATTTCAGTCATTTTTACCTCAAAAGTCCTGATCTTATAACAGCAGGGAAACACATGAAATAAAATGTTTTTAATGATAAATTGGTAGGAACGTGTAGCGTGGCTCTGTTGTCTGTTGTGTCTTAAGTGGATTAACAGAGCGGTCAGTGAGACAGACAGCCAAAGTGGCAACCATAACCATTGTTTTCAAGCTTGTGTCGCCTCTGTCGCTTCAGATTTTCATACGATACTGATTTGTTTTCTTAGACTTTCTCACAATAGCGGGGTGGAGTTTGTGCAAAATCGTTGTGTAATCTTTTTGATAAAAGCATGAAAGTTGGCACAGTCACATCTCATATTTACATACATTTTTTACATTTAAAGCTCCTTTAATATTGCAGCATGTGGTCAGGACACTCTATAGATTTATTATAAACCATTATTATTAAAACATTTTATTGATTTATATAATTTTATACAACACCAAACATAATACAGTATTCAGGGCTTCTGATTCTGGGCTAAATACCATGCAGTATGCAAAATAAAAAGTATTGTTAGCTACTGTACCTTTTTGCAGAACATTGCATATAATTTAAAACAAAATTGTTATTGTCAAAATATGTAAAATGTCACAATGAAATCTCTCTTTGCAATGGTTGTTTTCTTTTATTTTGAATATTCACATATCATTAAAATGAAACCTCACAATCTCTATTCAATAAACAAATTTCCAGTACTGTAGAGTATTTCTAAATGAGTAATTTCAGTATTTTATATATGATAATAATAGGGAGGTATACTAAAAAAACATTTTAGATATATACATTCTATATTTTAGTGATCCATTATAACATTCATGGCAAAATATGCTACAAATAAATCACAGACACAAACAGACAGAAAGACAATTATTTCTCAGAAATTAACAGTTCATTCATATCAGAATAATTGACAATAATACCAATTAAAATCAAACTGAATGTCATGGAGTTTCTTAATAGCAGACCAGCTAATCTGTGAACACTGAAACATTTTGTGAACTGTAAAAAACCCAAAAATACTAACAAACACAGAGTGGATTATTATTAGCTTTATTTAGTCTATACAACAAAATGTTTGAGATAATGGACTATTAGCATTAATATAGTGTTTTAAATTCATACAGTATTATAGGCTATTATTATTATTATTATTATATTATTATTACACTGTTGGGTAGATATGATTGGTGGATTTGCCTAATTAATTACTGTTCTGATTGTTTTAAAATTCTTGGAGAGAATAATAACAGATACATTTTATCTAATTCATTAGACTTACATTTGAGCAGCATAGCTCCCCCTCTGGCTTTCAGGTGGCTTAATATCTTAAACACACATAATCTGATGGATCCAGTTTATGTGCAAAGTCAAATGAATGTTGTGATAGTAAAGTGTGTGTGGTTCGTTCTTTTATTTATTTATTTATTCATATTATCAATTTGGGCTTCTGTCTGAGTCATCCTTGCTTATCCTTAAAAGCTATAATGCAAAAGGTGTTGTTTTTAGCTGCATAGCATGTCATTATTATAAACTAATACATGCAATAATGTGTTGAATATAAGAGTGTTGAAACTATGGCACTTTTTGTTCATGTTCACATAATCTCAAATCATCGTAATCAATCATAATCAACCACTGAGCAATCATCTAAAACAAATAACTTGTAATCTAATACAAGTGTCAGCGTGAAACCACAGGTTTTGTGTTGTGATGTGACATTATGAGTATTTCAGTGAGGTGCTGTAGAGATATTACTGTAAGAGCCAGAAAGCCATATATTGACAGAACTTGTGAGGAAAAAATATTCTTCAGCTTTTGATCAGACTATTCACAGAGATAAAAATTAAAATCATTTAAAGTGAAGCTTCTTTCATATTTATCATCCTGCTGCATATTTCTTATCTCTCCAGATAATAAATACTCACATCTTTCAGATTTATTATCATGCTGCGTATTTCTTATCTCTCCCGGTAATACATACCTCTGCATGTATACACTTAACCTTGCCTACAATCAACTGGAATGATAAGATTTCTATAGTTTCTTAAGTATTGTGAATTGGATGATGCTGATTTACCTTCAAGGCCTTGAAGTCACTTCAGCGTGTTTTATTCTTATTTCTTGCACATTTCTCCTCTTTTTTTTAAAGTTTTTTCTTTTGAAAATGATTTCAATAGACAGAAGCTGCCCAAGGTTGTGTGTTACTGTGCTTAGTTAGTAGTTAACGTGTGTGTTACACAGTCCAAATATATCTGTGTGTTTATTCTGATTCTGTGCAGTGGATAATATAGTTGATCTGTTCTGTCATTAACAAAATAATTAAACGTGAGATGATTTGCTATAGTTATGCATCAGAATTCAATTTTGTGTTGATGCTCATTAGATTTTATAATCAGTTTAGATTTATGGTTTTTACTTATATGGTAAGACAGAAGATAAATAATATCCACCTCTCCACTGGTGTCTGCTGGCTTTCTTATCTTCTCTTTTCCTCATGTTATCAACAGGAATATAAACAACACTGGCTTTTGTTTGTCTTGCAATAGCACTGAATGAGTTGTAGATTAAGAGCTTAGCGTGAAGGTGCACGACGTCTATGATAGCATTAAGACGACTGCCTGTTAAGCCAAATTATCTTTAAACGTTTAAAAGGAGCGTCTTCTCCTCACCATTGAATCCATCGACTCCATTCAGTCCTGTTAGCTTTGATTGAGGCCTGTGCTGTGGGCTGCTATTCACGTCCAACCGTCTATGTAAACAGAAAAGTGCTGTCGTGATGGGGTTGTGTGTGTGTGTGTGTGCTGCAGCCTTTTAAACTGAGGTTTAACATCCACAATACTCCCTCTCTGTTGTCTATTTTTCACTCTTTCTTTTTCTGTCCATGTCATGCATTCTACGTGTCGTGAACACACACACACACACACACACACACACACACACACACACACACACACACACACACACACACACGCACAGAGTCAGTTAGACCTACGGAGGATCAGTCATGCTAGAGGTCGTCTATGGGCCAATGTGACATTGTTGTCTATAAGCTGCTTTGGAGCAAGAAGAGAAGTTTAAAGGACAATTCCACATAGTTTGTGCAAGAAAAGGCTTTCTCGCTTCACATATAGCTCAGTGCCCGTGAATCAGGCTTTGTATGGAAGGGGGAGGCTGTCAATTCATCCTCGGTTCAACCCTTTTTGCAAATGTGAATAGAAACTGCAATTGATTTGCTAATGATAGAGCATTCACTCTTAATAAGATGGATATAACAACCTTGTCCTTCCCAGTATTGGAATGTTTGGAAGAAAATTGGCTTCCTAAATTGATTAAACTGAAGGTGAATTGGAGCGAGCCGTGCAGGATGTTGTTTTGTGCTGCGGAAAGATGATTTGAGATAAATGTGATACAGCTGTTTATGTCAGTGTTATTGCTTGAAATTGTTGAGGCTAACCAAATTGCAATTATTGAATGAGTGGAAATGTATGCTCAGTCATGATTTATTAAATTAATTTGAATGTAATCAATGTTCTCTCAGCGAGCGCTCTCCTCAGCTTCGAGGAGGACGCTGGCGCAGGCTGCCAATATCAGTGTCAGTGTGTTATCATTTTTACATGCAGAATTTAACATGATTTTGTTTTACAATTAAATTATATTTGTATGTGTAGTATTTGCAATATTTTTAAATTAACTTTGACTATTTTTTATATTCCAAGTAGTGTGTGATAATGTTTTGTAAGGGACTTTTTATTCACAGTTCATATTCTTATTGTAGTCAGGGTTCAGTGTTAATGTTTTTTCCACTTGCCCAAAATCTTCTTACCCAAAGTCTCTTCTGCTTGCCCCTATACAATTTGTTTTATTCATTAGTGGTTATCAAATAATAACAAAAACTAAAATTGATTGTGATGTTTAATCTAGAGCTGCAACCTCTATAAAATGTCAGAAAATAATGAAAAATGTCCATCCCGTTTCTCAAAGTCCAAGGTGAGGTCTTTAAATGTCTTGTCTTGTCAGTCCAAAACTCACAAATATTCGGTTTGATATGATAATAAAGAGAGAGAAGCAGAAAATCTCATTGCATCATGCATTTTTGCACGAAACATTACTTTTACGATTCATTGTTTATCAAATAGTTTAATTCTTTTTTACCACTTGCCCAATCTGGAAAGTTAGTTTACCAGCCTGGCATGGCATTTTTGTGGACAATCCTGACTGATGAGCCCTGAAACTGTTGGAAACAAGGAACTTTTTGAAGATATATGTAATTGTTTCCTTTATTACAATAAACAAGTCAGTTAATGATTATTGTTTATTTCTCACATTTGATCCTTTTTGTCCTCTTTCTATACACCCAACAGCTGCTGCAACATGCAGTACTGGCTGGCATCATTTTAGCTTTGCATGATTTATGTTTTCTAGATTATCTTTCCAAACTAAACCACATCTGCTACATCATGACTGAAAATCGATGTAGAGCACCATTAGAGACTGCACTTTGCCTGCTATGTCCCATCAAACTAACATTTACACTCTCTTATGGCTTGTTAAAATTATTTCTTATAGTTCATAATAATATGACAATAATAATGACAGTCATTACGGCGTGCTGCTTTGTGACACAAATGGCATATAAATCCAGATGTGACTGGCTCTAATGAGCAGCTGTTGACGATAATCCAGCTGATAAATGACTTTTAGACGCTTTAAACCCTTCAGCTCCAGTATCTCTCCATGTGGAGTTTAATTTGAACATGACATCATGAGATGTAATGAAATATCAGGGAGCAGCAGTGTGGTAGCTTAGCGCACCAGTCACATACTAACAACGTCATGTTGATTGAAATCCAGGGTATGGCCTCCCTCTTTCTCTGCCTCTGTCTGCGTTGTATTTAAAACAGAGGGTTGTTAGAGAAATAATCTCAAAGGTAGAATCAGTATGATTTGTCAGAGCTGTTCTTAAATGCATCAGAAATAGTTGAGATAGTTGAGAGTTGAGTATCATTCCCAGGACAGATGCCAGCATTTTGGGTTGGTAAAGTGTCCAGAGCACGGCAAAATATGAGAAAATAAGGAAACACAGGCAGAGGACAGCGTCTCTGTAGATATAGCCACCACCACACACTTCTAGTGGGTCATAAGTGATGATTGATAGGGATTATGATTGTATTAGTGTATTTTTTAGGGAATGTTGCATATTATGCCTTTAAAAACAGAGTAGCACTGACCCTGCAGGTATCTGTGAAAATCCGTGGCCTTCCTTGTCTGTAGGCTTGCTGTGCGAGTCACCATGTCGTTGCTTTGCAGTAAAGGTGTGATGGATACAGTGCATGAAATCTCAGCGTGATTTTACAAGTAGATCTCAGTGCTCGCACATCACTGAGCTGAACTGTGCAGCTGTGAATAGCTGTCATTGGGTTTCAGCTGTTTCTGACTCTCAGACCCTCAATTTCCTCCAGCAGAAATCGGTATGAGTGTTGCCTCTGTGTCTGCACAGGATAGGATGGAGTACTTTTTACCATGGCAACCACTAATGCAGTATAGATGCAGGGACTGAGCCTCGGCTACCGTCATAATAACACAGGATTCATGGAAGGCAGGTGAAATGTCATCCGGGCTGTTGTTTTAAATGAGCGAGGAGTGCTTTTGATGTCTAGTGTGGTCAACTCTAAATCCCACTTGGCTCAGCCGTGGAAATGAGGTTCCTGTATTAGTTCAGCACCACAGCATCCTTTCTATTCATTGTCCTTTCAGCAGTTTGTAGATGACAAAAGACTCTCTCTCCTCAACATGGTTCCCTATATTGCATTATAGTGCCACTATATAGCAGCACTCCGCCAATATTGTCAAGTGTCTCCTTCACATTGTTTCCTATATCGGCTTATATGGCCCAATCCTCATAATCCCACTGTAGCCTGAGTCAAATATCTGGTCCCTGCAGTGTCCTCTCACCTTCTTCTGTAGGATGTGTTTTCTGTATCATCCTCCTCCTCCTCCCCTTCATACACTGGATTACAACTTTGAAAAAGTGACACATAACAGGTTAACATGGAGTTTTGACTGAAGTAGCTCACCGCTTAATGATCTCATTGTGTTTTTGCCGTCCAAAAAAGTGTGACAGTTTCACATCTGTATGTTCTGTGGTGAATAAGGTGATGTTTGGATGATGCAATGTTTGCATGTTGTGTGTAAAACAAATTCTGAGTGCACTGAAACATGTAGCAAACTATATAAAATAGGAGATATACAGAGGTAGTGCTGCTTGATTTCAAGCTATTTAGTCCATATTTTTGTGGATTATTCAGTTTCTGTTTTATATTCTCAAATAATGCAAATATATGATGATCTTGATTAATATTAATATTACACTAATATTGTAGGGATAAGAATTGAGGCTTTCACAAAATATTAACACATTGAGATTTATGATAAATAATCATCAGTAATGTGGATATAATGCCTAAGTGAGTAAAGGAAAATAATAGAACAGCTAGAACAATAAGTTAAGAAAATTATGTAACTTGATTGTAATGCAGCCTTTAAAATCAGGATATCACATATCATGATATAACAATATCCAAAATCTAAGATAATATCTAGTCTTATATCATATATTGATATGGTATTGACATATTGCCCAGCCCTAGTACAGAGAATACACTAGGCCTCATTTGTCTCACTTCCCACATTTAAATTAATGAAAAGGAATATAGTTATAAGCAAAGTGTGTGTATTACCTTGAGAAATAAATACAGGGTATGTTGGGCACTGGTCAGAGATTGAGCCATCTACAGCACCACGGTTTCTTTAAAAGAAATTATATGTTTGGTTTGTGCTGCTGTGTGAGAGGCATTTTTCAAGAAGGCCATAAGTCACAACCCTCTACACGAGAGTGTTGGTCCAAAACAAACATTCCTTCCATGTGGCCCTGTCGTTTGCGCTTCCCTGACCTGCACTACTGTTGCCGTGTGTGTGTGTGTGTCCCTGTGTGTGTGTGCGGGTGTTTGTTTTGTCTGCCTCTATCTATAGCTGTGTCCTGCCCCTTTCTTTCACAGTTAGAGAAAGGAACCACACCCCTCAGGCTTTGGACTCGTGTGTGTGTGTGTGTGTGTGTGTGGCGTTTCGCTCTCTTGGGATTTAGGATTCCTCCTGCAGTCTCTGTTCCTCAGCATTAGCTACGCAACCCCACATACATGCAGTATACTTTTGCATAGGGGTGTCACAATATACCAGTAATGACAACAACCGTGCTATTTAAAAAAATGAATATTGATATCATGTTAATAATATACATATGATAATATAAAGTAAATAATACAGAATCTCTTAACATATTGTATACTCCTAAAACGTTTATGTTTCCCTCCCCCCACACACATCTTTTCTGTATCCATTAATTGTAATTGCACTTTTTGGATGCTTTTTGCCACCTCCTTAAATTCTATTTTGAGTGAGAGTTTAATTCAGAGTTAAAGATGAATTTGACAGATAGCATCCTTTTATTTTTTATTCAAATTTTCTGTAGATATCATGATAATATTGCCATTGTGGATTTTGGTCCCAATAATGGTGTAGTGAAATGTTGATGTTATGACAGCCCTACTTCTGCATAAAATCAGCACTGGGATTTCTATGAAATCCATAATATGCATTGCATAAAGATCCACAGGCTCACACATATATATCTATGTGTGTTTGAGCTGCAGTGATTAGTCGGTTAATCGATTAATTGTCAACTACTAAATTTATCTCCAACTGTTTTTATTGTCAGTTAATCATTCTGAGAGAAGATTTTTTTTCTGAATAGTCCTCAAGGTTATGACCAGACATGTGAGGACATTATTTTGGACTTTGGGAAACATTTTTAACCGTATTCTGACATTTTATGGACCATACAAATAATCCATTAATTCAGAAAATGATTTTGAAAGTAATTATTAGTTGCAGCCCTAATGTATGGGATTTTATATGCAGTGCATGTACAAAACTACTACGGCTGCAAATAAGAATTATTTTCATTATCGAATACTCTGTTGATCATTTAATTGATTAATCGATTAGTTGGTTCATAACATTTCAGAAAATGGTGAAAAATGTTCACTGTTTCTCAAAGCTCAGGGTGATGTCCTGAAATGTCTTGTTTCCTCCACAACCCAAGACATTCTTTTTACTGTCTAGAGGAGTAAAGAAAACAGATAATGTTCACATTTAAGAAGCTGAAATCAGAGAATTTGGACATTTTTTCTTAAAAAAATGACTCTAAACAAGTAATAAATTATCAAAACAGTTGCCAATTAATTTAGTAGTTGACAACTAATCATTTTATCAATAACTAAAAAATACCCACATTTGGAGATATGCACTATATCCTATACTGGTCTTTCTACACACACTACACACACACCCATATAAAAAGTTTTAAAGGTAACACATTCCCAGATAGAGGCCTGTGAGTGCACACATACATTCAAGAACATGGCACACACTGTAAGCACACACACAGACGCGAGATTACATACACACATGCATATGAAAACAGTCGAAGCTTGAACGTGACCTGTGCTTCCCTTGTGAATATTAACCCCCAGGGAGACCGAAACCTTCCTGTTTTCTGTATGTTTGTGTGTGTTATTTCTCTCATCCCAAGCTGTGTGTTATCATGGGCTCGTCCTCAGTTTAGTGAGAGCAGGAGGCACACACACACACGCGCATGCAGTTTGCTCACAATCATGAATTAAGCCGGATGAGTGCACAAGTCAGGATAATTGTTGGTTCTGTCAAGGTGTGTATGTCTGTAGTGCAAGTAACAATATATGAAATCCCCTATGGTTTGCTCATGTTTGCTGGTCTACAGGTATTATAATTTTTAATCTGGTTTAGCACACCGCTGTTTTAAAACTGTAAGACACACATGGAAAGCACTGTGTTGCAATATTTATTCAGTCAAATGTGTATGTGGATTTTTTTTTTTTCAGTATAAACCCCCGACAGTGTTTTGGTATGAGAATGTTGTGAGACCAGCTCCATGGAGAAATTATGAACGATGAAAGCTTCATCTTAACCCAATGAACAGCTTTATACTATTAGCTGATTACTTAGAATGAATTGGCCTCAGCCTGCAAGGTGCATAATTTTGGCTAGCAGCCAAATATAACCAGCACAATAATTCAATAAGGGTGGAGAATGTATTGCAAGTGAGCATTTCATATTTTTATTACTACTACTAATAAATATTAATTGTAGCCCATCAATTATATGCTTTAAATAAGATAAGAGTTTTATGAATCACATTTATTCACATACAAACAATTTTGTCATTACAATTACGTTATGCTTGCTCTAGAATATGCTGTATTGATGCCCATACCAATCTGCATTTATCAATAAATTGCAGGTGTAAATGCTCATCCAGCAAACCCCTCACGCTGCCATGATGGAAAATGAAACGGCCTCTCCAGCTGGAAGAACAAGTGCTGTGTGGGCTCCCTGAAGTGGTGCAACACTGGGTCATTGGAGAGCCACAGCGTGTTTGGGAACAGAACAGTCTGTGTTATTTCAGCACAGCCTGTTGGATGAAGGGCCATTTCACAGGCATTATGGATTAATCTTTGGCAGGATCTCTTCAGGATCAAACAAAATTGGATGTTTAACCTCACGTGTCCTAGAGCTGAGAGTTCTCGTGTGATAAACCAGGATAGAGAGGATTGAATTTGACCCACATTGGGTTAAACATCACATACTTTTAAATTTATTTAAACCGATTCCTGAATGAAAAGATGAAAGTATAGTGAGTTTACATAGCCTTCCTCAAGTGAGTGTAATATAACTACTGAAAAAATTAGTAAATTCATAATGTTATGTTCCACTAAGTCAGTCAAAGAGACATTGATGGGTCTATGTCCAGTCTTTTTCCACAACTCCTCTATGTTAATATTTTTGTCATAAATAAAATATTTAGTAACATACATCAGTGGAGTTTCTGCACTTCTCCCATTTCATTTGACGTCTAACTACTCTTCCACAAACAGAAAAAAAGAAATAAGACTTTTGAGCAAGCCATGCAATGACCTGATTGTGTTCCTGTTAAGGTAAAAAAGTGACCTTTTCGATGTACAGTGGTACATTGAAACCTGTAATCTCTTCCTATGTTTATTATAAACTGTTTGTTATATTGGGCTCGGTGTAGAAACATTAATTTCAGCTTGACAGTAGCAGTGATTGACATGTCAGAATTTAAGATGCATGGTGCAATGTAACATTTCACATTCAGACGCAGTTGTAAAGCAGTATGGGCCTGGGGATGAAGATATAATAGATTCACTGAAAACACCAATAAAATGCACATTATGAATTTAATAACACATGTGATCTATTTCATGTATTATCAGGCACAAACATAAAAACTGATGCTACTTATCAATGAAACACTTTGACAATGATGCACAGAATGCACAGACAGTTTGCTTGATGCAGAGTGACTTCCACAGTCATCAGAGATTAGACTTCAGTGGGATTTTCACAGACAGTAAATCAGATTTTTAACCCTGTGCTCTTAATCCAGACCCAGTGGTCACAAGAGGATATATGGTGACAAATCTGCCTCTGATTAAAACTTTATCGTAACTAATGCCCAACTTTATCATCTATTGAGACACTGCAATCCTCTGCTATCTTTGTTTAAAGAGGACATTTTTGCATTATTTTTTCATTGAGCTTTTGGTATAAGTACAGGCATTGTGTGACAGAAATGACGTACATTTTTAATTAATAATAAATCCATCACAGATATTCACATTTTGAAAGGTCTGTAAACAGTGGAGTAAATGCACCTGCCTTTTTATTTATAATAGGTTAACATGACTTCATCAGGATTATGTATTACCAGAAGATGTACATTTTGTAATATGGTGGTGTCTTGTAAAAATGTGGGATGGGCCAGATGTTTATCATGACAAAGAAATAAAAACAACTAACTAACTAACTAACCACTAATATAATCAGCCATGTTTTCAGAATGGTTTTGGAAGTGTTGATTGATATGCTGTTTAGTTTGGGTAAGATCTATTTCACCGATAGAAAGGCAGGTACATCTTAATTTATGAAACTAGCTCATTTATTATACAAGAGAGTACACTTCTACCATCTAACATATGCATGATTATGTCAGACATTGCATGTGTAATCTCTGTTCAGAGATGCAGTTTTCATGATAATGTGTTTTAATGTATTTTATTCTAGATTCTCTGTTTTCTCATCAGCACCCACAACTACAGGCTGTAGTGTTTGATATTAAGAGCTTAAACTCAAGAAGTTGCAGGCTAAGTGCCATTCTAAAGGACATTATTGAGAGGAGAGGATATGTCTTATTCAACTCAGATTTCCTCAGTCATATTTAAAAAGCAAACCACCAAACTTCTGCTCACCAGCTCGTCTCCTGACCATTACATTGCCTTTTCACTGATATATGTTTTGGAATATGATCAAAATATCTGCAACCGGTACTGCTATGTCATCCTTGAAGCCACTCGTGCCACGTTTTCATACCTGTTTGGTTATATCAGCGTATTCCTGTGAAATCACGTGACTGCATGAACCGCCCAATCTGATTTCACAAATCATGACTGTATATTAAACTCACTGACAGCAGTAATTCTCACTGTGGTTTGAAAGCCACTCAAGATAAAATCAATCATGCACAGTTACGGTAATTTTCCATGTTGCAATCTAATGACACAGGGTGGACTCATATTGTGTATACTGGCTGTGTTGATATAATTACCGTATATCCTATCCAAGGACTGTTTTGAATTAGAGTAACCTATTCCACCCACATACTGTAAATAAGTGTGAATGAAATAGCCTGTAGGCAGATGACAAGAGAGGATTTTACCTTTGTTTGCTCATGACATTGTCAGCTGTAGAATGAAGGGACAGTGTGAAGGTGGCACATTACCTGATCTCCACCTTTTATAGCACAGAGATTAAGGGACCAAACACTGACTAGAGAGGACTTGTAACGCATATTTAAATTTCCAGCGTGGCCCAGCCACTAACTTACGTAGTATTGAACCAAATAGAAAGTCTGCAAATTAATGGCCCAAACTGTGTGATCTCGGAATAAAGGGGAGATCACACTGTTCACTTGAAGGACCTCAGCTATGCCCATAGATCACTAATAATTTTAATGACTGAATCTGCCTTCTAATGGAGTCAGGAAATATGATTAATCTAATTCTACAATATTTTGAAGAAATAATCCTTTCTACAATGCATGCATTGTTTGATCAATTAAGTCCGTAATACAATTACCTGAACTCAGATGTTCTCAATGAAAACAGAAGTAAGGAATCATTTCCTTGGAATACATTCTTAGTATATGAGATATGATTTAATTTGCAGGCACAACTTAAGTCTATTTCAATAATCAACAGCTTTCACTGGCAATCACTGACTCACAAATTCATCACTTTATTCATCACTTTGAACACAACCACACAAGGTGCTCCAACCTGCTGAGTGACTTTTGCTTTATTGCCTGCAGGCCTAATCACATGGTTTTGTTTAGGAAGCTTATAGCTAATAAACTGCTTGCTGTCTTTTATATCACTGGAACGCATGTATCACCACGGATTACATTTGTCCAGCAAATATTAGATGAATGGTTGGATCAGAGCTGTGATAGCCTAATATCAAATGGCTGAAGCTAGTTGGGCAGAGGTTAAAAGATCAGTTCCTGCAGAAGAAGCAATATGAGCTTCATAACTATCTACAAAGTGAACAGAACGAATGCTCAGGCTATTTGTAATTCTCAAGTTTCCACAAGCAGAATTCCTAAAATAACAGGAAGATTCAAAGGTCTGGAAAGGAATAAAAGGTTTGACAAATTCCTGGGGGATCATGATGAATATCACATTTTGTTTGAATGCAAAAATACAAGCATTGTTAAGAATACCTGCCAAAATACTTTGCAAAACATCCATCTATGTTTAAAGTTATGTTATTACTGCAGACAGGAAAACCAAGCTGTAGTATGTAAAGTAGGTTCATTCTGGAATAATGTTCTGCATCTTTTTAAATGACTTTGTTTATGCTAAAGATCTATTCTGGTTGTTTACCATTATACTGCTGTTTTGTTTTATGTTTGTTCTCCATACCACAATGGAGCAAATAAATTCTGAATCTGAACTTACACATGTAGGCTACAATAACAACGGCATATCCAAAGCATGTCTATTGATTGACTGCCAGTGTAATAATTATCATGAATAAATAAAATACTAAATATATCTTGTTGTTCAGTTTTGTTTATATTTACTTTTGTTTAATTAAACATAATTTGACCCTAGGCATCAACTTACTTTTTGAGTGACAAATAATGCATGGTGGCTCAAATGAAATTTGTCTTGTTACCAACTTTGTTTTACTGTTTATTGCTGATATTATGGACTACTTTTTTTTTTTTTTTTTTTTTTTTTTTAAACCTGTGTGGTTATTTGTTTGTTCTGCTGGAGCATTTGACTTCTGACTACTGATGATTGAAGTGGTGCTGTTTACATTGAAACTCTGCGTTTCACTCTACATAGGTACAGGAAATTCTGATTTTTTTCCACAGTCCAAGAGGTTTAACTTGGGGAAAGGAATCGGATTTCCCTTTTCTAGTGCGCCGGAACTTCATTCAATTGTGTATTCATACTCATGCAGTAGACACTTATTCTGGCTTGCTTCACTTTATTAAATTAATTAAAACTCAAAACTAAGGTATGTAGTCTTTATGGCAAGTAAATATATGTGGAGACGCATAATTGTGACACGAATAAAAGATTTATCTGCTTTTTGTTTCTACTTTATTCGAGAGCACGGCAGGATATGTGACTGCTGGAGGTGTTCTGCGGTCTATATAAATGCGCCGCCATCTTACATTTTTCAGTCTCCACTGTTCCGGCCGAGTTAGTACCGATTGACTGCAGAGGGAGTGGACGAGGGCTCCCCGCTGACGCTCGTCCTCACATTTTCCTCGACTTTTTTCCATTTCTGAGTGGTCTTTACTCTCCAGGACCCGAGTGGACGGGCTTTCTGTGTTGACAAGGGTAGGCTTCAACATTCAAACTATCGGCTGCACTCAGTTTGTCCCTCTTTTCTTGCCCGGCTCTCCCTGAATGCCAGCAGGAATGGAGACGGTTGTTGTGTGCGGGCCGGCCGGGGATGATGATGCTGCTGCTGCCGCCGCAGCTCGCGAGCCAGCTGCTTTCACGGCACATATTTGGGATATGCAGCCACCGCCTAATGGGAACATACCTGTTTTACAGACGATAGTCATTGACTTAATCATAGCACGGGGTTGGTGTTTGGTACAATAGACGGTGGTAAAGACTTAGCTGGATATATTCGATGGATTTCATTATTGCCTCCAGTTTATCTGCGATGTGGAGAACACGCCGATGTTGTGTCCTCGCGTGTTTGAATAGTTACCGTCAGCTAACAATAACCTAGATTAGTTAGCTTAACTACCATTAGCACATTCCTCTATTCTGACTCATGTTTGCTCGACTTGAGTTTCACCTTTTGCTCGGTTGTTTCTGCAGCTGGTTTAGTTTAACAGACACTCAATATGTGCTGAAGACACACGCGTGTGAAGCTCGGTATATCGTCACCATGTGTCCATCTTCACACGGTAAAATGAGTTAGCAAGTGTTAACTTAACGTTAGCCAAGTCACGAAAGCTGCTGGAGGTGGGGGACGTCTCGTCCAAACTTTGTTTGAAACTTAGTAAAAGTGAAAACCGCTGACAAGTTTAGTGTGAAATCAAGCTCGTTGCTGGAAGTGTTTCTATAAACCTATATTTATGATTTATATTCGAGTTTATTTTAGGTTGAAAGGGCCGTGAGAGCGAGTTTTCCTCTCGTCCTTTTAAACAAAGACCGACAAATTCCTCCCAGCCGCTGTGCTTCGGGAGGAAGACGAGGAGGAGCCAGAGTGTGAAATTTGAGAAAGAAAGTCAGGGCAGCCAGCAGCTGTAGAGGAGAGGGGCTGCAGCAGCGCACTATTATCTGGATAGTTCAGTTTGTGTTGACCTGTTTTTATTAAATGTTATACTAGCTGTTTACCTTTTCGCGTGATTCCTTTGCACAGCCACACAGAGATGTGTTTGTTTGGCAGCTGGAGAGGGACAGACAGGTGTCCACGGGGGGAAAAGACTGGGACTCCTCACTGCCTCTCGCCATCCTGCCGATACAGAAAACAAGCGATATAATGGCGTCACTTGAAAAAAAACTGTTTGTTCTATGTGGTTTAGTGAGAAATGACGATGTGGTGCCGCGATTTAAGATATTTTTTACACGTCAGTGACTGTGTTTTGGTTTCACTGGAAAGACTGAGGTGGAATGAGATGGAGAGATTAAAGCGCGGCTGGAGGATGTTGACATCTCAGCAACTTAACTGATTTATTTTAAAGGTATACTATGCTGGATTTAAAAAAAAAAAAAGGCTCCTAGAAAAATAATCCCTCTCAATCATCACTTATGACATACTAGAGGTGTGTGGTGGTGTTTGTCTCTGCAGGGACTCTGCCCTCAGCCTGCATTTTCTTATTTTGTAATTATTTTGCTGTGTTCCGGGGGATTAACCAACCCAAAATGTAGGTATTTGATAACTTGGGAATGAGACTCGACAACTGACTATCTTTCTGGTGCATTTACTAAGAGACAGATCATACATCTTCCACCGTTAAATAATAATAGCAGAAGAGTATGGTCGAGTTTTACACAATTACTGAACTAAATAGAAGTCTGGTGTTTTCATGCCCTAGAAATCACTGCATTGTATTTGGCTCTGTTTGTTTTTGAATGGGTTTAAGTATTGTTTATTTGTCTTCCTGCAGCCTCTCAGTGAAATCCCCGTTAAGATTGCACAACGGAACAAAAAACTCAGAAACCTGTCATCTTGTCAGCAAAATGTTTTTCTAACTGTACATTAACATTTGTAACACGGAAACGTGGGTGTAGGATACATCCGAGACCGGTAGTGGTTTGAGGTGATCCACTTGCTAGACGACTGTTATCATGAACCTTTTCAGTGGTATTGCCATTACCTAATACTGTGCATTTTCTCTTTCTAATGACCTATATAAGTGTCGGCATGATTTTAAAAATGTATAAGCATACATGACAATAGTAGTGTTCATTTAGATTTTTCCAGAAATGTATTTCTGATAATCGCCTCTGTCCTTCGTGAAGATGCCAGGAAAATTTTCATTGCCTTGTAAATGTTCAGTTTAACATATAAAGGCAATAAATGATTCAAAGAAATTAGATCTGCAAGGATTAGTTGATTAATCGATTAGTTGTCAAATTCAATTAATACCCAGCTATTTTCATAATCAGTTAATAGTTTTGAGTTATTTTTTGTAAGGATAAATGGCAAATCTGATTTAACCTTCTCAAAAATTAATATTTCTGGTTTCTTTGGGTCTTTAATCTGTGACAGTAAACTGAATATTTTTTGGGCTGTGGACAAAAAATACATTTTGGTATGCTGCCTTGGGTTTTTGGGAGTGTTGATCAACATTTTTTTACCATTTTCATTCTTTTTATTTACAAACAATTAATCGATTAATCGAGACAACGATTGACAAACTAATCTTTACAGGTTTTGCACTACTTTAAACCCATGTAATCCTTTTTTAAAATTTCAAATAGATTGATAAATATTGAGCAGGACAGGGGAAAAGTTATCATCATGTGGATTTTGCTGAGATGTCTCCATGGACATCCATCATTTTGCAGTTGAGACAGAGACCAAACACTGCAGCGGCTGCAGGCATTGAGCTCATTGTATTGTTGGCAGCCAGCAGCCAGTGCTGCTGACCCTGCACATTAGGTGGCAAGCACAGAAGCCTGTGGCAGCTCCTGTCTCTCTGCTTGTGCCGATAATGCAGCTTGTTTGGGTCATTTACTCATATGGATGTATTGAACTTGGATGTTTTTTCACTTGAGAGGAAATGGGCTGTACAGGAGTTGAGATGGATTTCGCCTTTTTGAAGCCCTGTTCTCTATAAATAAATGTCTTTTCTTTAACCCACGCACTGTATATTTCCTGTAGCAAATTAATTTTTTGTTATTTAAATGCCACAGCAGAGACTGTAAAATTAAGCCACAAATGTCTGCAGGCTGAAAGAGTGAAATGAAATTTAGCAGAAGTGTGTTTCATACACTGATTTATTTTTAAATGGCAATGCAGTTTTCTTTACTCAGTGTAAACCTTGAGGCTCACCTGAACTCACTTTGAGCACAGTCTTGCTTAAATTTGCTGACAGAATGGCCATTTTCTCCCCTTCATTGAGAGAAAATAGAAATTTAGCTACCTTGAATTCCAGTTGTGAGCAGATATGATTCTCAACCCTCCTATGATTGTTTTTTTAGGTTTCCACAAATTAAAAAAAGGAAAGATACAATATTCACAGTGCAGCAATTTTACCTGTGGGTTTTTGTGGTGTTGCTGCTTTGGTAATTAATAGTTTCTTCTGCTTGGCTGAGTTTTGAAATGCTAGATTCCCCACGTAGCTTACAGATTTTCTTTCATGCTTGCTTAGCTAGTTGCTGATGTTTTTAGATAATTGGTTAAAATTTGGCATATTAGACAGCGTATGTGTCGCTGAGGACCTGTAATAATAACCTAATTTTAATTTATCTGTGTGAGTTGAAATGAGATTACACTTGTCAGTCATCTGGCTATTGTGCCTAATCCTGATTGAGATACCCTCTGTGCAATTTAGCAAGAGCCACATGTGGGAAATCCTTAAGGTTCAAAGAGCCAAGGTTCCTATCCTGTGTGTGAGACATGTCTTGTACAACATTTTTCATGGTTGAAAAAATCTTTTCTTGATTTTTTTTTTTTTTTTCAATGTATTATAATGTCATGTCTTCGTGCACTACTATCAAGGTTTTAACTGTGCTTTGTCCTCATATATTATATAGCCTAAATGTTAGGAGTTGTATTCTCAATATTCTGAATAGAACCAGCCTACCAGACTACATTGGTACCCTCATCTGCATTGTGGGGCAACATTAAAACCAAACTTCTTCCCAACAGAAATCACCTTCTCTATTCTGTTCTTTCATGTTTGTCATTCACACATTAATGAATTCTGGCTCTATAAGAACCTCATATTTTTCTTAACTATATTCAGGGCAGTTAGACTGAAGGACACTATTCCTGGCCATACAGTTCTGTGTTGGAACAGTAAGCCTGTCATTTGAGTGCTTTCCTGGGACAGTAGTGCTGTGATTACACTTCACTTCATCGGGCTTTGTGTGCATGCATATTACCTCTCCATGTACATTCACATCTGTGTGCCAAGAACATAACATATCTGTGTTGGATCTATCCAAGCATAGCTTCATGTGACTTCCTCCTTGGACTCAGCTCCCTGTGAGTGCATACATATATCTCCACTCATCCAGCATACTGCAGCCAAGACAAACATCTGACTCTGGTGACTGGTGTGTCACTCATTAGTCATCTGGTTTCAGTTGTTTGGCTTTAAACTGGACCAGGCATAACTCTGCATACTGGATTTCACATGTGGCTTCAAAGAAACCTCTCATTCAGATTTTTGTGGCTGGACTGCCAGCCTGATATCAAGGAACTCTTAAAGTCAGAGTTTGACTTTAGGGTAAAGCTGCCATTTGTGTGTCTCAATTGGAGAGCAGACTTTGCTTGTTTGCCCATCAAAAAGACTATCATCGGCACAGTTTCCAAAGCCAGATGTAAAGACCCACATTTTCCACCAGCGTAAATGATAAATGGTTCCACTGTGTGCTTTGATTGAATGTTTGATTTGTATGCAGCCTTCTATGGGACATATGGCTCCCATTAGGGCAGAGCTAGGTTATGTGAGGGCAGACCCGCACAGCTTGGGAGGATGGTGTGTGAACACTGAGTTTGAGTTGGTGCGTTTGTGGTTAGAAATTGCAGTCTTGGAGCCTGACTCAAGATTGTGTTTTAATGACACAGCTGAGCTGGGGTGGTGTGGGTGTGAGAGGAGGGAAGTAATCCAGAGCAGTAGTTTAGTTATCCTTGGGTGTACTTGCATATTGGCATCCATTTAACTCCACAAAACTCCTACACATTCAGTGGAATTCATGTCAGACTGTAACTGACCACTATATGCCTGACTGCTGTGTATCTCTGCATGCCCACCCCTGTCTGCAGGCCATTTAGTCTGTAATAGGCCCTTTACTGTATAGAACATTTTGCAGGCAGGGGTATTAAAGTTCCCAACAAAAAGCTGTGAGAAACAAAGAGCGATTGCAGATGTTATCTTAAATATCTGTTTTATGTGTTCTCTGGCCAAAATGTCTTTAAAGTCAGCGTTAAGTATCGTTCTGGGATGTGAAAACATTGCGGCTTGTTTTTGGTTCTCAAAGAGACTCGAGAGGTGAGTCTCTCCACAGAAACCACTTCAGTGATCACATCACATAGTCAAATAATAATTCAACCTGTTGACAGTTAGCAGCTAAGGTTGATCTCTGAAACAAGACTTCCGAGTTCCAGGGTTGTGAAGTAGCATTTCCTGTTAGTATTTAAAACAAAAGTTAGCTCACGCCTATGAAAAGAGAACATTTTATGGGATGCCAGTCAGATTTCACTACCTAAAATCCAAATTCATTGTGCCTCTCTGAATGATCACACAAAAACTTGAATTATCAAATAATATTTCTCAATGCCGTTTTTGTCAGTTCTTTCAGACTCCCAACACTAACGTTGCCACTGTCACTACATCTGACCTCACAACATTAACATAGCCCCACACTTGTTGCGTCAAGCCTTGTGGCAAGAAGTGGCTACTTACAATTTTAATGTAACACATCTACTTTCCATGGAGACAAATGAAAATCCTCACACGCTGTTCTTCATAAGAAGTTCATTAGCAATATTAGGAGTTCATAGCTTGCTGACACTGTTGGATACGTGTAGTGAATAAAAGTCTGTAGTCTTAATACTATAGCCTTAAATAAAGTGGTTGCTCTTTTCAGGCAAGAACATCATGCTCATATTAGACCAGTTTAATCTCCCTGTATTTAATAATAATAATGATAGTGCCCAAAAGGAAGGAAATGTAGAAATACACACAAGGTATATATGATTATTTTTATAATTGATGAATCTGTTGATTATTTTTGTGATTAATACTTTGGTCTATAAAATGTCAAATAATTGTGAAAAATGTCCAACCAACTGTGCAGAACCCAAAGAGTCTTCGTTTACTATCATAAATGACAGAGAAAGGTCTGACATTTTTGCTTGAAAAATGACAAACAATTAATCGACCATCAGAATATCCAAACTTATTTTCATTTAATCAAATAATAACTGCAGCCCGAGTTTATAGCGCTAATTTGTCTTCTGTTTTCTCAGTGGTGCTAAGCACAACAGTATCCATGTCAAATGAAGGCTTTTGGTGGGCTTTATAGAATGTGTATATATTAACATATTTTCATATTTACTGCAGATTATGCAGGGTTCAATGTTTGTTTTTTCCACACGCCCATTTGGCAAAGAAGTCAGCCAGAAGTCTATTTTTTATACAAGTGAAAAATGTCAATCTCAGTTTCTCAAAGCCCAAGGTGATGTCTGTAAATGTTGTGGTTTGTCAGTCCCAAACCCAAAAGATAGTCAGTTTAATATGATAATAAATAGAGAAAAGCAGGGAATCTCCACATTTGAGAGGCTGAAAACAGCATTTTGTGTCATTTTTGCATGAAAAATTACTTTAACGAGTAATTGATTATCAAAATTGTTTCATTTCTCTCTACTACTTGCCCGATCGGACTGATGACTTGGTAGATATACTTGTCCAATGTGGTGTTTTACTTGCCCCAGGAAAGCAGGCAATCCTTATTGTTGAGCCCTGATTATGTGGAACATAGTGAGTCAGCAGGTCTGTGGTTTTTACTTGGTTAGTTCATTGCACGCAAGTCTGTCTCATTGTTAGTCACCTCTACTTTCTCCATTTTTTGGCTATACCCCTGTTTTCCTTCAGTGTGCCTGTTTAGTATGAAAACATGTCCAAACTGGTATGCCATGATTGAAAAGGATTTGGTCTGTATTTGCCAGGATCCATCAAGGAATTAACCACAGATGTACTTTTGAAAGGGGTCTGACAAAAGGATTTCTCATTCTATGGACCTACAGCCCCTGCCCCCATCTCATTTTAGCCGGGATTTTCTTGAGCATTTTTCGCATTTCCTGCTTTTGTGCGTCACTGTCATAACATTTATCTTTGAGTATGAATTGAAAATACCTCTGTTTCAATTTTCCTTGTTTTTTTCTGAATTAATCCCCTCTCGCTCACTCTACCTCTCTCCTGCAAATGTCAGTGTTTACTTTCCTGCAGAGTGTGGTTTCAGCTTCAAAGCCAGTGCAGGAATGCATTTTCCCCCACCTCTTTCCTACCCACCCAGTGCTCCACTTCCCCTGTCCTTCCTCACCTAAATAGTGGCTAACTGCTACGCTTAATGGTGGCTTTGTGTGTGAACTGCTGCTGTTTGCATGTCTGGCTGCGACAGAAGAGGAAATCCAAGAAAGGGAGGAGGCGGGAAAGGAAAGTAGGCACTGGAAAGTCACTTGTCTGGACCATTTGTTTTCAAACAACACTGCCTTTCGTTTCCATCAGTCTGTTTTTCTGCCTGTACTGCTGCTGTGATCTTTTTGTGTTGAAGAAAATGGCTGATGTTGGACTGGAAGGAAAGAGGACTGGCAGAGAGCAGGGTAGAGGGTAGGAATGATGGAAGGTGAGATGCCACTGCGGCTGTTTGACTGACTGCATTTTTTTTTTTCCATTTCAGATCAGGAAGCTGTGTCGGCCGCGGTTTGAGAAAGGAACATGGCTTCCCAGGGTGAGTTAATAGTTTTCAGACACACAAACTCCTTCACCTCTTTGCTCTCTGCAGCTTCCATTTCATTTCTCTGCATCTCCCTCTCTCTCTCTCTCTCTCACACACACACACACACACTTCGAGGGTAGTATGCAGTGTTAAACTTTGCATCAGTTCTTCTCCTGGTGCAGATTTATGTTCTCATTAGAGCAAAGTGAATTAGTTATTGATTTCAATTTAAAACTTGGAGCACATGTGAAATCAGACTTTATGCTTCACTAGACCTTCACTGGTAAATCACACACATCATTTAAGTATGAAAATGATACCATGAGAAGCAGGTTAGAAATCCATTCATTGCAGTGGCAGTAGACCATTGTTGAGGGAGTTGGTACCCTCTGCCACTCACACAACATTTAATAGTTGAAGAAATGATCTAGTATTGAAAGATTTAACTTGTATATAGACATCCTTGTGTGAGAAGCTGTCAAGAGTGTTTTTTTTTAATGAAATGAGACAATTGCAATTAAATTTAATATTAAAAGGATTGTCAAACTGGGTTACTAATTCTGACTCTACCTCTTGGTAATAACTGTAGGTGTTACTATTGTCATATATGATGCAATATTTTCTTTTCAAGCCTTGCCAGCTCACCTAAAATGAACTCCACGCTCTTCCTTAGAAATTACAAAGCTGAAAATACCAGTTTCTCTGCATCATGATGTCATCATGTTGTCATTTGACAAAGTGTAAAGAAGACTTTCATGTGCATTACCAAATTGCATACTATTTCTATCCATTCTTTTTCTTGTCTACTGCATAGTTGGTTAGACTGACTTTTCCCAAATGTTTCTTTCCTCTTGTAGGTGCATATTTTCTAATACTTTGTCTCTTTGCAGCTGATCTGATGGAGCTCGACATGGCCATGGAGCCAGATCGTAAGGCGGCAGTCAGTCACTGGCAGCAACAGTCTTACCTGGATTCAGGCATCCATTCAGGGGCCACCACAACCGCTCCCTCCCTCAGTGGTAAGGGCAACCCTGAGGAGGAGGATGTTGACAACCAGGTCATGTATGAGTGGGAGCAGGGCTTCAACCAGAACTTCTCCCAGGAACAAGTACAAGGTAGGTTGTAATGTTTAAATCTGTTGTTTTGACGGAGCTATTTTTACTACACAGAAAATTATGGCTTGACTAGCAACTTGAAATCTAATGTAACAAAACCACTGTTTTTCTGTCTCTGCTAGACATAGACGGTCAGTATGCCATGACGCGCGCGCCAGCGGGTGCGTGCAGCAATGTTCCCAGAGACTCTTGAGGAGGGCATGCAGATCCCCTCCACACAGTATGACGCAGCAAACCCCACCAATGTTCAGAGGTTGGCAGAGCCCTCGCAAATGCTCAAACACGCTGTGGTCAATCTGATCAACTACCAAGATGACGCTGAGCTGGCAACCAGAGCCATTCCAGAACTCACCAAACTACTCAATGATGAGGACCAGGTAGTTACCCATGAATCCTTTGCCTCAGTATTCACTCTGATAGTTTTTTTTTTTTTTTAGTTTTCCCTACTGTCATTCCCTAACATTTGTGTATGTCTCGTCCAGGTCGTTGTAAACAAAGCAGCAGTGATGGTCCACCAGCTTTCAAAGAAAGAGGCGTCTCGTCACGCCATAATGCGCTCCCCTCAAATGGTGTCTGCTATTGTCAGGACCATGCAGAACACAAATGATGTGGAGACAGCTCGCTGCACAGCAGGAACGCTCCACAACCTGTCCCATCACAGAGAGGGTCTGCTGGCTATTTTCAAGTCAGGAGGAATCCCAGCTCTAGTTAAAATGCTTGGGTATGTGAAAGGAGGATGAAGGGATACTTGATGTGGAAGTTTTTTCTTTGATTTACATTTGTTATACTGTAGCTTACCAGTCCAGCAGGGCAGAAATCAGTGTGGTGGTATGTTTTCCCTCAAAAACTGTTTTGTACAAAACCACATTTGTTCCAATTGTGAGCATAGTTTTGTTTTACTACTTTCTTTTTTTAAACACAGTGGTCAATTAACTGTAATGAGAGATGAAAAACATGAAACGTGTAACTGGCCGTTAACTCATCAAAGAGAGGATTTTGAGTGGAAGGACCTATTAACGAAACTTAATCTAATACAGATCTAGTTGTGGTTATTTCCCAGTGGGACAGTAATCTAATAAGCCTTTGATTGCTCTGCAGTTCACCAGTGGACTCTGTCCTGTTCTATGCCATCACCACCCTCCACAACCTCCTCCTACACCAGGAAGGAGCCAAGATGGCTGTCCGTTTAGCTGGAGGTCTACAGAAAATGGTGGCTCTGCTCAACAAGACCAATGTCAAGTTCCTCGCCATTACCACCGACTGTCTCCAGATACTTGCCTATGGAAACCAGGAAAGCAAGGTTAGTGGGACGTGTGTGTGGTCAGAAGGTAATACTGTTAAAACACACATACTTATTACTTGTGGTAAAGTGGTCTGTGTTTAATACTGTGAGGCAGGGTAAAGTGGGGTGTGCCAGCTGCCTCTAGGGGTGTAAGAGGAGAAATGTAATGGCAGTGTGATGGTGTAATTTTGGTATTCTTATGACCACTAGGTTACTGGACCTACTCACACATCTCTCTGACTTCCATCAGCGAGAGCCTACTGTATCTGTTTGTGAGCTTATGCATGTGTCATTCACTTTATTTACCTGGTGGATTGTGTGCAACTTAATTGAATTTTAATTCAAATTGTTGCAGTGTCTTTAATAGTGCCTGAATGCGAGGCCTTCAACATGGTGACGGCTATAAGTAGACCATCTTGTTTTTATTTAAAGGTTTGGGGGGTTTGGGGAAATGTAACCTTGCACAAGATGTAGAAGGGGGTGCATAGTCTAAAATGTCTAGGAACTGCTGCTGTAAGGCAAACATACCCTTAACCTAACCCCTAACCTTTTTTTCTGTTCTCTTCTTGTGTAGTTGATAATCCTGGCCAGCGGTGGCCCCCAGGCGTTGGTCAATATCATGAGGACTTACACCTACGAGAAGCTGTTGTGGACCACAAGTCGTGTTCTTAAAGTTCTGTCAGTCTGCTCCAGTAACAAGCCCGCCATTGTAGAAGCTGGTATGTTTAGTCTCCTGCAACATCAGCTCAAATGTAATTTGTGTCACTATTGTATATACTTAATGAATTTATGGTTGTGATTCTTTCTTTTGGTTTATTTTAAATGCATGTATACCAGTAACCACTGCAGTGCAAACAGGTTTGTCAAATACAAGTTAATGTAGTGATATACAGGTATTTGTGTGTATTTATATGTATACTACACAAATTTTCCATCTTTGTGTTTCTGTCCAGGAGGCATGCAGGCTCTGGGACTCCACCTGACAGACCCCAGCCAGAGACTGGTCCAGAACTGTCTCTGGACTCTCAGGAACTTATCAGATGCTGCCACCAAACAGGTGATGAAAACTTCCCATTGTACCGACATTTTAAATCTTTGTATTTTTAGTGAAATCTGGTGAGACTAACGAAATAGATTTTGGAGCCAGCCTCACTCTTTGCTTCATAATAAGATGAATTTGAACTGAGAAATTTAAACAGGTTTCTCTTATCTTTCAGCTTAGAAATGCTTTTTTTTAAAAAAACACTCACCCTGCTCTTGATACTGTGTATACATCCTTCTGTTCAGGTAACTTCATAATATTCTGTCTTTTCCAGGAGGGAATGGAGGGTCTGCTAGGAACTCTGGTCCAGCTGCTCGGCAGTGACGACATTAATGTGGTGACCTGCGCCGCTGGAATCCTGTCTAACCTGACCTGTAACAACTACAAGAACAAGATGATGGTCTGCCAGGTGAGTGCACACACAGTTAATGTGCATTTACATCAGTGTTAAGATTAGTTAGCTACTAATTTAGTCCAAATACTGAATGTAAATATTTTGGTCAGAGTTTGTGCCCTGCAAGAATAAAGAGGTTTTAAACTGATTCCTAATGTAGCCAACAATCTTTTAATCATCTGTTCCTCTGCAGGTTGGAGGTATTGAGGCGCTGGTTCGCACAGTGCTTCGGGCTGGCGACAGAGAAGACATCACAGAACCTGCTATTTGTGCCCTGCGTCACCTAACATCTCGACACCAGGATGCTGAGATGGCACAGAATGCTGTCAGACTGCACTATGGGCTGCCTGTGGTCGTCAAATTACTGCATCCACCATCACACTGGCCACTCATTAAGGTTCGCTCACACTGACTTGCCAGCAGCAGCCCGCCACACGAGCAGTTCTTCTTTACTATCAGCCACTCATGTGCCTCTTTTTTTTCAGTGGTGAAAATTAGTTTACATTTGACCACACCTTGAATTTAGAATAATAGGCCCAACATGACTTTAAATGTACAGTAATTACCTCTGTGTAGTTTGCTACTCACCTTTAGGCAGCTTATCTCCTTTTGGTCTCTAAGGACTGACTGTTCCGTCATGCACTGAGAATGTTGCTCAAACCTGTAAGACATCTTGCTTGTTTTGGGCCCAGTCCAATGTAGAAGCAGCAAAATACACTTGAGTGACAAGTCCTGGCCTCCAGTATATTGTAATGTATTTTCTTAAATTCTTATTTCTGTGTCCATCAGTGCAGCTTTTGCCCTTGTTGCAGGATTGAGACAAAACTTGTGCCAAATTACTAACACAATCCACTTGGGGTCTGTTAAAAGGAAACAAACAAACAAAGTCGAGTAACAATGCATTTTTAAATCTTGTGTATACCTGAAAAACTGGCTGTGATTTTTGATCAGATGTGCTTGATGGCTACATCAAGTTGTAAAGGGGTGTAACTGACATGTAAATCTGTTCGTCCATCAGGCTACAGTGGGTTTGATCCGTAACCTGGCTCTGTGCCCTGCAAACCACGCTCCTCTGAGGGAGCAGGGAGCCATCCCCAGACTGGTTCAGCTGCTGGTCAGAGCACACCAAGACACACAGAGACGCACCAGCATGGGAGGCACGCAGCAGCAGTTTGTGGTGAGAGCACCACAGACACACGTCTACAGTGAACACTTGCATGACATGATTAATGGACGCATAAAGCTCAGTGGTGCCCTGCCTTCTTTTCACCTGGCAGAACTCTCTGTCTCTTGCACCAAATGCAGAGCGTGGTTTAAACCTGACCAAGAACGGATGCCAGATTTGGTACTGACCAGTTGTGCTGCAGTTATCTTGCACAGTCACTGAGCTCAGTGACTGTTCAGCACTAACTGCTCATCTTAAGAGTCTCAAAAAGCTCCACACAGTTTAAACTCAAAGTTTACCTCTGTCATTAGGAGGGAGTTCGTATGGAGGAGATAGTGGAGGGCTGCACAGGAGCACTTCACATCCTGGCCAGAGATGTCCACAACAGAATAGTCATCAGAGGACTCAACACCATTCCACTCTTTGTACAGGTAAAAAAAAAAAAAAAATCACCTCAGTTTTGCTCTGTTCTTGTATTTCTGTTGTCACATTTGATCTACAAATGAAAAACGTGATTAAATGGTTTCAGGGGTAAGGTTGAATAGTGACCATGAATGTTAAAAATATAATTTAACAAAGTTACATTGAGGTAGTTTGAAAAACTCTCCCTGCCTTGGTTGTTCCAGGATGCTCTGAAGTTACATTTATTGTACCGTCTAATTTGTGTATACGTCATGGGCTTGTACTCCATGAATCTAGGCTTGTTACTTCCTTTCAGGTTCAGTACTGTAAAAGTTGTTTGTAAACATCCTGTCTGTGTTTGTGTTGCAGCTGTTGTATTCTCCCATTGAGAACATCCAGCGTGTAGCAGCAGGTGTCCTGTGTGAACTGGCGCAGGATAAAGAGGCTGCTGAGGCCATCGAGGCTGAGGGAGCCACCGCCCCACTCACAGAGCTATTGCACAGCCGCAACGAAGGAGTTGGTATGTTCACAAAACACACTTATTTACGTACTGCCTTCATTCACACAATGGCTACTGTTTGGTTACATGGAGTCAGTCCAACTGAGAACTGAGAGTGCCTCTGTTAAAGAAACAGTGGCATTTAAAGATTATTGTCATATAAGCTTTTCATGGGCTTAACTGATGCAGACAAGAGAAGCAACATTAATGTTGAAACCGTAATCATGGCAATACTTGGCCTCTTCTCTGTGACAGATGTAGTATTTCTTAGATTGTAGCAAGTAGTTTTTTGACTGATGTGTCAACCCTCAATCCTTCCTCAGCCACCTACGCTGCAGCAGTGTTGTTCCGTATGTCAGAGGACAAACCCCAAGACTACAAGAAACGCCTCTCTGTAGAACTCACCAGCTCGCTCTTCAGGACGGAACCAATGGCCTGGAACGAGGTATGAAGTGCTCAAAATGAAGTTTAGTTGTTAATATCTTTGTACACAAAACATGCCGATGCTTGTGTTCTGAAGTTAACTTAAAAAAGTAAACAAAGGCCCTCATAACCAACTGGTCTTATTAAAACCTCTACCTCCGTGCTCCTCCTCATCTGTCTGTGTTGCTCTGCAGACCGGAGACCTGGGTTTGGACATCGGAGCTCAGGGAGAGCCTCTGGGCTACAGACCGGAAGGTAAGTCACCTCTTCCACTCTGGCTGGCTGGGAGGCTCCCAAGAGAAACATGGGACAGAATAAGGATGTCACAAATGCCAGAGCAGTTAGACTGCAACAAAAACATTTTAGCTGATTTTTTTTTCTGTTTTTTTTTCTTTCTATTACTAATTGGGCAATCAGTCATTGCCTTGTCCACGGTACCTTTTCTGCCCCACTTAAGTTGATACACAACCAAATTATGTCACAGTCCAATGACTGAGCTCCATCTGTCCATCATTATTACTGCTGGTGGCATGATTGGCTGTCAACGTTTGCGATACAAAGGCAACTTGAGACAGTGGTGAAGGGTAATAATGCTTTCAAGTAGAGCATGGAGATTGATTTTCTCCCTGCTGTCAGTCGGGATAACACGACAGAAGCACAACGCTGCTGCTTTTAGTTATTGTCACAGTTGGCCATCTAAATGTTCTGGGTTTACCAGGACCTTGGACTGTGAGCTGATCAATAGGCTCAGGGGCGAGGGTTTGTGGGTGTATTTTCATGTATGCTGCTTTCCATTCCTCCAGCAGTAACAGCTTTAATTGGCTCTTGGCCAGCCAAGTGAAAACAAAGACTGAAACTTGCTCACTGCACTGCAGATGGATCTGAAACTAAACACAGTGAACGAGCTGAATTAAATTTAAAGTCTTTAACGTGTAGTTTGAGCTGAGCTGTTTGGTGTGCTGGAGGATGGACAGTGTGCTGTGTTGCTGTGTAGTGTCACGTTTGAATGATCATACTACTGTGTGACCGCTTGGTTTGTTAACATGCTCCTAACAACTGCTCTGCTTCCCCTGCCTCTTCTCCATCCACTCCTCCTCCCCCACCAGACCCAAGCTACCGTTCCTTCCATTCGGGAGGTTACGGAGGGGACTCGATGGGCATGGAGCCCATGATGGACCACGATCTGGGCGGCCACCATCCCGGCCAGGACTACCCCCCTGTAGAGGGGTTGCCTGACTTGGGACACGCCCCAGAACTGATAGAAGGCCTGCCACCGGGCGACTCCAACCAACTGGCCTGGTTTGATACCGACCTGTAAATACCAAGACCAACATTACACTACACTTTCTACTAGGTAAGAACATCTTCACACCCAGTAGCTGAAATAAATGAGACATTTTTTGGGGAAGCTGTAAAAGTAGAAGCTCAGTAGGGAGGTTTTCTGTCTAGCTGAAATGGTTGAGGAGAGGAGAGTGGATTTACTCACTGTGGCTGCTGCATGTTCAGACTGCTCCTAATTGCAAACTTGTGTGATGTGGTGTGTGTGATGTTACATGGTGTTTGATCTGTGTGTGTGGTCTTAACCAACGCCTGTGCCCTGTCTCCTTACCCCCCACCTCCCATTTTTCCCCTCATTCCTCTCTTCTTTTTTTCACTCTCTCTCCTCCCTTTGCAGCTGTATCATGTGATCTGGATGAACCTGCATTGTGATTCGCCCATATGGAGGAGGCGGGGTTTCAGAAAGTGCCTGAAGACGACTCAACAACAGCAAGCAGAGTTTCCTGTCTATGGGAACTCCATTGGGACAAACTAGATTTAAGTGCGGTTCTGGTCTCTCAGCCTGACAGAGGGCTGACTTTAAATCCTGACATGACACACGGATTTTGATCTCAACATTTGATTTTTGAAAAACCCTTTTTATGTATTTTGTTTTTTCATTTTTACTTCTTTTGGTTGTTTTACTTTTTTATTCTGTTTTCCTCAAGTCTGTAATGGTACAAACTGATTCTAGCTTGCTTTTTTCATTATTCTGAATTATGATACTCATCTCTTGTTTTTGCAGTCCCTTGTATTTTAAGTCTCTGGTAGTGTTGAGTTTTTTAGTGGTAATGCTCCATCAAAGTAAAGAATCTGATCACATTTTAAATGGTGTCCAAACACTAAAGTTAATCAGTTGAATTGTATTCTGATGATCAAGTGTAACATTGTGTAGCTTTTGTATAAAAAACATGAATTGGAAATCATGGTCCAAATATCAAGCTATTTTCTTGCTTTAAAGGTGGACACTGATGTGTCTCTGCTGTTCCAAAGGGGGTGTAGCTGACCTAGCTGGATGGGTGTGGCTGAGGAAAGACAGGGATGGAGGAGGGCTCTTATTGGTCTGCTGTTACTAAGGGGTGGGGTAGTGGGAGGAGCTGGTTGCTGTAGCCTGCTGTGTTCTGAAACAATAAAATGGACTGTCATTTCACCTGGACGCCTCCACATCTCATTTCACCAACACCTTCAATTCAGGAAGACACAAGTTATACAGCCAGATGACACTAGTTATTTTTGTGGTTTAAAATGTTGTAAGTGCATATGAGTGTATCCCACAGCCTGCTACAGCAAAAATGATTACAGCTGATTCATGTTGGTTGCATGTTCAATTAAGGACCTGGTCATGTGTGTAAATTAAGGGGCGTGGCTGTAAGTTTGTATCCATTATTCTGTATTATATCACTCTTAGGGGGTGGAGTCACAGCCTTCACCAATACCAAAGATGTTTGCTTCACATATGTGTGAGCAGGCCTTAGACAAGTCACAAGAGTTTGACCGGTATTGTACTGGTTACCAGTTGTTTTTTGTTTTGTTTTTGTTTTTTTTTTGTTTTTTTGGAGTGGTGTTGTATGAGGTACTTGCATACCATAGTCTGTGTATTACCTCTGAATATGGTGGCCATGAAGCCCCCAGCTTAAAGAAGCAGGAGTCTTGGTATAGGCGGCTAAGCAATGTACTGCTGTGGACAAGGTCAGCAGCAAGCCATTTTAGCCACTAAAAAAGGCTCACCAAATAAATCAATATCACGTTGACGCTTTATCTTGCTGCCAGACAGTCTTTTTCTATGGGTAACCCTTGTTATACAAGCCAAATATTGCTCTCTCCAAACCAACCAAACTTGTAGGCAAAATTGGTTATCTTACCTTGCAGAACATGGGAGGTGCCAGTCTGCTGCTTCCTTGATCTGCTAGGATTCACCAAGGTCAGTAACACTATAACATGTGTTCTGTGAGGTGAAATTGCGTTTTTTGCAAAAGAAGTCTGGTTAAGCAAGAGAGGGTAATATTTGGCTTATGTAACAACGTCCTGTCAGAAAGACGGTGTGGGGGCAAGGTGAAGCAGTGAAAATATTCTAACTACAATGTACATTTAGAACTGATTTAGCATTTAAGATGGCTAAAATACATTTTGTTGCTGACCCTGTCCACAGCATTACATTGCTTAGTTTCCAGGCTGGTACTCCTCTCTGCTTCTCCAAACTGGGGGTGTGTCAACTGTCATCTACTGTAGTTAATTAGCGATAAGTGCCTCATACAGCACTACTTGAAATAACCTGAAATTTACCTTTAACATACTTAAAGTGTGTTGTATTCAGCTGTATCTCGCAGCTGAAAAGCAAGTCTGTGATTAGTAACCCGTCGGCCTGATGTATAGCACTAAATGTGTAAAGGCATGTTTCTCAGTAAACCTACATATCCATTCTCTGCTATAAGAAAGTAGAACTAGTACATTAGAGGATGGGTGCTGTACAGTTTTCAGACTGCAAAAGTAATTGATGACCACAACTAAGACAGGTGTGACTCTCAGTTTTGCACATCACAGGCTAGGTAGTGACGTGAGAAAAACTGACGACTCACCAACTGTGAAAACAAGTGTCCATATCCACCTGCTGGGGCTGTGCAGTTTGGCAGGATGCCAGCTTAGTTCACTCATCTTCCCTCACATGAGAATGTGTCAAATTTCAGTAAGCATAACTTGGTGGATAATGTTACACAAGTGATCAGTGACAGCTGTGTTTGCTGCAGCTTTAGTGAGATTAGTAAGATTTGCATAAAAAATGAGAACCTGGAGTGAGGAACTAAAAGCCTGCGAGTGGTGACCATGTGTGGATGTCCACAAATTTGCAACTTTTTAGAGGACATGGTGCATGGAGGACAGCTGGGGTGGTTAGAGGACATCACCCAGGACTAAACACAACCTTTCCAACAAGATCCATTTCTTGCCTCAACCTCAGCTCTCCCTGACCTCATCCAGCCTCTTATCAACATACTAGACTCACTAGGGGTGTTTCCATGCTGACACCCCCTGAAATGGTGTATTAGATGGAACAATGTCTTGTCTATGCCATTAACCCATCTAATGGTAGATGCCAGATATAGCTGGGATCTGCAGAATGACCTAAAAGGAAAATTTCACACCTTTTGGGTGTCCAGTCAGTGTTGGTAAATATGAAGCACTTAATTCTCTAGTACATGCGATACTTACAAAGAAAGCTACGTTTTCCTGTTCCCCCCTCTTGCTGGCATTGCCTGCATGTACCAGGATGCACTGTATATAAGCGTCTGAGTCCCACGCCCCTGTTGCCATATATTGTCACTCTAGCCCAGGGTTAGCTTGGGCTGAACAAAATAACAAAAAATCATATTGCAATTATTTTGACAGATATTGCTACTAAGATATGAGTCATGATTTTAGTGGTAATGGTAATTTTTGCTTTTCAGTTTCAAAAAATGAAGGAATGAAAAGGAACAACAGCAGGAGAATGCAGCTTTCTCTGTCAATATAGCACAAACTGATGAAGTTATCACACTTTCATTTATTACATTTACTATCTAATCGTCCATCCACATAAAAAGTGGTGAATTTTCCCTTTAAATACCAGTGCTATGACCTAACTTACATGTGCAACTCCCACTGTAACATCAGGCCTGTCTGTAGAGAATTACCTCAATGGCACTGGATCCTGCTGCAGCATGTTCTCCATTCACATGGCATCTTAATTCCTGATAAAGAGACAACTTTCAGTGTGCGGGAGGCAGTAGCTGAGCAGTGAGTTGCTCAAAGCTACATTCAGCATCAGGCAAAGTAGAAATTTGTGATTATGTCACATTACAGACACACGTGACACATGATGGCAAGACACGTGAACTAATGAGCTAATGTTCCTCCATTAATGCTGACTGGAAGTGTCTCGACAAACCCAGAGGCCAGAGCTGTGACGCCCGTGACAGTCTGAATTAACTCTCATGCTGTAATCCTGTACAGTCTGATGGACACTGGATGGATGTTTTGATTAAGCTGTCAAATTATTTTAGTGGCACAGCAATATTTATGACTGTTATTGATGCAATTTGCACATTTGATGAGCGTCATGTAGAGGGCTGCACTCACTGAGTGCTCTGATGCCAGATTCACTCGTCTCAAAGCTTTTAGAAGCCCGTCTCAGCAGCTGTTCAGAACTGGTTTATACAAAAACCAAAAATATGAATGTAAATGGTCACCACCATGCATACATACTAAATTATGGTTACATGCAGTCCAGTTTCTAATAATGTACTCAGATCGACCAAGAGACTTAAATAAATAACCAAAGACATTTTATTCCAAAACTTACAACCTTTTGAAAGAACAATCCTCTCGCTGATTATTTAGACAAGGTCACCTGAAAATGAAGAGAAAGTCTAAAAGCAGATTACCAAATGGTGATATGGTTCTGATTTACTTCAGGTTTGGAGGTTAAAAGATTTTAGGATCCAGAGATCTCCTGCAGGATTTCAGCAGCCAGTGGAACCACGTCGACATGACATCTGAAACAGAGAAAACAAAAGTTATTCTCTGCATCAGTCTTATTATTTATCAAGTGACTAGAGCTGCAACGATTAATTGTTTAGCTGTCAACTATGAAATTAATCACCAACTATTTTGGTAATTGATTAACTGGTTTTAGTCTATAAAGAAAAAAGTAAAAACTCTAGCTTCAAAAATGAACAGTTTCTTTAGTCCTGTATGACAATAAAACGAATATCTTTGGGTTGATGACAGAAAAAGATATCTGATGACATCTAGGCCTTTGGAAAACTGATCAATATTTTTTTGCTATTTTCTGACATTTTATAGACTGATCAATTAGTCAATGACAATGAAAATATTGCAGACCTACTAGTGCCAAAACTAATTTTACGCATTTTCCTAAAGGTGCAGATAATGAGGCATTCTGATTGCTCAGTGGTAAAGAAGAATATCTCATAATCACAGTGTCCAGTTTGATTCCAGCTGAGGCTCTTTGTTGCACATCATAGCCTCTCTTCTTTACCTTGTTTCCCATCTATCTCTATAATGCATCATAGTCATTCTGCAGCCCTGATGGGGATCCATATTTCTCTAACCTACAGTACAGTACAGTACAGACTACTTCTGAATTCTGAATATAGATTTTATTTCTCTGTTATCCTGGACAAACCACCTACATGTTCATCAGGAAATGGTTCAGCTTTGGGCAGACTGAAACAGATGAGGAACAAGAGGAATCTCAGCACCAAAGCCAACTCTGGCCTCTAACCGAACTATTCTGAACATCGACGGTGCCATCTGAAGTCCTGGTCATCCTCAACACCAGGCCTTTGGCACATTCTGTGCTCTGATATACAAGTAGATCTGCAGCTGTCTGATTATAGTTTAATCATCATTATTTGTTGGAGAACATGCTCAGCATGCTGTCTTAACTACATAAAGCAGACACATGCTTAACAAAAAACTCACAAAAACCCACCGCTCAGAGATCACAGTGACCCTGTGTGCATGTAAACTGCACTGGTGACTCCAATTTGTGCTCCTTGGCTGGTTGGTTGCCAAACCAGAAACTGTCAATGTAACTGCTAGCCCTCATGTACATAAGTTTTAATGTCTCAGTTCTAAATAGTAAACGTGGCCAACAGTGGATGCAGAATTGATCCACTTTATTAACAAATTAATAGGGTGAAAGTGTCTATGCCTCCTGTCATACCAGCCAAGATGTAGCCGTTGTCATAAAATAAAGACAGGTAACAAGGTTAGCAAACTACTAACAGTGTTGTTAGGGGAACCTTGTTGTTGAAACGGGTTCTACAGTGTTTCTTTTGTCAGCGGCCTTGTTGAGTCACCTTTGGATTAGCTGACATTCATCTCTGTCTTCTAAACATGCTCAAATTCATTTTTTAATGATTTCCTATTTATGCTGTTGCCATGACAGTAGTTATTACAGTTAACACTTGTTAACCATGACTGGAATAAAATACAAACATTTTAAAACATTGTGTCTTGGTGAACACATTCAGTGTGCTTAGATCCTACAGGCTGTCTATAATCTACCTCTCCTCTCCCTCGCTCTTATCTCCCTCCCTTACCCTCCTCCCTTCCTCTCTTGCTCCCAGGTGTCTTGGAGGGCAGCCTGACAGCCAAGCCAGCATAAGCCCACCCCCTTAGTTGATTAAAACCTACATAATTAACCTAATTAATACATCTCCCAGAGGCCTAAGAAATCCTTGAAAGTTTGTGAATTTGGATGGCATAAACTGGATTCATAAAAGTTTTAGGACTAACTTCTACAGTGCCAAATAGACACTCAGCAGCTGCACGGAGGATACCGGAAAATGAAATAATTGGTTTTAGATTACAGTGAATGGCTATTACAGAACCACCATTAGCCTCACACTCAGCTTACACCAACACTTGGCTTTTTTTTCTGTGTGAAATTTATGTTTTCCAACAGTTGAGATAGTGCCAAAGAAGTAACAGCAGAATTTAGTGTACAAGCAGGTTCCTCACTCGGCTTCCTTGATCTCATTGGATTTTTCACAGGAGTACAGTAGCTGAGTTCATTCCACTGTTCCTCAGTTCTTTACAATAGGGCTGCAACTAATAATTATTTTAATTGTTGATTAATCTGGTGACCATTTTCTCAATTAAACAAATAGTTCTTTGGTCTATAAAATGTTGAAAAATGGTGAAAGATGCCAATTAGTGTTTTCCAAACCCTATATGATGTCCTTAAATGTCTTATATTATCCACAACCCAAAGATATTCAGTTTACGGTCACAGAGGAGTAATTAAACCAGAAAATATTCACATTTAAGAAGCTGAAATCAATGAATTTTTACCCGTTTTCCTTAAAAAACAAAACAAAACAAAAAAAAAAAACACCCCTCAAAGCCATTAATCGATTGTTAGAGTGATCAATGGTGGTTATAAAATGTACCTACAGCAGAGGTGGACTATTACCTATACTAATGGCGCTCAACATACCACCCATAGCTGAGCTTAAAGCTGGAGCAGGTAGCTAATTTTTGGCGTCATTGGGCAAAAGTTCCATAATCATCTTTAAGCATAATGAAATTTAAGTGGTTGGAGAGAAAAGTACATTTCTGCTGCTCTTGGCTCTGTTCTCAGTCTTGAGAAAATCTACCCTGTGATGGGAGACTTTGGCAAATCACAGGTCTGTAATTGTTGGGTCTTATTCACAAAATGTCAGTATTTGATGACCTTGGAATGAGACTCAACAATCAGCCATCTTTCTCCAGAATCACTCACTGCACCTGTAAGTGCCCCTTCAAAATGTTCCAAATGTGTTCTTTTGAATGGATTTCATTTAAGACGATCAATTATATAAAAAGGGATGGATTTAAAATAATTTCTTTATACAAGACATAACAATCCTGGCATTGTGATATTTGATCTTTTTGAAGTAGGTTTGCATTTGTACTCCTAACACTTAGAGTGGCATGCTGGTTTTCACACACTTTCACAATTTTAATTTTTTCAATGTACCACGGTAACTGCAGATGTTCTCCCTAGGACTGACTGTAACAATGGAGAAAAATATTTGTATAATGGGGACAGTTCACCCCAAAATGAGAGAAAGAGAAGTGAAACCTCTATACGAGTGATATCTCCAAAACATACACCAAAACTATCTAGATGGGTAGTGCTGCAAGTGAGAGGAAAAATATGTATTATTGATTCTGGGGTGAACTGTCCCTTTAAGGATCCACAGACCACCAGGGTGCTGTGCTGTTGTTAATCAGCACTTGGTGACTTGCTACTTGACAGTTTCAGGGCACTGATCAGTGATGGAAAGTAACTCAGGAGATATACTCAAGTGCCTCATTTAAGTGCAAATTTGAGGAGAGAAATATGGTACTTTTTACTTTAAAAATACATGATATGTTTATGTTATTATTCATGTGATATGATATTGAGCAGATCTGCAAAGATTAGTCAATTACTCAACTAGTTGTCCACTTTCAAATTAATTGCCAAATATTTTGATAATTGATGACTCATTTTGAGTGATTTTTATAGGGGAAAAAAATCCAAATTCTCCGTTATGACACAAGAGGGAATATCTTTGGGTTGTGGATAAAATCTTGGGCTTTTGAGAAACAGTGATTAGCATTTTTCACCATTTTCTGACATTTATGGACCAAAGAACAAATCGATTAATCAGAAAAATGAGATTAATTGACAATGAAAATAATCATTAGTTGCAGCCCTAATATGCAGTAATTCCTACTTTTACTTAAGTAAATACTCTAAGTACTTATCGCACTGCCAGTATTAATGTTGGTGTTAATATTTTGGTAAAATCTTTCATAAGCTGTAGCTCAATCCAAAGTTTCAGAGAGTTGAGAGTTTGCAGCAGAATTGTGTGGTTATCTGAGCAGATATTAGTGGACTGTGCTGCTGATGGCTTCATGTTTGGCTGAACGCAGCAATAAACTAAGGATCAAGTTCTGGGCCTCCAGGCTTTTCTTCAGGATGGCAGACTATGAGCGACGCTCCTCCCCTCCTTCTGCACTTGGTCAGGCTCGGGGGTTTGAAAAGGCATTCCTCAGGTTGCCATGGTAAAGGCTGAATGACATCATTTGGGTTCGGATCTCAGCCCAGACCTCCCCTCTCCTTCCCACTCGTCTTCCGTCTCCTCTCTCTGCCCCAGCTCCTCTCATCCTCTCAATTAAACCCCCCCTCTTCTCCTCCCTTCCTCTCCTCTTTTCTCTCCTCATAACTCCTTTCATCTCCTGCCCTTTCTCCTAAAACCTCTGCTCCCCTCCTCCTACCGCTAAACCAGTGGGAGTGTGCCAGTCTCAGCCACTTCAAAGGCTCGAGCTGATCTCTGCTTTCATCTGCCAGAGAGGGAGAGCAGAGAGTGGAGACAAGGGGAGACGAGAGGAGAAGAGGGAGAGGAAAAGCATGAGAGAATGAGAAGAGGTGAAAAAGAAAGAAAATGAGGGAAAGGAAAAGAAAAAGGATGGGGGAGAAAGGAGGAGAAATGGGTATAGAGGGTGACAAAGAGGAAAGAAAAGGGGTGACTGAGGAGAAAAGAGGGGGAGAGGGAGGGGAGAGTAGGAGAGGCCTCTATAGCAGGACAACAATACACCTTTATTATCGATCTGACAGAGTGTGTGTGTGATTGAGAGACAGAGGGTTTGCATATAGAAGGGTCTGAAAGCAACTATTTGTGTGTATTGTGTGTGCATGTTTGTGTGTGTCTGTGTTTGTGTGTGACAGGTCGCTGGTCTCATACATCAAGAGATCAAAGGAAGCATGGTCGCTACGGCGACAAAACCCTTGGCTCAAAGAGAAACACACATTCAGCCCACATACTCATAAAAGGTAGCCAGATGTAAAGATACAGGTGCACACATCAACACACACACACCCACCCACACACACACACCACGCACACACACGCGCACACACGTGAGAAACTTCGGTGGTTACGTAGTTGTAATTAGTGGCCTGTTTCTGGCACACTTTTAAGTATGTGCTTCTACATTTGTGCCATATCAACATTTATCATTTGTTCTGGGGTGAAATTTAACGGACGTGTCTGAAATGTCTTGGGCTCTTATTGCAGCCACCTGCTTTGCAGTAGATCTCATTTAGCTTGTCAATAACACAGTGAAAGCGAATAATTTAGTTATAAATAGGTGGAAAGGAAACAACACAGTTTCTCATAAAATTGGGGAGTAAAATCTCTTTCAGCTAGTGATGGGCAAATTGATTCTGCAGGATTGATACACCAATACTCACAAGCTACTCATTTGGTATCAATTCCTTAAAAAAACTACTGATAATAAAATTATATAAATACAACGCATGAGTGGCTCTATCACTTCCAAACATTTTCAGTACTTTTGTGTAATGTCTATGCAAATAAACAGCCCTGAACATAATCAGTGGACCATATAGCCAGGAAGTAAAACCAGAAGCTAGAAACCTTTTTTGTCTTATCTGTCAGACGAGCAACTGTCATTGGACTGAATGGGCGCCATCTGTATCTACTTCATTATAACATATCTGTGCATATTTAGTTGGTCCATGTCGCATAACAGTGTATATCTTTGAGACCTGAGAACCAAGCACTAAGCACACAATCATGGACGTTCACATCAATGGGAGAATGGGCAGAAAGGAAACGTAATGTGGTGTGGTGCTACTTTTCACCTGTAGATAGAAATACAGCAAGATGCACACACTGTCACAATTAGTGCCACACTGCAGCAACACAAGTAACTTCTTCAAGCATTTAAAAAACACACCCTGAAAGTTAGGACACTGAACAAAAACAATTAGTTATTTTATTATAATTTTATACTAACAGACTATTTTTACACTTATTAGCACATAAAGTGTTTTTTAGTTGTATTCATGTTTGCTTTTGTAATAAACTTGTTATTAGTGGTCAATCATATCAATCATTTGGTCATTTTGAAATCAATCATTTCTCTTTTTTCTCCTAAAAATGATTATTATTTTGAAAAATTACATAGATAAATTATTGATACTGGTAAAATTGTAACAAAAAGTATTAGTACCATATTGAATTTAAAAAGTTTGGCATTGCCATTCCCTACTTTCAGCTTTAAAATTGATTTTGCTTCTGCATTTTAATTTCAAATATATGTAGAAATGTATGTAAATATATTTTCACTTCTTCCATATCTAACTAATTTATGCTTACATAATGAAGCATCCTATTAAGCATTTTTTCACACAGTCCAAATGTGCAATAACAATACATACTGTATTACTGTATCATTTGTGTTACTTGCAGTGTGGTTCAAAGTGAACATTACTTGCAGTCAGTCATTAAACAGTTGAAGTGGTGTTCCCTGTACATGTCTACTGGTTGGGGTTTTGTTGATCTCAATTCAATGTTTCCATTATCTTTACCGTCTCCATACAAACCTCACAGTTCCCAAACTCATAAATCTTAGAAGGTAGTTGTTACTTTGTCAGGTGTGTGAGGCTGGTGCAGGCCATGTTTCCTGCCATTGTTTTGAGATCTCAAGAGACTCCCAACCAAAATAAGTTTTGCTTTTCATTTATGTATATATTTTATCTCTCAGCTCTCTTAGCCATTAGGCTGACACTCCATCCTGTCAGAAGCTCACATCCTTTCAATTAACAACTGGAAAAAGATCAGTTTTGACATGTGTAATGCATAGACATGTGCAGACATGCATAAAAATAATAAGATGAAGGAAAGGGCTGGAGGAGACAAATCTAAATAAAAAATGATTTGTTACTGGTATCCTCTGAGGTTTCAACACTGATGTACACACACACTACTCACAGAAATGAGCACCTTATATGAGCAGCCAAATATCTTGTTTTGCCACAGTTATTTGAAAAAGTATGATTATTTTGTTAGTTCTATGGAAAGCATCTGTTATATCAAAATAGATTAATGGAATGAATATTCCCTGATAAATTGATATTTTATGAGACGCACACAAACACTTAAACAGCAGAAACTCGCACCTGTTGGATGTAGTTATATCCTGCAGAAGACTCATCAGCCCCACTCCTTCAGGACATTCTAACCAATCAGATCGCTTTGTAGTTTGCACCTGAAGATAGTAGGAGAGAGGAAGAATGAAATGAGTGAGATATTATAGGTACAATAAGGTCACATTAGTCTTCAGTAAAAGGGAAAATCTGGATGTCCAGTCAGTGTTGATGGTAAATGTATTCAACTGAAGCAATAAATTCCTCAGTGTGTGCAATTTTGACCAAGAAAGCTGAGTCTTCCTGCTTATAGGAGCCGTGCTGCTAATGTCTACATGCACCAGCTTCTGATGCCCACGCCCATGTTGCCATGTACCAACCATCCTAGCCCATAGCCATTACTTTGTTGGCCAAAACATAGCATTAGTTGACAAAAATCCACATCGAGCATGACCCCTGACTTCCCAGAGGAGTAGACTGGAAATCCAAGTTGAAATAGCCTTCTTGTTCTTGTTCCAGTGACATCACTGGATGCAGGAAGAACAACAGATCCTGCAGCATTACATCTCAATTTTCTTGGTCAACATTGCACAAACGAGGAATTTACTGCTTCAGTTCACTACATTTATCATCAACATTGGCTATAAGTCCACATTGAAAGTGACAAATTCTCCTTTAATGCTTAACAAAGAATGTGATGACATGGGTCTAACATAAATACTGAGCACTGCATAGGAGAATCACTGCACTTTGTAGTTTGGCACTGTAATAGTGCAAAAAACAGAGATACAACTGACACAACTGTATAGATTCACACAGTCAAAATGGAACAAAAATGAACATTGGCCCATGAGAAAACAGGAAACACATTTTCACTCTTTTTTGTCTTTTTTTTCTTTTTGTAGGAAATGTGTTGTTTATCAGTTTGGCCAACATAGTGGCTGAAACTAAGAGCCAAAAAGTCAATATTTCTAACCAATCCCCTGCAGGCTACCATTAGTCATCCTGTTAAAGGTCAATAAATTACACTTACAAGTGGCTAAAAACACAGATTTGTCCAGCATGATTATAGACCAATAGACTACAGTCAGGTCTGATATATGATAATATATCATTGTCATCTAAACAAAGCAATATCTTATGCTCTCAAAATAATGTACAATGATTTTGGTGTTGTGTTTTTTGTTGTCCTCTTTTTCTGGCTATTAGAATGATTAATCAGAGGAGGAAGACAAGCAGCTGTAACCGTTCCTTTATCAATAATGAGAAACCAATGATGAAACATTTGTACATTAGAAATATAATTTTCACATCCTTTATCTCTCACAGCCCATGGACCAGTACATTAGAAGAACCACTGGTCTGTGTCATCATCACAGAAACATTTTGCAAGATACCACGACCAACAGTGGAGTGACATCACACTCATTTGTCAATGCCATTTCAAAGTACAATGATCAAAGAGCTAATTTGCCAAAAATCTAGTCAAATGCACACACATACACACCCTGTCACATGAGTGCTTTTCCACAAAAGTCTGACTCTTTTAGACTGTCAGCTAAAGAGTATTCTCCTCTCCTCTTCATTGAATTTCCTCACTACATCACATGTTTCTTCTCTTTGTCATCCCTCTGTTATTACTCGTGTCCTGACATGTTTCCCCTCACCATGATGTCTTGGCTCCACACACACCTAAGAACACCTGGTCTGCAGACTGCAGTGGGTGTGTGTGTATGTTAAGGATGGTTCTCACTTCAAAAGGGGGCATTACAGTGTTAAAACTGATAGTCAAGTTAAGTTCTGAGTTAAGATCTGATTTAATATCATGGTGACAGTGTGTATTCCAATAAAAATAAAAAACAGTGTTTGCCTGTGTCTTTTCAAGTGTTGAAGGTGGTGGTGGTGGAGGAGTACGTATTAGTGAATATTTGTGTATGTGCGTGCGCATGTGTGACTGAGTGGATGTGTGCCTGTGTGTTTGGTGAATGTGTTCTCTCTGATCTCTGGTGACATCATCACCTCTGTCTTTGCGGCGACACAGCATGGTTGTTGCTAGGCGACGAGGTTAGGAGGAGACAAAGACGCTCCCCTCTCTGGCTTACTTTTCTCACAAACACACAGGGTGAGGGGACATTTATGTGTGCCTGCCAACCAACCGCTAACCAAACACCACACACACACACACACAAATACACACACACACACACCTACTTATGATCCCTCCTCCATCCCTGCACTCCACCACAACTTCGCCCTCTCCTCCCCTTCATCCTCCTCTCCCCCTGTCTCTACCTGACCAACACCCTGACTCTATAATACTGACCTCAAAGTCAGATGAGAGGCACAGAGATAGACAGACTGTGGAGGGCAGAAAGACATTCAGACACGTTGCCTCTCAGAAATAGAGTGCAGGGTTGTCATGATAGATATTAACTTCAAACAAGTGACAATATACCTGACAGCAGAGAAAGACAGTAGTGCATTTTGTAGTGCATAGACCATACATGAGTCAGATAATACTGTATATACTCAATAGAAATATAAATGCAACAATTTTGTTTTGTTCCCATTTTTCATGAGTTGGAGTACAAAATATACTTCTAAATATACTACAAAAAATACTTATTCTATGCACACAAAAGGTTTATTTCTCTCAAATTTTGCTCACAAATTTGTTAAAATCAGTGTTAGTGAGCACTTCTACCTAGCCAAGATAATCCATAAACCTGACAGGTGTGGCATAGAGAGATGGTGATTAAACAGCATGATTATTGCACAGGAATCCTTTGGACTGGTCAAATGTGCAGACATTTATTGGGCACTGAACTATGGCTATTTCACATAGGGCTATAGATACCAAATTTCTTTCTCCCAGGAGGGCAAAGTCATGGCATGCCCTACTCTGCCTCTGATTGGCTAGTACTCGACCTTTGTTGGTTGGGTTGTTTAGGTTTAGGCATGCAGAATGCCTGATTAGAGTTAGGGTAAGAATATCAGGGTAAACTGATCAGAGGCAGAGTACAGTGGGTCATGACTTTGCACTCCTGGGAATAAAACTGATATCTGTAGCCCTATGTGAAACAGCCATAGTTAAGTTCTTTCTTCAAGATAAGACTGCACATTTTAAAGTGGCTTTTTAATGTGACAAGTCCTATATATTATCTTTGCAAAGAAGAAGTGCTCACTAACACAGATGTTAAAAAAAAAGTTGTGACCTCAGTTAGAGAGAAATAAACCTCTTTTATGCAAAGAAAACTGAAATCTCTTATTCAATTATGAAAAATCTGGAAAAAAGTGTAGCGTTTATAGTTTTGTTATGTGTATATATGTATGTATGTGTTTAAACTTTTTGTGCAGATATAACTGGTCACAAATAGACTTTTCTAGTTGTAGTTCTTGTGTTTCATAGTTCAATTCATAAAAGACAGAATTCATGTTAGAAATACAGTATATATTACATATTTTGACCCTTATGGTCATTCCTTCGGACACACTGCCAGCTCGTCTCAGTCTGATTGAGCACTACAACTGAGGGATTGATGGATGAATAAATTTTCGTGTTGCCAGCTCAAACATGTAAAAGGTTACAATAATTGGACATAATATGCTCTGACATTTTGGAGACTCTGCACTGACATATTTCAGCCTCTGGAGATGAGAGAGGAAGAAGCTTCTAGACACAAGAGTGTGATTAACAAGCAGTGTCGGGAGAAACCCGGGACAGCAGCGACAACAATCATCTAAACATCCTGCCTTGCCTCACAGATTAAGGCTTCTCATATTGTGTATGAACACGATTTACATAAAAAGAATACATAAACATTATTTCAGCTAGATAAGTTAATGTTACATTGTTATGAGGTTTTGTGTGTGAAAGGGGCTATAAGAAGAAAGAATTGTGCACACATATTAAAGGACCAATCATTTCTGACAATAAATTCTGTTGCCAGAGGCAGAATACTCCTGTAAGTTTAAAAAATGTTGTACACCGACAAATCAAACAGCTTTAAAAGAAATAATAAATGCTTATTTTTCTGACAACTTCTTATGAATCCCTTTCCATTAATTAGCATTCCCCTTTAAGTCTTTCCAAGTTGTGTGTGTTGAGAAAAAAAAGGCAAGTTGAAAATTTCACTAATTCAGACTTGATTCATTCTCCCTCTCTTCCCCTTTGCAGTTTCCAAGCTATTAGCGGGATCTTTGATTGAGATTAACAGAGCCCTGAAATCAATGAAAGATAATTAAAAAGCCTTTGTTGAAGGGCAGGCACTTGTCTGAGTGTGTAGGTGTGTGTTTGAGAGTGAATGTGAGAGTCATTGTATTTCTGTGATGAAGTGTGTGTGCTGTGGATAATGAATGTCTGTTGCCTTCTCTCAAAGGTGCACATTGTTCTCTGCCAACTGATTGGTTGATTGATAATGAGATTCAAGAAAATGGTTATGAGATGTTGATTTCTGTTTTCCTTTAAAACTTTAAAATAGTTTCTTTAAAACTTGAACTTCCTGAATCCAGTGGAAAAAAGTACAAGATGGGAGAAGAGTATTGCAGCAGTACTTTAACATTTAAATCTTTTAAATTAACTAATGTGCAATGAGGCAAATGACTAAATGTGCAGAATGATAGATGGGTATTTTTTAAGCAAATAAATTAGTTCTGCTGCTAGCACTGAGCTGCTTAGTGACTCATCCACTAGCTATGAGGAAATGGCTGAAACACTGAGTTTTGTGTGTGTTGCTCAAGGTGCTGAGCAGGACAGAGAATACACACCTCCATGTTACTGTAGCTGTTAGCACAAGGGGTAATGAGGGAGTTTGCACAACAGGACAAATTTGCTACAACAGACAGACAGACAGCAAACAGAAAGACGTAAGTCTGTGAGCTTGTGCGTGACAGAGTTTTGTGTGGGTGGTTCAGGTGGCTGGAACTAATTAGTGAGAGGAATCAAAACACACACACACACACACACACACACACACACACACACACACAACACACACACACACACACACACACACACACACACACACACACACAGTTACACACACAAACTCTCTCTCTTCCACACTCACACAACCACAAATGTAAAGTAGCTTTCAGGCACAGCCTTCAGTCAGATCATACAATCTCAGGGTGACAGCTGACCTTGTGTCCCACGTGCAGAAACTATTTCATGACCCTGCAGCCAAGCCAAAACATTAAGAATGCATTTTACATAATTCATAGGGGTCTAGAGAAAAATCAGCCAATTTTTCAAACTGGTCGTGTTGACTTTTTAAGATGTATTCTCACTGGACTGCCCTCACCAACCTTGCCTCTCATTTACTGAGCTGTTCAAATTAATATTGGACAAATTCTGCAAAGCCTGGGATTAAATTCAATGACTACAATTTTAAACATTCAACAATTTTAATAACTTATTTGTAATAACTTATTTAATAACTTATTCCTCAAAGCTGCTACAAGGAACTTGTAGCAGCTTTGTGTTGACTTTGGAGATCCTTGTGGACAAAAGTGGTAGTGTTTCCACTGCCATAACCACAAAATATAACATCAAAAATAAAATTACCTAAAGAAAAACTTGCTCCTGTTTCTTTTTACTGGCTAACATACTTCTCACTGTAATTTTGCCAGGGAAAATGTAAACATGGGCTCTTCCAGTCTGCATGCTATAAACTGTTTCATTTGATAATCGAGGAGAATGTGACCTGATGGCAGGGATTACTATACAGAAATTGCCAATCTTCTCACCAATGGTCTTGTATGCTTATGTAGGTCATATAGAGGCATCCATATTACATTGAGACTGTTTCATAATCAGTTATAAACTTATTGTAGTATGTTTAAGTACCTGTACCATGACAACTTAAGTATGATTAAGTTTTGGAACCAAAACTCCTTAAAATGCTGCCATCACGTTTTTTCACAGCCTGAGATATAATGCAAACCCCAGTCTTTGGTGTCAAACTGAAATGCTTTACTTGCACACCCTTCCTTTCCCTCATACTAAACAGCATACCGTTTCCTTCATTGGCACTGAGTGTCGGCACTAGTCGTAAATCTTGTATTGCAGAATCATCCAATATGAATTTATTCCCTGGGAAAGCTAGGCTGCAGAATGTATAAAATAATATGTTGTTTGACTGCTTCAGAGCTGACTTTCAATTGAATAAGTAGGGCTGCCAATTAAAATTCTTAATCAGTTTACAGCAGTCCTCAATTTAATTTCTACTTGAATTAGTGAATTGTTGCAGCATTGTGTGTTTCTACTGGGGCAAGAAACTGCTGTCTTATTCAAATCTGTTAGCTATAGGTTGCAGGTTTCTCCATCTAACCACACAGAGTTAATGTTATTTAGTGCTATTAGGGAGATGAAGCTTCACTAAATCTCCACCTGGTTTACTGCAGTGTGCTCTCTTACGAGTCAGCCGTCTTTTGCCTGTACTACAAATCATTTTGACTATCAGACAAAATTGGACAGACACTCGAACAGAGAGTGACAGGCAGATACAAACCAACACTTTTTCTCCCTCTCTGGTTTGCTCCCTCTGTCAGTCTAGTTCTGGTGAAACTACACTCTATTTTCAGAACAGCAGCACAGCAGGGCTGTCTCTCTCGGTGTGTGTGTCTGCAGTGAGTCGGTTTCTATTATTCCAATATTTTCACTCTGCAGTGGCAGCAGTTAATATTTTAACCCACAAAATACAAACAAACACCGGGGCAAGATTCTTGAATAAAAGATTCATTCAAAAATGACCAATACTGGCACCTGAAAAGGGACATGTGGAGCACAAATTGATAAAATTTAAAACAAGCAAAGTTGACATGTGTTTGAAAATGTCTATGCCTGTGCTGCATAGATGTTGGTCTGTTTGTATCTGTGTGCCTAAATGTGAATTGAACTCACCAGTCGTTTGATGATCCTAAGTGTTGTGCGTTGGATTCGGGGAGTCTCAGTGTGCATGTGTGTGCGCAGCGCGTGTGAAAAGCTTTGTAAACAGGAAGGTGACAGGCAGTCATAACCCTCTCCTCCATACAGCTGGACCAGCAGGGACAGACACTGAATAGACTCCTCCCAGACCTCCTGGTTTTCAGTTGACAGCTACAATAAGGAAAAAATCAGTTAATAAATGGAACTCCATGCATCGTGTTTCTATTTATGTTACTGTGGTTACTAAGGCTACTATGTGCTCTGGGCCAAAATAAAGTAAAGGGACTGACTGAATTCTCCTTCTAAGTGTTCTTACACTTAATAACGTACAGACAATATCTTAAATAGAAACCTGAAATTAATTCAAACAACTAAGTAGAGCAGGGCAATATGGACAAAATCAAAATTCAGGATATTTTTGACCAAATACCTTGATAGCAATATTGCGACAATACTGCGGGGATAACTATTGATACCTTCACAAAATATTAACACAAAGTTTTTCATAAATAATCATCAGTAATGTGGATATAATAATTAAATGGGTAAATGCAAATAAGAGAACAGCTAACTGACAGTCTGGTAAGCTAAAAAAAAATCGTCACTTTACTGTAATGTAAAACCAGGAAAAGACAACACTTCTGCCATATCACGATGTAACAATATCCAGAATTTAAGATGAGATCTAGTCTCATATTATAATATTGATATGACACTGACATATTGCCCAAGCCTACACTAAGTCACATTTTCACACACATAGGTTAGCATATTTAAGGACAAATTCCAGACATTCTTTTAAGATTTTGAATTTATGCTCATATTTAAAAATTATAACAACTGAGGGAAAATTTCAAACAAGCAATACCAGTTACTACTGTATTTGGATATATCACTTCATTTGGTGGCCATATCAATTAAATATCAAAAAATGTTACATGGAAGTCTCCAGGATCAATGTTCACTCTAAACTGTGTGCATCTTACCAAGATTGCTTCTGGTAACTGACCGCTTGCCAAAGCAATTAACTTAATGCACTGAGTAAATCATAACATTTGACCATGCATCAATGATTAGCCCACTACTCTTCAAAAATGAACACAAGCAAGTTTTGCAGTTTTAATGATATTAGATTCAGGCATAATATTGACGCTCAGGCTCTCTCTATCCCACTAATCTCCCATGGGGCAAAGGGGCTGCACACAGGCCGGGGTGTGTCAGCTGGCACCTCAAGCCTCTCATGCACAACCACACACACAGACGCCCACCCAACATTCAATGTGTCAAGTGTAAGTAAAAACCTCTATTGTGTCCCATGAGACCTCCTCTTCTCCTCCTCCCACTCCCCCCTTCCTTTACGTCCTTAACTTCCCAGGATGCCTCACAGCACCCTCACTCTTTTGCATGGATTCTCCCAATATTTCTTCCTTTCCTCTCTCCTCGCCCCAGAATCTCATTTCGCCCTTTTACCTCTGTTTCATTCCTTTGAATATACTTACCTTGTCTTTTTTAGAAGTGAAATATTTACAAATCATGTTTATTTCACTATATCACTTAGTCATAAACACTACTGCTTTTGTGCAGAGGGACCTCAAAAAATCAACAACATATGAAAGTTCTTAGCTTAGTTCCCAGTTTTAACAGAACTAGTTGAAGGAACTTGACAACAGGCACAGAGTCTGAGCATTAAAGTGCATTTCTTTGTCAACAGTGAACTATAGAGTTGCTTGATTAACTTCATTACCATGAGAAATATACACCCTTCTTTGGAGGACAGCTAATTAAGAAAGAACTCTTAAAGAAGCCTGATCAGTAATGTTGCTGTTTACAGCGCAGTCAGACATGTGAGTAAGTTTGAGAATTGACAAATTTAGTCTGTGAGGAGGCTGCAGATCTATCTTGTTATTGGTCAGGACAGATCCATCCAGTGTTAGTGAAAATTAGTCTGATTTTTTAGAATTGGCGTTTCTCCCTTATGAAATCACTGTTTTGCCTTTAGATGGAAAAGCTATTTTAGATGTCTTGAAATTTAACTATAAAAGAGCACTGAAGTGGAGATCAAACTAGCTTGTTATAAGCGGTTCAAACTCATTTGTGGGACCAACTGTGAAATGAAAAGGCTCATAAAATCTCTAAGGTGAAACATATTCACAGTGGAAGTGACTCTGCTGGGCATTAGCAACTGGTGAAAAGTGATGCAGAAGGTGTCTCTTTCAATTCGAATTCAAAAGCTTTTTCTTTCATCAATACTTGTAACTTGTATTTTTTCACTCAGCCATTAAAAACTAAACTAGGTAGTTAGCTGCAACAAGTAATCACGTTTGCTACTCTCCTCGCAGCTTCCAGCTCCCAAACGTATCTGGAAGACATCCGGTTTCAGGCTATTTTAATTGTCTTCAGCCTGACTCACAGCTGCTAACTAGCTAGCTCACTTTCACAACAAACCCCTCTAAACCAAGCTATATTATAAGAAACTAGATAGTGAATGCAAAGATGGTGCCCATTCAGTCCAGTGAGAGTTGCTTGCCTGAAACATAAGCTGAAAATTTTTTGTAGCTTTCAGGTTTACATCCTGGTTATATGGCCCACTGAATATGCACAGTAGTGTTTCCTCCCTCTGTCCTGCCTGCAAGTTCCCGCTCAGCCCATAGACTTTGCACTGTGATGATGTCACAGATTTTTAAACAGCTTTTTTCTGCTCCAGTTTTACAATTATTAAAAATCCACGGATCACAAATTCATAATAGAGGAGTCATAAGTGACATAATTGATTGCAGTTTGAGGTGTCTTGTCAACAATTGTGCAGAGGTCTCTTTTATAACAGTGACCTATGGGAGAAAATGCTGTTTAGGCCAGTGGAGAATTTTTTGCTGCAATACCACGAGTGGTCACTGGGAAAACTTGGTGGCAAGGCTGAGCAGCAATGCCTTGTCTATGCTCTAGACCTCCCTCACACAGTTTACCCACAAGCCCACCTTCCTTAAAGGGAAAGATTCGGCTAGTAACAAAAGTACATTGGGTGTCTAATTCAAGTCCATTACTTCAGCAAAACTACTCATACTGCATGTTGAAAATCCTTCACCACAGGTAAGACTATTCTAAATTTCATCTTCTGTAACCGCTTATCCGTGAGGGTCGCGGGGGGGCTGGAGCCTATCCCAACTGACATGGGGCGAGAGGCAGGGTACACCCTGGACAAGTTGCTAATTCATTGCAGGGCTGACCATAGAGACAAACAACCACTCACTCTCACATTCACACCTACGGGCAATTTAGAGTTACCAATTAACCTATTATGCAGCATGTCTTTGGACTGTGGGAGGAAGCCGGAGTACCTGGAGAGAACCCAAGCAGACACGAGGAGAACGTGCAAACTCCACACAGAGGGAGTCGAACTCAGGACCTTCTTGCTGTGTGGCAGCAGTGCTAACCACTGCGCCACCATGCCACCCTATTCTGAATTTGACTAGGGTAAATGTATGTCAGTATTATAGCAAAATATACTGAAAGCACCAAGGGTAAAGGTAGCGTTACTCATTGTGCTGTGAAATGGTTCCTGTCAGTGCTTTACCATTATATCTGATGTTTTTGGAATAATATTATAGCTGCATTAATGTCTATATTGCAATTTAATGCTGTAGATGTTTTAAGTTGTGCTCATTTTAGCTACTTTATATACAGCTGGGTAGTTTAATCCACAGCAATGTATCATATTCTATAATATCATCATGTTTGCGCTATTTGAGAATTTACAATATGTTATTTTACAGAAAATGTATATATCAAGATAAATATTGTATATTGTGGCATGGCCTAAAAATATCAAGTTGTTATTTTTAAGCCATATCCTCCAGCCTTAAATCATATCCATTTATTCCTGACACAACATAAAGAAACACATAACCAGACAAATAGACATATTCTCTCTTTCAGTGTATCAGTCTTTTCTCACATAGATGATGGCTGCACCGCGCACACCACACACACACACACCTCTCTGCATAAATAAGCATACATAGACATAGTTTGTTTCACTGTTGTTTCACACAGGCAGACATTTAGACATAATGTACACATGCAGAAGTAAATGCAGGAAATGTTTATGTATGCATGCAAGTTGCATGCACACACACGGTCTTTGAGGGTTGGTCTCACCATGTGAATAAGGTGTGTGCTGAGTTGGCTCAGGGGTCGGTTTTCTAGGAGCAGCTTCTCTGCTGCCTCCATCTCCACTGCTGGACAAGATAGCCTCTGGCTCTATACACCACACACACACACACACACACACACACACACACACACACACACACACACACACCACACACACACACGTGCGCACGCACACACACCACACACGCATGTTAAATCATTTATAGAGATTTGACAGTCAATAATGATGGATCCAGAGACCTGCCAAGACAGATTCTGACAGACTGATAGATAGACTAAGAGAGGAAATAGTGTTTCTGCATACGTTGTGTTATTTTAACCCTTCTTTAACACAGGATGTGCTCAGGACAACACAGGTTGAACAATTTTCTTTTTTTGTCACATCAAGTCATGTTTGAATCTCATTAAGACTTCAGTCTTCTCACCTCCTCCTTTTTTTCTGCTCCCCCCCTCATTAGCACCTCTGTTCCTCACGCTGGCTTATTTTAGTTCAGTTCATGCCTACAGTGGAACTTCAGGCCAATTAGCGGTGGAATAATGTGATTAATACTGGCACATATTTTCTCTCTCTCTCTCCCAAAGTCACTTCTTGTATGTTATGCTCTCTCTCCCTTCCTCTTTTTTCTTCTGTGGTATATATAATCTCTGAGTCTCTCTCTCTTGACCAGTGGAGTAATAGTTTGGGGAGAGCGGTCTAGTCACGTCCTCTCTCCTTATCAGACCTTATTACCCAAATGAATTTGGTTTGGGCAGAAGTTTTCTTTTTAATGAGCTTTGCATTTCTCGCAGAATTGATTTCCGCTGCACATTCTGCTTGCTCCCGTTCCCATCTCTGTCTCTCCTTCTATCTCTCCATCCCTCCCTCTCCCTCTTCTGTCCTTCTCTCTTCCACCGAGTCTTTTACCTGCCTCCCCTTAGTCCCCCCCCCCCCACACCACCGTCTACACGCACACACACACACTCCCTGTCCAGGCATTAATATGTATGCGTTGGGCTGGGGTGCACACTATGGGGAGATGGGGGCTGGTGTGTATGTCTATATGTGAGCGTATGTGGGTATGTGGGTGTGTGTGTTGTGTAGGGAGGCAAGCTGAGGACAAAGCCAGTGGTGATAATGAGGCCGCAGGGACATAGCCAGACAGGCCCCTCTGTGTATGTGTGTGTGTGTGTGTGTGCATGTGTGTGTGTCCTAGGGACTCGGGACCTCATCCGCTTTCTCCTGAGTCCACAACTTCAATATTGCAGTTGCTTAAAACTGCTAGCTTCCACTGCACACATCAATGGACACACACACACTCTAACAAATACACACACATACACACATGCCTTTAGGGACATGATACAAGGGCAGCATTTTGAGGGAGTTGACTTTGTGATTCTGTTCTCAACAGAGATGAATCTGGTAAATAGTGGTGAATCAATGTGGGAAATACACCAGACTATAAGGTCCAAATGTATCATGATACAGCAAAACGACTGCCACACAGCTAACAATCATTTGAAAAACACTGGAAAATACAAGACAAGTAATTGTGGATGATTAAGGATTTCTGGGCTTAAATATTGTAGCAATGCAGTGAATTTCAAAAGGATATAATGTTAAAGTTTAAAGTTAGCAGAGGTGGGAACGAGGTGGACACAGGTGGACCCTGGGACCTACACTATAACAGTCCACACTGGAGCCCCCCAGGGCTGTGTGCTCAGCTCCCTCCTGTTCAAGCTGTATGCCCATGACCGCAGCCCCAGACATGGAGAAAAGTCTGTCTCAATCATTGGTTGGATTTTCAACATTGATGAGTGTTTATATCAAGAGGAAATCAACAGTATTGCAGAGTGGTGCACAGAAAACACTACTGCTCAACATCAGCAAAACCACAGAGTTGATTGTTGATTTTCAGAGAAAGGAGGCAAAGACACACACCCCTGTCTACATCTGTGGAGCTGAGGTGGAGCAGGTGAGCAGTTTTAGGTTCCAGGGAATCAACATCACAGAGAACCTGTCATGGACATCACACATCTCCACACTGGTAAAGAAGGCTCAGAAACGGATGTACTTCTTCAGGAAACATTAGAAGGGAAAATTCCCATGCTATGTTCTTGGCAAGTTCTGTCATGGGATGTGCACAGCCCACGACAAGAAAGACTCTGCAGCAGGTGATTAAAACAGAACATCAGTGGTATCCATCTACCAAGCATCAGTGATACCAGTGAAGTGAAGTGCCAGCACAAAGCTGAGAGAATAATAAAAGACAATACTGACCTCAGCCGCAGCCTGTTTACCCTGCTGCCATCGGGCCGAAGATACTTAAGTATCAGTTGCTATACCACCAGACTAGAAGAGCAACTTCTTCACTCAGGCTGAGATTGCTTAATTTATTCTCAGCACTCTACTGTATAAATTAATTTGCTCTATATTTTTATTTATCTCTTCATCCTATTCCAAACAATCAATCAATCAACCAACCAACCAACCAACCAAGAGAGAACTACATCGAAATCTTGTTATAAAATGATAAATAAAATTGTTTTGTATCCTTGTAAGTCATTGTTTTGTAAGTCTTGAGTCAAGACAAGCAAGTTCCAAGTCCTTAACTTTGAGTTTCGGACTCTAAACAAGTCATAATGCGCTCTTCACCAAATGTAATGCTATTTGATGAACAGAGCCTCAATTTACCATTCTTTGTGGTACTTTAAATGTCGAATGAAGATGAAAGTTGTTGTGTCTCTGTCTGTAATTTTCAACCCACATGTTTTGCATACTGCAATTGATTTTAAGTTGACCAATACATAGCTGTAGTACGCAAGCAGCATTATCTTTGTTTTTATATTTATCCACTGGGCCTCAGTAGCATAACGTCAGTTCTTTATAGTTCTCTCCTGCAACTTGATTGGATGCAGTCAGATTAAGTCCAAGCCCACGTGTGAAAGTTAGTAAGGATATTGTTTAGGGACTTGCAGGCATAGTAACCAAATATTGATTTTTAATCCACAGACACATTTTGTGGTAGTTAATATAGAAGAGAGACACAGAGCTGAGATCACATCCACATGAACTTCTGATTAATGTAACAATGAACGGCCATTTGTGTGCCTTATCATTGGGTTCTCATTCATGAAATGCTAGAATGTGAGAGAAGGAGATGAGGAAACTTGTGTTTACTTTGTTTAGTTGATTAAAGAGCCTCAATTAGTTTCCTTTTTCCCTTGCAGCACCAAATACAACAGTGACTGTAGCAGAAACTGCAAGTGGCTGACCATAATCTCTGTCACAGAGGTAGGGCATACACTGAAATACAGTGCTAATACATCTAAAGACTGAAAGATAGGCTGGAGGTTGAAATGTTCTCTTCTGTTCAATGCTTTGCTCAAAGGAAGCTTGGTGGCTGCTGTTAAAGAGAGGGCAGTGAGTTTCTTGTTCTTAATAGCCATGTTTGAGTATTCATACCTGCAGTGCAGAGCGGACAGTGACAGATGCTTGTTTTAGGATGTTGTGAAGCAGTTCCAGAAGGGCCTGTAACACAAGATGGCTGACCTTCCTCCCAGCATGCCCCTCCCCATCCAGGTGGACTAGTGCAGCTTCTGAGAGGGTTCCTTACCACTACCTCTATTAGGCCTGTGCAGAAGAAGAAAAATCATTAGATAAAGGTTCTGGATTTTTGGATACAATGACTTGTTGGTAAAGAAACTTGGCATTTTACACTCTGGTGACAGTCAATACTGCCAAGTATATTGAACATTGCACAAGTAACATCATAACAGACCTTAACATAAAGAATTTGAGCAGCCTGTCTCTCCATTGTCATTATGAAATATCAAATTTGCAAAATACTTTACTCACAAGCTCATTCATTTTAGTAAATGTGGAGTAAACAATTCTGGAGAAAGATAGTTAATAGTTATGGAGTCTCTTTCCCAGTTTGCCACAGACCAAGGAATGAGTTAATTAAGCCAACCCAAAGAGCTGGTATTTGACAACATTAGACTGAAACTCACAAGTCAACTATCTTTCGCTAGAATCGCTTAGTCCACCTTTAACATGAGCTCACATTAAAGACTATAACCAATCAAACAAACCTACTTCTACATTTGAAACATCACACAACACACTTCATTCTCTCTCCTAAATATATGTCAGAAGTGGGCCTAGGCTATAAAACAATATATCAGCAATAGACACTTCATCAATATCAATAAGACTATTGTTCAATAAAATGTTAAATAAAATAGTTTAATTTAAATGTATTAAATGCAAACCACCATGAAAGCACATAATAAATATGCCCTGGCTCATCAACAGCCTATCATATCCCTTGATAATGGAGTATGCCAAGAGGTGTGTTGTTCAGTTGCACCATCGACAATACAAACAGTGTGAACTGAGAAAATTAGTGCTTTTTTAAAAAAGTCTATTACCCGTGTGCCTTGATAAATTATGTGGTTAAATTTATAGTAAGACAGTCAAATTCAAAGTAATGTGGTTAAATCCTTTATCTAAAACAGGTCATTAAAAATGATCAATGACTATTGTTATGGACCAACATTAATCTTATTGTGAAAAAATTTTCAGCTATATTGCCCTGCCCTATTTGGAAATATAAAGAATAACAATATACCTGAGCCTGACTTGAGTAAATGTCTGTAGCTGCAGGCTCTGATTCGACTCTACAGTGGATCAATAGCTCCTGCACAAGATGAGGGACACTCTCTCCCTCATAGGTCGATTAGCATTTCATTGTCACCAATTTACCCGGCAGAGAAAAACAGCTGAATTTGACATTTAACTATTTAAACAGAACTCGAAGCTGTGCGGGTTGAATTCATCTGTGAAAATCTGATACTATCAACCCACCCAAATCCACAGAGTGGTAACACAAACAGCAACAACAAAAGGAAAACTCAATTTAGATTCTCATCTAAAAATACATTATGTTCTTCTCTTAGCATCTCTTCGCCTTCCCTGCTTTCTTACTCTATCCCTCCCTAGAAAACTGTCCAATGTAGAACACGTTGTAAAGCTGCTAAACCTTGCTAAGCCATGAATAAATAGCTCTTACTAAAGTGCAAAACCATGTTTCTTTGCTCATTAAATTTAACATGACACAGAAGATACTCTGCATTTTGCAGTACTATCTGTGTAGTTAGCTATTGTAGGCTTCTGTCCCTGAGGTGTTTTCACTACACATCTCTATATGTGAGGAGTAGATAGATTCTGCTCTGACTAGGTTGACACACGTGCATTCCAATAAATGTACACTGTGCCTATCAATTAGTCCAAAGTTGTACTTCATTTTCACTTCTGTGCACAAAAAGTAACAGTTAAATAACAAATGAATTAAATAAATAAATCACAGTCTTCATTGGGGAAAATACACCTGGTGTTATTTTCTATTCCAATAGATCTTTATTTAGAATGTAGATGTTGAGTGTGTCTGTTTATTTTTGTGAGTGAAAGTGCAACACTGCAGACACTAGAAAGCTATTAAGCTAGCCTGCTGTCAGTGAGATGTACTGTTACTTTGTCAAGCTGCCTCATAATTAAATAAATAGACCGCTCTACTTTGGACTGTTCAGTCAAACGCAGACCTCTACTGCTGTTAATGTAATCTGACAATGCAGTCCTGTTCAGATGAAAACTCTATTCTAGATAGTTGCTCATGTCTATGGTTAATAATATTATTCTGTTATTATCTGTTAAGAACAGCTGCCATCACTATATACAGTTTTACCAAATCAAATGAAGGCAAAAAAAAAACAAACAAAAAAAACAAACAAACAAAAACAACCTAAATCAACTAAATTCTCCAAACTTTCCTGATACTTTAGTCACCTATCAACCACACTTAATTGCAGCATAATTATTCAAAACCGCAATTGCTCTTTGATTGTGTACTGAAAATGAAGAGCATATGCTCATATTGGAAAAATACATAAATACCACACAGGGTACCTGTAACAGCTCATATCATATGGACAATAAGATTATAAATTAGTCATAATTTTCTAACATGCTGGATCAATTTGTAATAATCTGCTACAGTTTCATATAGATAAAACAGCACTAAACTTATGTTTCCATTCTATACTCATTGTAGCTTGACATGACGCATGTATTTCAAAAAGGTTACAGCACAGTATTAAAAATATCTACAACTGTACAATTAATCGGCAAAGGTCACACTATGTATTCAGTACAAAGACAAAGCTCTGTTGGATGTGAGGGGTTACAGCAGGGGCAAGGAAGCAGTGAAAATTTGGTCATTTGAAAAGGAATTTGAAGCATACCCAACATTATTTCCAAATGCATCCAGTGTTTTCAATTTTCAGTCACACACTGACAGTACTCTTAATCATTCAAACCACCTGTCGAAATTAAAAATGTTTTAATTTTCTCAGGGCGTCAGTGCGTTTAGATTAGACCAGCTGTTCCATCCAAACACGCCTGATCACAGACCAAAGACACAAATCACTAGGCATGTATATTCTGGGGAGATAACTGTGCTACATCTCCCAGTTTGGAGAAGGAGCAGGAGTACTGGTGTAGGAAGCTAAGCAATGTGCTGCTATGGACAGGATTGAATAGAAAAATGTATTTTAGACACCTAAAAAAGGGCCCACCAAAAAATATTTATATCAGTTTAAGTGTACGTATATTTAGGATATTTTCATTGCTTTACCTTGCCATCAGACACCTTTTCTAATGGACCATTGTTATATAATCCAAATATTGCTCTCTCCAAACCAACCAGACTCTGTTAGCAAAATCAGTAATTTTACCTTGCAGAACACAGGAGTTGCTGTTCTATCACTGCCTTGATCAGTTAGTTTGTTTGTGTTATTGTGTAACTTTTAAAAGGTGTTTGAAAAGGTTACCTCAGATTCCCTGAAGTTACACAGTAAGACAAACAAACTAGCCAACTGAGGCAGCAGTAGACCGGTAGCTTCTGTGCTCTGCAAGGTAAAACTGCTGTTTATCCAGAGCAGTAAGGCTGAGCAGGATAGAGTGATATTTGGCTTGTATAAAGTCTGGTTCACATCAGAAAAGACTGTCTGATAGCAAGGTAAAGTATTGGAAATATACTAAATATAGTGTACAGTTAACCTGGTAATGATTTTTTTTGATGGCCCTTTTTTAATTGGTTAAAATATGTTTTGCTGATGACCCTGTCCACAGCAGCACAGTGCTTAGCTTCTGTGCTGATACTCCTGCTGCCACTCCAAACTGGGGGTTCCTTGACCAGCATCTGCTGTAGTAATAATAAAATAATAATATAAAGTAATAAAATGCCTTTCGATAAGCATATCATACATCCCCAATTCAATTAAATTGAACTATTCCTTTTAATACTGATTGCTTTTAACTCTGTATTCTACAGAGCTTCCCAAATTAGGTTGTGCAAATCATCAGGAGTGTGGGAGGCAGACATCCTGGGAACACATTTAGCACCAACAGGTCACAAGTCTCATGATAAATAGTTTAAAGAGTAATGTGAGCAGCTGACATAATGACCCTTTTATTCACAGAACTCAGCGAAGACAGCAAGCATGGTTGACGACACAACTTTTGCTATGGTCATTATAAAGACACCTAAAAAGGGACCCATATTTATTAAAACTGCAGATTCTTTATAGATTAAAACAGCCACTGTGTTTGTCTCAATAAGAATATCATAAGAGTATTATAAAGACACTTCATGATCCAGTCATATTCAGTCAGAAATACATCAGGAAATGCTAGTTGAAATGTATACTCACACACATACTGTGGATGTGTTTCGTAGATATATGTAAAATGTTTATGGTGTCATGGCAGAGTGCCCAGTATGAGCTCTGTGCACGTCTGTTGCAAAATGTAATGATGAGTATTTCTGTGATGGACAGGTATGGACATGTATGCATGTGTAATCAGAATGACTGCTAAATCATTTAGTCAATGCTAACAAGTCAATTTTAAAAATGTTATATATGAACAAATGTTACTTTTTCATTTTAAGACAGGAGGAATCATTTTGAGTGAAAACTGCTGTACTCTGTACTATTTTGGAGTTTGGACTTTAACTAGGTTAAAAATAGATTTTCTACAATGCTTTGCAGTGTTATCTATTTATAAACCACTGTAAAATGTGTTCCATTGGGAATCAACAGGATGGATAGCTCAGAGCATTTCTGTATAAATTAAGTAAGAAAGTTTTCTGGGGACAGGAAAACATCTACTAAACTAAACAAATATGATTAATGGATAATGTTCAGATTAACTTAAATAAAGTTCAATTAAGTGTGCACATAGTTTCAATAATGTGATTTCCCCCCCAATAATGTTTATAGCATCTGGGTTAGTCTTCTTTAAGGATATAAAGACGCATGGTATGGTCAAATCATGTGTGTGCTAGATGTGCTTACTGAATACCTAAATGAAATAGGATTTATTCTCCATATTGATGTGATCCTACAGGCTCAGGGCTTCAACTGGTAGGTCCTCAGCCAGATACAGACAAACCATTTTTTATTTCATCATATGGCTGACCTAAGAGGACATACCCCTGTACTCTGTGTTGTACTCAGTATTAAGCATTCATGCATTTGTCAAGAAAATAATCTAATCTACAGGAGTGCAACCACCCAGCTAGCAGCAGAACTGTCACCAAATTTTGCATTCTACTTCTAAAGATATACACCAAAAAAACAGATCTCATGTCCAAAAGACTAAAGAGGTTGCTTATCAATACCTCCCACAGTCCCATATGATTGGTCCAAAAAAAACTTATATTTCTAATCTACCACACTAAAGTAGGGTTCAATGTAATTTTTTTATTCACTTGGGTTGGACATCTATAAGCCCAAAGTCCTGTTTTTATTTGCCCCTCTACAAACTGTTTTATTTAAGATTACCAAATGACAACAAAGACAACAATTCTTTTTTGCCACTAGCCTAATGTGGTATTTTACTTGAGCCCTGTAAAGTTTACTTATGTTTAGGCAACTAAAATGTAATTAATTAAAGTTAGGTAAAAATTGTGTTTGTTTTTAAGGTCAGGGAAAGATCACCACATTGCTACATACTCAAAAATCTAAATATCTGCCATGTTCTGATTGCTTATTCACACTGGGATGTTGTTCATTGCAAAACAAAATATTTTAATATTACAAATCTCCATACCTTCACTGGTATCCAGGGACTGCAGCGCAAACTGAAAGATATCAATGCCATCTGTGCACAGCATAAACTCAAGGCACACTGCAAAACACCCTACATTTACTGTTGAAACTCTTATTGATTGACATTATGTAAAATTGTGAATCCAATGACCTCTTGGGTGCTTGCTAATATGAAAATATTAATATGGAAGACAGATCTTTGTGGTATAAATTATGCCAGGGGATATTCCTATTGATTGGACACATATGGACAGAGTGTGGAAGAACCATTATACAATTCTTAAAACATCATTTGGGGAAATGAGCTCAAACCTGAACCTAATTTCAAATAGCAATTTATGGATGCAAGTTCCACAGAAACTAGATAACACCGGCACAGAGGCAATTACCTAAAGATTCCTTTGAGTGTCTCACAGAAGGTCAAGAGAAATATTGGTAGTAGATCAAACCCAGAGAGGAACCTCAAAGACCTTTGAGGACGGCAAAAATGCATGGAGCCCCTGAAGACTTCTTTATTTAATTAAAGGACAAGCATGCTTTAATCAGCAAACACCTTGTCAGCACCTAAGCCTAAGACCAATCTCACAGTTTGCTCAGGATGAGCTTGGTGAAGTGGCTTAAATATTATAGGGGTGAAAGAAAATATTGATACACTTGAGTATTGCAATAGTATGTTTTGTGATACTGTATTGATTCTCAAAAACACTGCATCGTGATATTGTGATACATGCTAAGATTTGTGGCGGTGCTTCATTTTATGCTGTACTAAGTTTTCCTAAAACTAGATTTAAAAAATAGCAATATATCGACTGGCTTACAGAAGTGTTATATCTCTCAATATTCTGTATCACAATATATTGAATTGTAATCCCTGTATTGTATATATATTGTATCACCAGCAAACACCAAATTGTCGGGGTGAATTTTTGCTGCTCTAGATGTGTCCATTTCCTTATCAAATCACACGGTCTGTTTGTCAATGTGCCTATGAAATTAGTCTCATATTCACTCTTAGTAGAGAAGCTCAAGGCTTCATATCCTTATATAATCAGATTACAACCTAGACTTCCTACATTAGTCTGCTACATGTTCACAAATTAAACCCGAGCCCTCACAATCACATAAAATGATAGGAACTTTGTTTATAAAGCGTTTCTTAACTCCCCCATCAAGTTATTCTTCCCCTCCTGCCTCCATTTATCTCTCCTTCTATCAAATTGTCGCTTACTTCAACCTCATATTTTCTCCTCTATTATCTCATCCCTCCTCCCTGTCCCCTCACCCAAATGCACCACATTCCCTCTCTGTGTATCCCACTCTGCCTCTCTGTCACCTCTTCACTACCCTTTTTACCTCCGATTTTGCTTTCCTGGCTCTATCATCTTTTCCCTTTCTCTTCTCTCATGCTTTTTTGCCATCTTCTTTTTCTTTCTGTTGTTCTGCTCTCCCTCCCTATCTCTGCCTTTCTGTCTCTTTGCTCCCTCTGTCTTCATTCCCCAGGGGGTATTATCTCAGTCGGAGGCAAATCTTCCCAATTATAAACCTCATCTCCTCTCTCTCTCTCTCACACTCACACATACTGGGTGCTGCTGCATCCATGCCCCCCCCCCCTTCCGCCCAACACATACACACATATACACATCTCCTCTCTGTCTCACACATAAGCACAAATACATTCACACAAGCACAAAAAACACCTCACTATTTTGCTCTTCTTCACTGTCTATTTCATTGCCTACCAACACACACACACACACACACACACACATACACACACACACCACACACACACACACACACCACACATGCTCACACACCACCCTTCCCCTCCTCTCTGTCACACCTTAAAAAGCCAATTATACACGCTTCCTCCCTTCCCCTCTTCTCTCCTCCTCTGCCTCTCCCTTCTTTCTCGCCATCACCACACTGATCTGGAGTGTACCACAACTAAAAGAAGGGAGGAAGAGAGGAGAGGGGAAGATGGAAGAGGAGCCCAAAATAGAGAATAGGAGAAAAGGTAAAAATGGGAACAAGGAAGGAAGGAGGAAGGAGAGGAGATGATGAAGAGACTGAGTAGACTGGAAAGTGGATGGTAGGAGAAGAGGAAAAGGAGAGACAAGAGAAGGAGAGGAGTTAATAAGGAGAGGAGAGGAGAGGAGAGAGAAGAGAAGAGAGAGAGGGGGTTAATACGGAGAGAAGAGGCAAGGAGAGGAGAGAAGAGGAGGAGAGGAGAGGAGAGGAGAGGAGAGGAGAGGAGAGGAGAGGAGAGGGAGATAGCGTTAATTGCTCGGCCAGTATTAGTGCTGGGTTGACAGTTTCTTGTTGAGAGCAGAGCTGATTGGATGATAATGATGCTGACTACTGAACTGCCGCACTGCTGACCCAATGGAAATAGAGGGGAGAGGAAGGGGTGATAGTGGCGGAGGTTTTGGAGGAGGCAGGGGGTGGATAGACAGACTGAGACATGAAATGATGAGTGAAAGAGAGAGACAGAAATGAACACAGTCCTAAATAGAAATTTGAGAAAGCAAGTATTATTGTGTTGCTGCTGAGAGTTGCAATTACAGTGTTGAACTGTGGGTCCTGAAACATTTGCATATATACACACACACACGCACAAGGAGGCAGCAGTGTTTGTAAATGTTTTCTTGCAAACATCTTTAATTTATTTTGTTCATTCTCTAATGCTAGATTTGGCTGCATCCCTACATGCATGAGCTTTGTGCCTTACTCTTCTTTCCTTATAATTAAAGTCCTAATTCCAAACTAGTTACTGGATGCTAAAATGGGCCTAAAATGACCTAACTCCAAGAGGACATACTCCCCCCTCTGGATCTGCTGGAATCACTTGCAATCGACAGGAAATTCTAATATTATTGAGTTTCACCACAGCTGAAGGACAAAAAACACTGCCTCTGCCTCATACGCATACACACACACACACACGCCAAGGTTGTTGACCTGAATAAGTATTATGCTGCAGCAGGACAGGAGGCTGGGGAAAACAAGATGTCAACAAGTAACATGACAATAACTAATGCTAGCAGAGTGGTTACATGATACTGGAACCCTGGGTCAATGACAGACAGGCCTCTGGGACTCACTTAGATCACTCACTAGTAATAGCAGTAGTGTAAGAACAGTACAAATCAAGAAAAGTAGTGAAGAATAGAGTTTCTTTTTTTAAAGCAGAGAAAAACAAAGGTCCAGTGTGTAAGTTTTTTGGGGGGAGGGGGTTTCATTATGTCTTTACAGTAGTCCAGAACCAAAACACTGAATCTAGATATGGACTTAAGTTTTTTTTTGCAAGCCACTGTAGGTTGGCCAGTGTGAGACAAGTGTTTAGTTGGTTATAATGTACAATTTTATTGCTAGATGCCACTAAATTCTACACACTGGTGTTTTAAAGTGGCTACAAGGAAATTTTATATTGTGTTGATTTTGTACTTTGTTTGACTTTGGAGATCCCTGTGGGCAAAAGTGGTGGGCAAAAGTGTTTCCACTGGCATAACCACAAAATATAATGTCAAAAACAAAATTATCTTAAGAAAGACTGATTCTCACTTCTTTTTAACTGGGTAGCATATTAGTCACTGTAACTTCCCCTGAAAACTGTAAACATAGGCTCTTCTGGTCTGCACGCCGTAAATCATTATCTGATTTCAAGGAATCTGACTCGGTGGTAAGATTAAGAGTAACTGTATAGAAATAGTCAATCTTCTCACTGATGGTCTCTTTTGCTTTTGTAAGTCATGTTGAGAATGTTTCATAACGAGTTAAAACCCCTTGCAGTTTGCGTTTAAATCAGACTGTATGCAGATATACTGTACCTTGTTGATATTGTGGCTCCAGGTCCAAGACTGTGTCTCCACTAAGATTACACAGCAAAGCGACTGCATTATGGATGATCCCACTGGTAATATTACCACTGTTAGCCTACAGAAAATAAGAGGAAGAGACAGGATAACTAGGTTACAGGTCAGCCAACAACAACTTGTATTCAATAATTAGTCCACAGTCATATGTTTTTTCTGTGTGCAATGTTTCTACATCCACATGAAATTACATTATCATTATCATACATCAAATTACAATACACGACATCAAATTAAATATGCTAACTTGATATACATAGAAGTAAGGTAGTGATCTTCCATACATGAATAAAGCAACATTTCTGTCACTTTCATCCTACAATAAACTCAACAAAAAAAAAAAAAACACTTGTATATTACACAGCCATGGCTGCAACAACTAATCAAAACCGATGAGTGCAGAAGTGGAGGACTGTTTATCTTCCCTGTTACCTTTGAACTTTTCTGTCATGTAGTATGGTTAATGTTCGACCTACAGCTATAAGTGAATGAATGTTCAGTCAACTGAAATTCCTCCCAAGTATAGCAATACAAATGTGTTTGTGTGTGTGTGTGTGTGTGTGTGTCGGGCACACAGACTGACTTGTTATATAAACACAAACACACCACTATTGACTGCAATCAATCCTTGAATCTGTTTTGAGAACAAAACTCTTGCAGCATATTGAACATATTGAAAACCTACATATTGCACTCAAACCCAAATCCAATATTAGAAGCTTCCTTCCATTTCCATTTGTAGAACCTTTACCTGTAGAGCGAGTTGCCTCAATAGTTGTCAAGTTGCCCAACATCAGTTTTTCTCAACTTCTTCCCATTTTCAAATGGTCTTTTTGTTATTACAATTCAGTTTTGTTCGTTGTAACATATCTGATGAGTGTTCATGACACTTTTGTAGTTAGAAGCATCACAATATTGCCAAATATTTCTTCACATGAGAGACACAGAAGAATCAGATGTTATATCAGAGAAGAATCGTACATTCTACCTACTGTGAAAACTGTTATTGGGGCACAATGTGCAAAGGATCAAATTAATTCTGTCTATTAGCAGATGGTCTAGTTGTGTCCTGTGATAATGGATTGGTTTTGAAGAGAAACAAGGAGCATGACTGCAGTCTCTACTCTCCTCTTATTCCTCTTATCTCTTCAACCTCTCCTTTCTCCTCCTTTGCTTTTCCTCCCCTTACTCTCTTCTTTTTCTCTTTCTCTTCCTTACAAAACCTCTCCTTCCTCTGACAGTAATTCACTTCTTCTCGCTCCTGCCCTCATTTCACTATTTGATCCTCTCTGAGATACACCAGCTCTGCCTGCGGGGTCTATGCGCATCAGTGTGATCTGTGTGCGGGGCTGATAAGCCTGGCTGATGCTCATCATGTGCAGTAGCCTGAGGCCGGAGACAATGACATCAATTTGCACCTAGGACAACCTGCCTGTCAGTAAAAACAAATGACAAAGCTCATTTATTTTGATCTTTATTGACTAATAAGCTGTGAAAGGGCTATCATTTACACCACTGAAAGCATACACCTGACAAAGAACAATGAGGTATGGCAAACAAAAATGAATTTTAAGCAAGTCCTGCACCTTAACTAAGAGAGTATTCAACATGTATTAGTAGTGTATCTATGCCTGCTAACTGTTCCAGGGTCCAGGTTAAGGTCAAAGAGAGATCGACAATTTGCTGCACTGGCTCCTTAGGTCTGGAAAATACTACTACTACTAGTTACTACTAATACTACTAGTTAATATTACAGTAGATTTGCAGAGACTGTTCTGTGTTTAAAACCTGACCCATTTTTAAAGACTTGCCTTTTGCCTGAAAACTAGTGCTATTTGTGCACATAATACAACTCTGGTGTCCAGCCACCAGATTATTTATTTTAATAGTCTTACTTGTTCTACCATTTGGATGATTAATTCATAAATTTCCTCTATATAGTCTTTTAATTGTGCGCTTGTATTTTACTTTTCTTGTTTTGTTTTGTTTTTGTGTGTGTGTGATGTTGTTGATGGGAAGCACTTTGCTCCTGGCTTGAAAAGTGTTATACAAATAAAAAGTATAAACAAAATGTACAGTATACAAGATGCAAGATTTCTAAAAGTACTTGAATCCAACCCATTCTAATCAATCCTCTGCCTCCTCAGGCACAGCAAGCAACGAGTTAAAGAACTGTGGTCTAGCTAGCTAGCTTCCTGAAGTCCTTTCATGTCTGAAACTGAGCTACTTTATCATCTAGACAAATACAATTAAGTGAGTTTCTCCATGACAAGTGTGATCACCACTGACAGGTGTAATCAATCCAGATCAGGCAGCTTAAATCAATCCAAATGTGAGCAATACAGACAGCACTAATGGATCCTGACATGACTGCTTCAGATGGGAGTAAACAATCAGGAGAGGAGTTAATCAGGCTTTTGGGTAAGAGTGTTTAACATTCTGCAACAGCTAGTCGGGGCTGGACAGGCAGCCATGCAGAACACTGATTATTTAGTGAGTGTGTGTCTGCTTGAGTGTGTGCACAGAAACCATAAATTGTTTGCTGCAGCTCGAGTGCTTTGGTTTGCTGAAAACAGATTGTTCTGTATGTGTTTGTGTGTTCATTAGATTGTGCGCATGCAAAAAGGGTCAGGTAAAATAAATTGTTTACTGGAAACATTGTTATGCTTCGCTGATAACAGACAAGTGCTGTGTGTTTGTGTTGGATCTTAATAGTGGACTCCTTCTTCTCACTCTATTAACCCTTCCTCCTCTCTGCGGCTGACCTGCCAGTCAATTACACCAGCCGTCCAATAGGTCAACACCATTCAGACTAATTTACATAAATACATCTATGAGGGTTAGATGGAGTGGGTGAGAGTGGAAAGGGAAGGAAGGAGACAGAGTGCAACTGAGCTGTAATAAAATACAGCAGAAATGCCAAAGACTAATATAGACTGATAACTGGGTCTGATTAGCTGATTGTAAGACTATTTAACAGACTGTCTGATTCATTGACTGACTGAATGACCAAGTGATTTGCTGATCGGTTGAATAAAAATTGATTGAGTGTGGTTTCTTACCATAATGAGTTGAAAGACCGTTGGTAGAATCCTACTGTGTTTGATCAACCTGAAAAGGGAAAAGAAAAATACATATTGGAACAGAGGTAGAAAGACGAGGGTGAGGAATTAATTTAATTTAGAGGTAATTCACTGCACTGTTCATGCACACACACACACACACACACACACACACACACACAACTGGGCTGTTTCATCTTCATTAAGGTTGGAGTTCCGCTACAACGACTCCTGTCTGGTACCAGTGGAATTGGGGAAAGAATAGAGACGAAAAGGGGAGACGTGATGAGAGCAGATGAAGTGAGAGGAGGTGAGAAAGGAGAGAGGACATGCGAAGTGTTAAGGAGAAGATGAGGTGAGAGAAGATTACATTTGGCAAATAGGAGAAAGGAAATGAGAGATTAGAGGAAAGGGGGAGAAGATTTGGGCAGAGAATAGAGGCAGGACAGAGAAGTGGAGGAACAAATAGATGGAAGGAGTGAAAATAACATGATATGGATGAATCCACATAGAAAAATTTGATGATAAATGGAGAGGCATAGATAGATGAACGTCTATATAGGTAACGACATCCAGTCTACATACCGATTAAAGTTCTTTGATTTGCAACACAGTACTGTGTGGTTGAGTGTCAACATACATGCACACACACCTTGTGTATGTCTGTCTTTATGTGTTTACGTGAATAAGAAAGCATTCAAACAGGGAATAATGAAAAAAAAGCTAGTTGAAGTCAGACTGATGTTAATATGCTAAAGACAAAACTGTCCACTGATTTAAAAATCTGTCTTAATTTTAACTATGATTTATAGCCTGTCTGGCAGGCTTCAGACCACTTATGGGAACCTTCATTTAAACAAGCTGAACTGTGTGTATCATTCTCACTTTTCAGCAGTCGACCTTGCATTCCACCACTACACAGCGACTGAACTTTAGTTAATGTGATGTCCTCTGTGTATCAACTGGGAGGATATCTTCATTTAATAAAATGGGGTGTTTCAGTAAAAGTGCAAAAATGAGTCACAAGTCCTCATAACCTATGTTCTATTTTTACTCCTTAAATGTTTTTCTTTTATTGGTCTATTGCCTATGTTCTATATGTTTTTTGAGATACTTTTAGTTTCCCTGGTCTATCTGATTACTTTTGCTGCAGTCCTGCAAGCCATTTTGCACGAAATCAATACCAGTTTCATTCTGTCTTAATGTGTGCTGAGAAAAATATTCCCCACACCATTACACTAACTTCTGAGCAAAATAAGCTGACATTAATTGGACTAAGCTGTAGTTCCAGGCTGAAGGGCGTCATGTACCTTATTTCACGTAAACAACCAGCTTCAACATTAGAATTGTTACAATCAACCATTTTTATGCCACCACACCAGCTACAGCTATGGCCAGAGGCATTACGTTTTCGGGTTGTCTGTCCACTTGGGCTCAAGGATGAACTGTTTTGATTTCCTAGGTCAAACGTCAAAAATCAAAGTCATTGGGAACACCTGGCCAATTTTTTTCAAATTTGGTAAAAACTTTCACTTGAACTCAAGGATGAAGTGATTAGAATTTGGAGGTCAAAGGTCAAGGTCACAGTGACCTCACAAAACATATTTCTGGCCATGAATCCAGTCACTAATTATGACAAAATTTTACACAATGACATGACAATCAATATTCAAAAGGTCAAAGGTCAGCTTCTCTGTGATATCATAATGTTCTACAAAAACACTTGAAGCTCTCTGTCAGTCTTCTGTAAAAAAAATAGTCTCTAAGTGAAGACAGCATGTTTCTCAATGGAAATTATTTACTTGCATCATACATGTCAATATAGTGATACATATATACATTTACATATATGAATCTGGACAGACATGGAAACGTGATCTGTAACTTAACTGTTTGGCGGAGACGTACAACTGCAAGGCGGTTCTAATTTTGCATGCTTTGCCATGTATGTTACTTGGATGAGTCTATTCTTGACTGACAAGACTGAATAAGATAGTTCGACGCACAACGTTGTCAAATAATGGATGTTTTTTGTTTGATGTCTGCTCTTAAGGCCAGTCATGCGCACCACTTATATACTGATCTGACAGCATTCAATTGCAATGAAAAGAGGTTTCTTTTTTTTGTTTGTTTGTTTGTTTTGGGGTTTTTTGCCTTTATTACATAGGATAGCTGAAGAGCAGATAGGAAATGGGGTGAAGAGAGGGGGAATGACATGCAGCAAAGGGCCACAGATGGCAGTCAAACCAGCAGCTGCCGCAGAGGGCTAACAGCCTCCATACATGGGGCGGATGCTCTACCAGCTGAGCTACAGGGCCACCCCAAGATGTTTCTTTTTCAGCTAAACAGCAACCATGTCCATTTTCTATACTGATAACGCTCACTGTCTGTAGGAGCAGGTGGCTTATAGGAATGTGAAGTTGTTGATACTGACTTTATCTCTGTAATAGCTGCTTTTTACATGTCATGATGAATGAATCTAGCGATCAAAGATGTACTTTATACTTAGCTCTCTACCCTAAGTTAGACCTTTTATGAAGGGGTAAATATGTGTGTGCATGTGTTTGTGAGTGTGTGTGTGCGTTTGTGTTTACAGATGTGATGGATGGCCTCCCATTAGGTGGGTGACAGGCTGAGAGATGAGAGGACAGGCCAGGCCAGCATGACATGATAAACTGGACCACCTTTAAACTACCAGCCATACATCAATAGACACAGTGCACAACACCAGACATCGAACAAACACAGAAGAGACAACCCTTACTGCATTAGTCATACATCATCAGTATTAGCTTTATAATACAGAATATAAAAACTATCACATTATGAACAACCAATAAGCTAGAATTAACCTCTGCTCTACTAGTCATATAATTCTGCTGTCAGCTCTAAAGCTTAATCTTGGCTGATTTTGAAAGGGAATTGTGGACCTTGTTATTTCAAGTGAAAAGATAATGAACACCAAAGATAAAGTCAGGAGGTTATGTCTTACCATTTGGAAGTTTTAGTCAAATATCTACACTATATCACAAGGCAGTGGAAAGTTCTTCCCTAGAGGATGGTCCAATTATTCATAAATGACACACCTTAATGAGTTTTTGTATCATCTAAAGAATATTTTAAAATATTTTTCATGCATTTATTCACACCAGAGAGCAGCCCAGTAAAACAGACTGTTACATGCAATTACAGACTTTTAGCGTGTGAAAACAACCACTTTGGGGTTGTTAACACCTAATCATTCAACTTAGGTGTCCAAATGACTATGGCAATTTGATGATGTAATGGTTTTGCAAGGTTCATCTATCTCAAGCCATTAACTAATGATAAAAAAGAAAAAAGGCAATAATTACGAGCTGTTGAACATAGAGATTCTTCCACAATCAAAATGTAATAACCAACCCAGTTATATTGAGCAAAAACTGGTTGATAAGCATGGCATGTGTGAAAGGGCTGGGCCACATCCACATACATTTTTGGCAGACAGACACACATATAAGGACATAGAAACATACTTGGGCACACACACATGTAACCACACTGCATAAGGTTCTTTGGCTAAAGGTCATAGTAAATGTAGTTGTTTGAAGGTGTGTCTGGGCTGTGATAATGCAGAGAGAAACAGCAGGCTGCCTTCCCAACGTTAATGTCCCCAATTTACCATCTAATTACCGCTCGGCTGGCTTCATAGCCACACTTATCTAACCAAGACCCAGGCAATTTAATTTCTGATTGTATAACGGCAGTGATGGAGGGAGAGTTGTGGAGAGAGGGCACAGAGAAAGAGGGAAATGTGGACTAATGTTAATAAATTAGAGATGGTGAGAGAAAGAGAATGAGGGAGACAGAAAAAAATGTAAAATATTGTTAATAATGTCAGAAGGAAAAGAGTGAGAGAAAAACAGAGATGTAGAGAGAAGAGTGCTGACACCAATTTGAAAAGTTCACGTCACTCTACTCGTGTCAAGGAAAGAGGGGGATGAGGAGAGGTGGAGGAAGAGGAGGATGGAGACGAGAGGGGTAATATTACTGATAAGAGAAGTAGGGGCTAATTCAGCTATAAGGGTGAACTGTGAACTCTGTTATGGTGGGAGGGATGGATGGAGATGGAGGAAGAGTGGGATATTAGTGATAAGAGGTTTGTTGAGTTATTATATTGCTCAATTAGATAAAATAAGTGTATGAAGGTAGAAAAAGAAATGAGGAAAGGACAAAGCAGAAGGTTAAAAATCATGGTTGTTGTAAATTAATACTTAGTATTGAACGATTAAAGGTGGAACACAGAGCTATGGATGAGCTACAATATTTGGCTATGGACATTTGCATGTCTATGACCACTTTGTGATCCACAAATACTGATAATGACTGCAATATCCAACAGGATATTGGACTTCTTCACAAATAGACACCAGACTCTTCAGATTGGTGGTTTCATGTCCTCCATTCTACTGCTCAACACCAGAGCCCCCTAGGGCTGTGTGCTCAGCCCCCTCCTGTCCATGTTGTACACCCACGACTACAACCCCAGACATGGAGTGAATCCTACTTTGGAGTTCGCGGATGACACCACCATCATTGTCTGGATTTCAAACGATGATGAGACTTCATTTTCAAGAAGAAAACAACAATCTTACAGAATGGTGCAGAGAAAACAACCAACTGCTGAATATCAGCCAAGGAGCGATTGTTTATTTAAGAAAAAAGGACACAAAGACACACACTCCTGTCTACATCAGTGGAGGAGGTGGAGCAGGTGAACAGTTTTCTTATTTTATTTTATTATTTTTAAAATCCACATTATTAAGAAGCCAATTATTTATATTTTCATATTATCATGTGTTTTATATGTATGATAGTAAATTAAGAGCCTTGGAATTTGGACTGATGCCAGAATTTGGTATCTACAGCTGAAAAAACTGCTTATAAGGGAAAGTGCACCCTTTTATCTCCTACTTTCACTCATCTTCTCTTCAAAGCAAGAAAGTGATGCATGTCAATTCATGCTACCTCACCCATTAACACTTCATCCCCTCCATCCTTGTCCCACACCCTTTGTCAACATTTTCTCTTTTTGCTAATGTTATTTTCCCCCTATCAGTCTAATTCAATCTCCCTGCCCATCTCTTTCCTACTTCCTCCTTCTGTCCGTCCTTCACCCCCTCCATCCACTCCTTGACTTCCCCATTCTCTCTTTCTCTCTCTGTCTCCACTGTTTTCACCCTCACTTTCTGTCTCTGTCAACAGCTGAAAAGAGAAGACAGATGACCAGAGAATCAAGACTTACTGACAGCAGCTGTCAGAACACATCTATCAAACACACATACGTCAGCACACGCACATGTGAGTGCACACACACGCACACACACGCGCATGCACACACACACACACACACACACAGGTGAGTCATCTCATGGTTAGCCAAGGGATCAGCAGATTTTCTGTGCAACCAAACCAGGAAACACATCATTACCTCTTTTTATTTAGGTGTCAGATGACTGCTACCTCAAGACATGTTTTTAAATTCCTGAATTGTGAATTACTTTGACATTATGCAGTAGTGAATTTTACTCTAATGCCAGCAATAATTTTGTCTTAGTGTCATATATATTTGAAGAGCATGCAGTACAGTTTTTAACAATCCTCTTCAGGAGTAGATAGTGTGCCAAGATATATCAGCACAATATGTCCAGTCTTTACACATCTTAGCTGATACAGCATCTTATACCTGCCACTAAACTGATTACAAGTGTAGAAAACACTGGCTTTAAGAGAGGTGAAAAAGGTCTTGTTGAATGTAGATTACTAGCAGTGGCGCAGCTGTGCTGATGTTGCTATTAGCCCTGAATGTGCATAAGCTACATCAATAAATAAATTATTATTTGTGTGTGGTGGGTAAAAATCACTGCTAATAGTAAGTGTGTGTGTGTGTGTGTGTGTGTGTGTGTGTGTGTGTGTGTGTGTGTGTGTGTTTGTGTATGTGTGTGCAAGGTTGTGAATAAAAAACAGTTAGTAGTGATTCACAGTGCTGAACTGGGAATCACTGGCCTTGGCATTAAAACACTGCGCAAAGAACACCTAAAATGTGCCTGTGTGTATTTGTTTGTGTGCCTGCTAAGACTCCAAAACACTTCAATACTACCAAACCTTGGTCATGGATAGAGAACCAGAGAATAATAAAGTCAAAGGTATCTCCAGTTAAAGGTCCAGTGTGTAAAATTCACTGGGATTTATTGGCAGAATATGTCAAACATAGAATATAATATTCATAAGAGAACTATAGGTTCTCCTGCATACTTGGGATGGTAGAGTGACATGCTCACTGCTAGATGCCACTTAATTCTAGACACTGGACTTTTAAGACAGTGGTTCTCAACCAAGGGGGTTGCAAGATCATTGTTGGGGTGCTGGCTGTGGAGAACAAAATATTGTGGCAAGCAGCATGGAATGAGAGTTAGGATTCAGCTCTCAGCATTGTCACCCCCTTAGAGACATTCAACATAAGGGACAGGCACTCAAAAATATGTAAAATACAGTGGGTCTCAAGAAATCCAACATCCATCCATATCAGTCATGGTTAAAACTATAAACCAGCACAAATTTGGTAATTACCAACATAACCCAACATGTTCTAAACAGACACAAATACTAACCAAAAGTAACATTTGCATTTTGTAACATAAAACAGCAAACAAAAACTACTCAGTCCTGCACGCATGATGGGAAATAAGGGCCTCTGTTAGACTAGGGAATGGTTTTTACAATATAGTGCCTGGACCAGGCTGTACCAGGGGACCATGAACACCAACCTGATTATTCTGGGGGGTTGAGAATCACTGCTTTATGAAACATATTGTCCACATAACATTTCAGTTACTATAAGAGGGAATAATGTTTGCTCATAGATGGATCCATGTCTAGAAGAAGCTGACCAGCATCTATACAGCATATTTGCTTGTATGTTTGTGCTACTGTGCACAAGACTACTTCATTGTCTGTTTAATACAGTTTTCTCTACTCTTGGGTGTAGGTTATTTTTCTGATAATACTTTGGATTGTAATTTAAGGTAAACTGAGATCGCATTTGGTATTGTGACGCCTTAACAGGTTTTTCTGTGTGTGACTGAAGTGTGTGACTGATTGAGTGCTTGTGTGTACACTACCTGCAGATCTGCGTGCTGTGTTCAGTCATCGATACCAGGAGTTTGAGTGCGTAGAGTGGGATAGGCTCTGCTGCTCGAAGAAGAAACTCATACCTAGGCATAAACATGCATGAGTACAACGTTTGGCTTTCGTAGTGTTAATAATTAATGTACTGTTCTGATCATTAGTAACAGAGTGTAAACTGGAACAGATCTGGGGAGAGGCATGGAGAAGAGGGGGAGGGGAGAACTAGAGTTATAATAAGAGAAAGAGAGAAAAGGAAATGTGGGAAGAGGAGCAGAGGAGAGCATTTGAGAGGCAAAGGGGGGAGGAAGAGGAGAGTTGTGAGTGCAAGTGCGAGAAATGGGGGTGATGATAAAGGTGAGGAAGAGGTAACACATGAGGCAACCCTGAGAGAGAACATTTTAAAAAGGGAGATAAAAATAATAATGGTATAAGAGGAGACAGTATAGATCCACATAGATGATGCGCAGGAAAGAAAGAAAAACACACCACAAATGTGTCTATTTTGTTTTTGTTACTCTGTCATGATGTGAACTCCATTTGTCTGCCTTCACTCTCCGTAGATTGTATTATCATTTGATGTCAACACTCATAAAGACAGATGCTTGTCAGTTAGCTGTATCTGATAAGTACAAGGATGTGACGTGGACCCTTAGAAGCAGGACGCAAAACACGAAATATTCTATATATTCCATTGTAAAGTACCAGAGGTATCAATAAATCATTACATTATTTGTATCCATAACAAAACTATCACCTGCTATGAAACCCAAAGAAAATTAGTTCATCATCATAGAATTATGATGGTTGGATATCCCTGTTTTCATTTCAACAAATGAGGGTCTTACTTCCTCTAAAGCTCAGTTCTGACATTATTACCTGCTCTCACTGAGCTACAAAGGCTTACATTATTTTTGACCTGGCCACACTGTACTCCAGCTATTCTGGCCTGTATATTGTGTCGATGTACAGGTAGAATTCACCAAAAAGAGTGCACTTGCATAGGTCATTGACTAGGTTGGACTTCATAGAACATTGTCTTGGTTGTGAAAGGGGATTTAAAGGAAACCTCATTTCAAAATTGAGAAAAAAATCATTATGATCAAATACTGACAAAACAATTTTGACGATGGTCTCATTTACACTAATTGTATTAATGGTGTATGAACGCTAAATTGCTCCTCCTAAAAAAAATAAAATTAAGTAAAAGGGGAAACCTGTCAGTGTTAGACAAACCTTGGAAGCAGAGATTTGGTGATGAGGGCTATGATTTGACTACAGGAGATTCCATTATCTATTCCTTCTGGTGCTCTTCCTCCTTCATCTCTTCTCTCTTTTTTTTCTCCATCCCCTCATCTTCCTCAATTCCGTTACTTTCGTGGACCAGCAGGGCGAGACTAAGTTCAGACAGCACCCTCAAAACAAACACAGACCACTCCACTGAAATGCACACAGAGAAAGAAAGAGAGTATTAATATAGTATGCAAGAAGTGTTTAGAATAATGTATGTGTGTGTAGTCAGTAGTGACTTTTGAGCCAACACATTGGCTGGGAGAATGTTTCTTAGTTGCATTTTTGTTTCCAAGTGGACCATAATATGCACTTGACAACAGTATAACATCACAAGACTATTTCTCTACTTGGAAATTGTTCATTTAGAGGCAACACTAATGTGAGATTCAACTATAAGATGTCAGCAGAGCTTGAGACTGAGGGAACAAGATGTTCTCCATGATGGAGAGAACATTGTGTGGTTCAGGTCCTACCTATTTTGTGACACCTGAAGTTGCTTCTTGTCTTCTTGAATCCATATTTTTCACAAATATTTTACACTCTGCATGTATCTAATTTTGTTATCATGATTTATATATACTGTGGGTTTCTTTCATTATCAAGGCTGAGGGGGGTGGGCAATTGGGCTGTCGCTATAGCCGCCCCACAGCTCTGGAACAGCTTACCTTTTTCAATTAAAGGTTCCCCTTCTGTTGACATTTTTAAGGAAAAACTAAAGACCCACATGTTTTCACAGGCTTTTGAGAGTCCTTAAGGCTGCAGTAGGTAGAAAGCCTAAAAACAGTTGATTGTTGAGTCTCATCTGAGTTAGGTTCCGTTTTCTCCATCCTTAGCCCCTCCTACCAGACAAGCAGCACGCGTTTCATGTGTGCAGGCAACAATTTACTGAGGCATGAACAAGCACAGACCGACAGACATCAACTGTCTGTAATAAAGCAGACACCTGACAATACAAACAGTGACAGAGGAGAGAAACTACATTTCAAAGCACATCAGTTCAGTTGAAATTACAGAAGTACTAAGAGCTGAACATAAAGAGACTTTTAAAAATGTGCTTATCTCTGCTCTCCTGAACACACATGAGCTTAGTATCACAACACTCACTTGTTCGAGGGGGAGAAAAGGAGGCTCATCACAGTTTGGCCACGGTCAGCGAGACATGACCACAGCCTGCTTGCAGGCGAGGCAGGCTCGCTTTGGGTTTTTTTGGGGGAAATTTTCATTATTGGAATCAAGGGTCTAAACATAGAGGGGTTGTGTACTGTAAAGATTGTGAAACCTCCTGAGGCAAACTGTGATTTGTGAAATTAGGTTATATGAATTAAAGTGACTAGACTCGATGTTCGGTGGCAGGTTTTGACCAGTTTAGTGTGTGAACAGTAGTGTATTTTATTGTAATAATTTCCTTCTACAACTAAATTAAAATGTACATAAATATCCCAATAACCTGAACTGAGTAAAAGCCAAACAAATAGAGCAAGCAAGACAGTATAATATTATACTAAATATCATACCATCATACAGTATGTAGTACAAATACATAGATACTAAAATATCTGTCTACTTAGACAAACAGAGGAGGACTCAACACTACAACCTCTTTTAGAGCAATAGCGTGACATGACAACAAGGACAGGTCACAAAGAAACAGTATCAATAGCTCACACACAAGGACGTCGTTTTGCCCTGAGAAACTGGCTCCACAAAACATACTCCTACTCTGTCATGCTGGGACCTACAGATACCCAAACGTAGTGACTCACTGAGGGTCAAAAAAAAAAAAAAATACTGCAGTGGATAATTGAAATGACACTTTTCACTGGATACTGCAATTCCTTAATGCAAAGATATTTATATATTTATAACCTAACAGATTCAAGGTTTGCCTCTGTTGTTTACCATGTATCCTCTTCTTTACCATCTCTTTTCCCTACACATCTTTATTAATCCATCTATTATTTGTCTGTCTATCTATGAATGTATGTATAGTATCTATCTCTCTCTTTAAAATCTTTTTTTGAGCAATTTTGCCTTTGCTTGGTAATAAACAAGAAATAAGAGGAAAGAAAGGGGGTGTGACAGACTACAAAGGTCCCTGGCTGAGCTATTTGATTCTTCCTCTGTTCTTCTTCTTCCTCCTCCTCCCTCACTTTGACATTTGCTTCCATTTCCACTCTGTCTGGTTCTCACTTCCCTTTCTCAAAAATGGCCCACCATCTTTCTTACCATTTCCGCTAAAAGCCAGTGTTGTCAGAGGAGGCAGGATGGCATCCACAACCTTCAAGAGACATAAACAGACAAAAAACTTAGCACATATCACACTCTATTGGTCCTGTAGTAGAGCAATTACAATATGGTGTTGCACACATTCATCTGCAGATAATGGCTCAGTGCGGTGGACATGAAACAACTCACGTCAAAACTGGCTGAAATTCTGTGGCAGTAGAAAATTACCTTGTAGAAAATGTACCTGAAAAACTACCAGCAATGTCCAGGTTTTGATATGTAAAAGTTCACATTCAATCTTATTGTTGACCATAAACAGTATAAATATTATCAGTGGTTCAATGTGGCCCCATGTTCTCTCCTTTTAATATATATCAATAAAATCATTTTTTCCTCTTCTGTCTACTTAATATACAGCAAATCTGAAAGCAGGATACATTTTTACATTAAACTAAATAGAAGACACTGTACTATATTAATTCAGTGGGCATCAACCACACAGTCACTGTCACAGAACCAATTACAATCTGGTGTTGTATACATTGATGTGCAGATAATGACTCAGTGCAGTGGATATGTACAAGTCATGTCAAAATAAGTTCAAATTCTGTGGCAGTAGAAAATTACCTTGAAGAAAATGTACCTGAAAACTACTGACAATGTCCTGTAGGCTTTGATATGTAAAAGTTCATATTCAATCTCACTGTTGAACATAACAGTATAAATATTATCAATGGTTCAACCTGGTCCTCTCCTTTGAGGGAAATAATATATCAACAAAAGCAATTTCACCCTTTCCTCTTCTGTCTATTTAATATACAGCAAATCTGAAAAACCGGATATATTTTTACATTAAACCGAATAGAAGACACTGTACTATATTAATTCAGTGGGCATCAACCACACAGACCACTGCCACAGAGGATCAAATTACTATGGAAATGCACTGTTGAATGATCTCTTTGATCAAACACACAAACACACACACACACAAATGTACTTCCACAACTGTCAGAGCCCTTATTTAGGCAGAATCTGTATTGCATGAATTTGCATGATTACTAATATTACCATAGAAACAACACTAATGCTGAGTGAGTGTGTGTGAGGTCATTACACTGAAAGCCAGAGAAAGGAAACTACAAAGGATGTTGTCCACCACTTAATGGTGTGTGTATTAGTATCACAACCATCAAAAGACTGGATAGAGCATGTGTGTGGGGAGAAAGGCTTGGTGCAATTTCTCTGAACTGTGAACTATGGGTGACATGTCCTCTCACTGTCTGAAATCCTTTCTTGTCCCTGGTCTCTGTTTCTGCTTTCTTGCCTAGTTACCCTTCTGCCAATTATACAAGTTCTGCAAAAATACAGTTTTTGCCCATCACCACCACTGTAACTAAAGATGAATTCCCTTCACTTTGTTTTGCAGTCAATGCCAAAATAGCTATATACAGCACATAAAGTCATATTATACTGGATATACTTTTTATTTGAACTTTTTTTGACTATTTGGAAATCACAGTCAATATCTGGTCTTCTGTAATTCTATGTCTTTCTCCTCTAGCAAACAAACTAACAAACCTCATGTGTACATTGTTGATTAGGAAGTGCACAAAAATATTTTTTTCCTTATATGCCTGCTGTGCTGCTGACACTACTGCATATAATTAATTCAACAACAAATACACTATTGTTAGCATGCAGCTCCTAGATACAGACATGCTCAATATATCTCAGTCTTACTAGAAGACTGAATGGTTGTCACTACAGCAGACCCAGTTTAAAAAGAGGATGCTGCTTTTATTTATTTACAAAAGTGAGATATTCGAGTAAAGTGAGATATTCGAGTAGTGTTAATCAGCTTTGTTAACTGACTCAATTCCATATTGTTTGATATGACCAGTTGGTATGTCCCATAACTAATAAATTGTTATTCATTGTGGTGGTGTACTCTATTTATTATATAGAAAACTGTTTTATTCCTTTCTTGTTCTTGTTTTTTTTCCATTTTATTCTAACTAAAAGTTGGTCTTTTTCTCTGGATCTCGAAAGACGCTAACATAACCCAAAAATTAATGAACCAAACTTTGTGGCTGAATGTATATTGAGTGCAATAACATGCTCAGTGACTGAACACAATTTTAAATTGCATTTGTTTACAGCTGTTTGTTCAGATTTTAAAGGTCTATATAGCCTATAAACTGTTTTAACTGCTTTTCTATATCACAGTTCAATGACACATTAAATCGGCTGAGACACTTAGTGAATTCCTCACAACAACGTTTGCCATAGTATGGAAGCAGCTTGTTGAAAAAAAGGCTGTGGATGCAAAACTTAATGCAAACTTTACTTTGTGACCAGGATGCAGAGATGTAAACTAAGTCAAACATGACTGTGTGTCCTTGTCCAGCAGGCAATACAATTTAATCTGAGCTGGCTGGTGGTAATTAAAGTGTCTTCCTGTGTTATTGACTATCAGTAGCAGCAAGCCTCCTCTTTGCTCCTTTCCTCTGTTCCTCATTTCTTTTCTTCTCACTCCCTCCATCCTGTCTGTTTCCTGCTGCACTCCACTTCCATACGTCAATAGTCATTAAACACAATCTCATCACCCCCTCCCATGCACATACACGTATGCACACACAGAAACAAACATAGAGCTGATGAGGCTCTGTTCGTTCAATAGTTGATTAGTGTCTCGCCTAATAGTGCACAAGTTGAACCTCTGTCCTCTTACCACTAACAGACAGGTTTAGTCGACTGGAAGACAAACACTGAATATAAAACCACCATATTAAATGTACAAAAGCTGGAACTATTCATGGACACACTTCAAAGGATCAGTGTGTAGGATTTAGTGGCATCTAGCGATGAGCTTGCAGATTGCAAGCACCTCGTTTCACTCTCCCCATTTAAATGTGTAGGAGAATCCACAGTGGCAGCAAAACTCTGGAGGGATCCTTGAATGGATCTGTGCCCTCAGTAGATATAGATGGCTCATTGTATGGTAAAAACACGACACCGATTTTTATTTTCAGATGATATGCACTAAAGAAAACATACTTACGAATATGCTGTTCCCTTTCTGACATATTCTGCCAATAAATCCCAGTGAATCATACACACTGGACCTCTAACATACTCCTGACAATTTTTATAGCTCTCACTCTGCAAGCTTTCTAGCACAGCAAAGCAACTAATGTATCACTTATGTTTTTTGTAAATGAGCAAACAACAGTAAAAAAAAAAAATGCATGTTAGAAATCTGACAGTCTGAAGTATAACAGAATACCAGGATGATGACAGGTCGTCTCAGAGGTAACGTACTGACATTTGTGAGATACCTGTCCTACATTTCTTTACTAAACTCTCAGCAGACAGTCAATCAGTTAGACAGACAAACTGGTAGCCATTGAGACATTGAAATACTAAAACAGACAAACAGCTGTATCAGTTAGACAGACAGTGAGACAGACAGGAAGTCAGTTACTAATCTGCCTGCATGCATACTTACAGCACTATGATGCAGAGTGGTGAGAGCATGGTGCTGACTCAGGACTTCCACGATGGACAGACATGTCCTAATCAACTCCTCACATACTGCTGCACCTAACAGGGTACCAGATATCAATTATCTCTATTCAATCATGTCCTCAGTAAAAGTGTAGGATGGCCTACAAGTTGACCAGTAACTGAACTCCCTGCACTGATAATATTGCCTTTAAGCAAGGCACCAAACCTCCTCAGCTTCATTCAGATGTAGTGTTCTGTGGCTGACCCTGCCAACTGCACCTGACCTTATGTACGGGCCTTTGAATTTCCAAGATGCCACAGATGCCACATCATCTGTCTCTTCAAGGCTATATGTATCTTTCTGTCCTTACCTTTCATTGATATATTTTTTTTAATGATCCAAAGGCTTAGGATGCAGCCTCCATAACTAAACAATGTATCTTAAAAAAACTTATGACAAAGTGACAGTTTTCACCTAGAGAATCCATCATTCGTTACATTTAGTCTTTATTTAAACAGTGAAATACACTAATTATAAAATTTCAGTTACAAAGAAAAAGAGCAGGGTAAAGCAGAGTTAAGACAGGTAAAATGATTGTTGATGAATATAAAAATAAAGTGAATGCAGAGTAAACTTCCTCTTTATAACATGCGTGAACATTTTGAACGTAATTGACAAAGTAACTTACCCAAAGCACTGCTCAGATTTGTTTCATTGGACTCTATAGAGGTGATATAGTTCTGTGAGAAAGAGAGAAGGTAGAAATAACATATTAACTAAATACTACAGCAAAAGTTGGTCAGCAAAGTTTTTTACATTATAATTAGTGATGGTTGTTTTCATTTTTCAGATATGTACTGATCACTATGTGCTGTGGTGTGTTTTGGTTCCCAGGTTTCTCCCTGCCTAAATATTTAATGATTGCAATGCATATCAATTCTGTTTTTATGTTAGATGGCATAATGGCCTGAACTTTTTAAAATATATAGAGATACTATATATTTTAACTTGAAAATGAATTGAAATTCAAAACATCAGCACACCCTGGGTTTAACAGCATTATTGTTTTGCCTTCAGTTTCTAAAACAATCACTCTGCTGAAGAGCCAGTAGCGTTCTTATCTAAACATGAATATTACTAATGCTGTATTACCAGATACTTACCAGCAGCAATCCAACCTGGGCAACAAACTCTTCAGTTACTATTTGAGATCTAAAGACCTGTGAAAAGACAGAGATTCAGTCACACAGACAAACAAGGAAGGGGTGATGGGACAACTAAGAGAAGAGGGAGGGTGAAGAGCAGGAACACACATAACGTTTTTTTTTTTTTTTTTTTTTCAGAATAGTATATCACCATGCATGATGTTTCGGGCCCAAACCCTTCATCAGACATGTCTGATCAATCACTACAAGGAGCAGTTTCTGATGTGCAGACTTAATTTTATACTTCTGTATCTGCATTTTTGTCCAGCACCCAGTACTTATCGTTTTTGGATGTATGTGCTGTTTTTTATTTTTTTTAGCCCAAACATTAAAATCAAGCAACAAAGACAAGTTGTTTTGGTCAAGTTACTGTACCTGTGATGAAAGAAGTTCCAGCACTACAGACACTGTAGGCAATGTGTGCTTAAGCTGTCTGCTCTGAGCTGTTGATGGGTGTCTCCTCCCAATCACACCTCGTAATGCACATAAGGCATCTTCTAGAGAAGGGAGAGGAGACAATACAAGGAAACACAAGAGGAGATGAAAAAGAAACGGGAAACAGGATGCTGCTGGGAAGTATCAGAGTCCTGTCCAGTAATAGAGACATTTCCCAGTACTGGTATTAGTATCGGAAAAATTCTAGAAATAACTTTTTTATTTCATAAATCTAAAACAAAAAGAAGAGCACAAAAAGAGCATTTGTGACACAGATAAAAACACTTACATTTTCCCATTAACCTGAAATTCCATTAATATTTTTTACAAAAGTAACAAAAGTGAGTACATAAATGGATGAGCAGAGAGAGAAAAGGACAATGTTGAGTTGCTAAATTGATTTGCAAATTGATATCAACATGTTGCTGAATTATGCACAGACCATATGTGTGTGTGTGTGTGTACCCAGTATCAGTGGTGCAGTGCTACTCAGATGTACAATCAGTAAATCCAGACACTGAGACAGGTATCCTGATTGGCTGGGGTTCTCTCTGAGGGGAGTGGCTTTGCGCAGGTCTCTCTCCATGTACATCACAAGTCTAAATAGAAAGAGACACACATGCATCACACATCACATCAATGTATTTAGCATTATTGATAAATGAATCTCGCAAAGATGCAGACATTTTTTTCACTCTGACTGCTGTTAGTTTTCATACTTTCATGTATTCTTGCTCCGAAGCATCATCTTAATGACTAACATAAATGATGAAATGTTGCAGACACATCAACAATGTTATTCATGTCAATGAGATATAAAATTTTGAGAAGATGTATAAAAAGAGGGGTCTGAGAGAGATACAGACAGGCGCTGAGTTTGAGAAACATTTTTATTCTTCTCAGACTGCTTGTATTGAACAGTAATCAATAACATTCTATTCACAAATTCAGAGCAGAGCGGAAAGGTTACCACTGCTAACTGATATTCATTACTGACACACAAACACACCCACACATATGTGTACAAGCACAAACAGCATGAATGCAGATACAAGCAGAGAGATTCAGAGAGGTCATATTAGTTAACAAATATTGATTCTAAGCTTTAGAGTGGCAACAGTGTAGGGGCAGTGGGGGATTACTAATTCAGTATTTTTCCTTATAATGCTGCATAAAAGATTAGCAGTCAGGGTTTACAGTTATAAGGAGTCCAACACAGTTTCTGTTAGTATATCAGGGATCTAGTGCATTTCAGTGCAGCTCTAATAGTAATTGTTGGATTTTCCTCTACTGTTATGGGTTTAGTGCAAAGTAAAGCCAAGTTGGTAGCAACAGCGTTAGCTCCTCAGGTATGAAAACAAGTACTCCCAACAATACCTTATTAGCATGTTGTAGATATTTAAAAACAATGACAGATGTAATAATGACAATGGACAATAAATGAATGCACACTGCAAAGAAGAAAATGATAGCAGAAAGAAAGGAAGGATTTCAGACATAAGGCAGCATGAGCATCAAAAAATGTTAAGGCCATGTTCAGCTCCAGTTCAATGAAGGTCTTCTACATGGATAATTTCAGTTAACTACTTTAAATGATCTAGAGTTTATAAATAGTATATTCAGCTTTTGAAAAAAAAAAGAAAAAAGAAAAAAAAAACAAGCACACAGTATATTCATCTCATCTCAAAACAATCATAACTGCTCTGTGAGAGGAGGCAGTGAGACTGATTTAAACTCAACACTTGGCAGAGGACATATGTATCAGGAGCCAAACTGGGTCAGTAAGGCAGCTGGTGGTGGGTAGCTCAAGTATTCCTACTGCATTGATGCAAGTGTGTATGATATGAAAATAACTTGTGATTTAAAATATACTACTAATAACTACTGCAGAGTAAGCTGGTGTAGTTTTGCTTAAAAGGTTTGTTTGTATATCAAGTTTGTCAAATGCTGCTTCCACAGTAGCTACACTTTCTCCTGTAGACTGTGGGTTAAATCTGCCCAAAAGATGTTTTGTTGTTTGTGGATGAATGTTTTAGATACAACTAGAGTTAGAATGCAGAGATGTGTTGAACGCTGTAATTGGACTGTAATTTAAGTTGCCTCATATATAGCATGGATGTTACAAGGGAGGGAGTGGTTTGGAGGAGGAAAATACAGTATGGGAGAGGGTGCATTTTCAAAATATTTGCTTATAGGCCTATCTCAAAAGTTGCCTAATGGGGATATAAAGATCCAGTCTGTAATGTTTTGAAAAGTTTGCCTTAATGTTAAACAAGACAAGAGTCTACAGCCATGCTAGCAGCCCTGTGAAACTGTAATTTGGCATAGTGGCGAAGAAAGATGTTAACATCAACTGCTCACAATGACAATGCTGACATGTTAATAGTAGTTACAAGCAGCTTTTTCAATTAGCCACAAATTACAACTGAGGGTGATCAGAATGTGATAAGTTTTGCAGGTATTTGGTTATAACAGAGAGAACTCTGACCTGATGATAGTGCTAAATGAAAAGTTAGGGATCACCAAAGTTATTACAATTTATCCTAAAGTGAACTTAGCCAGTCAGAGTTAGCTGTTAGCCTGTTAATCAAGGTTAGCGTCACAGTAGGTTCATGATCTGTGTTTGAAATTTGGTGTTGCGGTGACATTACATTTAGTTCAAGCAAAATTCTATCTACAACAACACAACAGTTAACATCATCTGATAACCTCAAAAGCCTTGAATGCAACATTTTTTATTCTAAAATAAAATAATTACCAGTATACCCATACTACTGTGCAGGTACAGTCTGTCTGTCTGGGAAGTTATTTGACTGCCTGTATTTCTAACCAGCTCAATGCCTGCTTGCTGTCTGTCTGCCTATTTGTCTCTCTGCTAGACTTCTGCCTGTGTGTTCCTGTGTTAGTCTTGCAGTCATTTTTTCCCGATTGCTAAATAAAGAGAGACAAACTTGCCACCTCTCTGTCAGTCACTGTGGGAGACTCACAAAGTACTCACACACAACTGACCTACAAGTGGCCCGCTCGGTGTGTGTGTGTGTGGACTGCCTCTGTTGAAAGCCATCACACTCCACTCCCAATGGCAATCTTGACACTTCCTCAGTGAGGCCTGCGCAAGTTTATCTCATAGAGACAAAAAACACACACACACACACACACACACACACACAACACACACAAGAACACACACATTTTCACGCCACTGAGGAGCTAATTAAACACAACGTGCCTGGGTGAGAGCAGGACTGAGAGAAAGACGTTGTGTCTGTGTGTGTGGTTGAATCATGCAGAGTGCTCGGTGGGAGAGAGACAGGCAGGTCAACTCTGACAGCTCCAACACAGTCAACAGTGAACAGAGGGAGAGCAAGGAAGAGGAGAGAGATGGAAATTGTGTGTATAACTGAGAGAGGGAGAGAGGAGAGAGAGAAGAGAGAGAGAGAGAGAGAGAGAGAGAGAGAGAGGAGAGAGAGAGACAGGTGGAAGAGGTGAAGAGAAAGTGAAAAATAAAAAAGCCTTCATATTGTTTTGGAGTCACGTGCAAAATAATGTTTTGTTCAGACTTTTAGGAATATAGTTATTATTAAATCTAAATATAACAAAGCAAAGCCATTATAACAAAATATCAACCATATGATACTCTGGTACAGAGCTGTAATGTCAAAGAGAGGTCAAATCAAAAAGATCCTAAATAAGGTAATCATGCCACTTCATTTCCTTTCACACTGCAGAATATGTGTACTAGTTCTAAATGACAAAGACATGATTATAACTATATAAATATGACTATGGTTTGTATATGGTATCTACGACTTTTACTATCTATTTTTTATGGTTTAGTGTTTAGGCAGTTAGTGTAGGACAGTGGTCTGCAACCTGTGGCTCTGGAGCCTCATGCATCTCTTTTGCCCCTCTCCAGTGACTCCCTGCAGCTGTGACAAAACATTAAATGGAAATAAATCTCATCTAAACATTTAAATTTTCACTCATCATTGTTGTAGGCCTTAAGCAACACTTGCATTCTCGAACTGTATAAAATCTTAGCCTAAACACAGAATGAAATAATATTTTGTCAACTAAAATGGTCGTCATAGCCTACGTCTATGGCTCTGCGTTTTCCTCAAAATTTTTCTAGTGGCTAGTCTTACGTCTCCCTAGCCTAGCTATGGATGCCAAATCCAAAAAAAAAACAAAAGTCTCAGAAGAAAGTAGAGAATTTAATAGTTGCTGCTCCTGACAGATTTTTTTCTTTTTGGGCCAAAACTGGCTCTTTTGATAGTAAAAGTTGCTGACCCCTGCTGTAGGAAAAAGTAATGTAGGCATGTGTTAACAAACTGCAGCTATGGGATGCTACTGCCAATTTAAAATTTGGAAACAAAATGTTTACTTTTTTTCCCCAACATATTTGTGGATCTGTCCACAAACATTTTGTTTTAAACATTTCCAGCTGAGATCTGCTCCCTTATTTCCTTCTTGCATTGCATTTTGGGACATAAGTGTTCACTGATGCCACACTCAAAAAGCAAGTGAATTTATTATGCATAATGACATCTTTAAGGATACTTACTTTTGTCAGATTTTAGGTATGAACCCACTACATACTCAAAACCTAATTAGAGCTGTTATGACATAGAGTTCAGACACAGCTTATACGACTGTAATTTAAACTTGTATACAAGTATAAAAAAGAATTAAAACATTTAATGACTTGTCTTGCTGCTGACATAAGGGAGCTCCCCACAAGGAGAGGTTTTGTGGTTATAAGGTAACCATGCCGCTTTATAGAAAAGGCAGTCTGGTAGTTCACACATGTATGTCAAAGAGTGATAGCTGAGAAAGAAAAAAATCTTTAGTTAGAAAAACAAAGACAGAGAGAGAAAGTAAGTCAGAGGCATTTCAATACAAAAAAGAAGAAACAAATATAGTGAGAGAAATAATAAGAATGCGTAAGAGGAGAGACAACAAGGAGAGAGACAGTTATAAGGATCCATATGTCAGTAATCTAGGGCATCTTTTTCAACTGAAATACCAACTGGTCATAAATTATCAGGGGAACTGGCTGTGTGTGTGAGTGTGTGTGTATATATATCATGCATATGCATCTGATCATGTGGACTATGCACATTTACAGCTGCACTGCAAGTTAGTGAGGGGTGAAACACAGGACAACCAGCTAATGAACCATTTGAAGTTTCAGTAAAGTTACAACATACAGCAGCATAAACTAAATGTCCAGGGTCCATACATTTATATTATCATTCCCACGGCTGCTGTGCTAGTTAATGCAAAGGTTACGCAGAGTACGTCTGCCTTGCCAACAACCCCAGGCGCAATTTTCATGAAGGAAGTTTCCCTTCTAAAAGCAGGCTGCTTTAAATAACAGATAACTGTGTTGAAAAGCAATCTGAGTGCTTGTAACAGAATGTGAAACCTCTGATTCAACATAAATCACTCCACAAAAGCATGCAAGCCCTGATTTGGTGGTTTATTAGTCTAATAAATTTTAACCCAGTTTATTGTATAACATGTCCACACTAAGTCAGTTAAAGCTTTTTCTCTCTGTCTACATTAAGCTGCTGTTTTCCACACCCAAAATGAACACTTTTCAAAAATGCTCTCTAGAGTAAGTAAATCTGAAAATACCAGTCTTGCAACTTAGTGTGGACAGGAGAAAACAGAGCTTGAAAGTAAACATGCAGTGAAGAAGCAAACTGTCTGTAACTCTTGGGACAACCTGAAAACAGTAATGTGGACTAGAACTGCAACAATTACTCGATTAATTGATTCGTCATTCCAAAAAAAATTTTCCAACTATCTACTATAAATTAATCTTTTTCAGTCATCTTCAGGCAAAAATATCAAACATTAGCTGGTTCCAGCTTCTTAAATGTAAGGATCTGCTGCTTTTCTTTGTCATTATCTAATCCATGATATCAGACATGTGTGAGTGTGTGTGTTTGTGGGTGTGTGTGAGTGAAAGGGCCTGGAGCTAATCTCCAATACTACTGGATCCATCAGCCTCATATCTTTTATGCACATTCATGACTGTGTGCTGAAGGACCTCTGTGATTCACAATTTTTGAAAATCCTTGAAAAGCATTCTCTTATGTATGTAATTAATTATATGCAATTAAATTACAAAATAAATACAAATGTAATCTCTTACAGTCACTGAGAAAAAATATATAATTAAATTAGACTTACTAATCAAAATGTTGGTGGGTTACATCCAAACCAGGTTGCCTGGCAGGGATCTGCACTCTACTGAGTGCAATTTTATAGTTTCAGATTGTGATTTAGCAGCAGGGTAAGTGCACTCCTTTAGTTCATTATAATAAATGAAGCGTCTTTGGATTTTGGACAGTTGGTTGGACAAAAGAAGCAATTTCAAGATGTCATTTTGGGCTCTGGGAAAATGTGATGAGCATTTTTCAAAATCTTTTCACGATTTATAGACAAAATTATTAATGGCGAAAAATAATCAACAGATTAATCGAAAGTCAGTTTCATGAGTAAACAGTGTTTTCAGATATAGTAAAATACAGTGAATGTAGTCTTAGTCCACAGTCAAAATGAAAAGCACGTAAACTGCCAAAAGTGAGCCATCTTCCCTCCCAAGCAATCAATAAAACACACTAGCCACCTAGAGCGACTCTTGGTCCAACAGGACTGCTTGGCTGAAATTAGACATTGTAGAATAGAAACAAATTAAGTATGTATAATAACTGAATGGGTAGAGAGTACAAATAATTTTTTTTTCAAATGAATAATATCGAAAAACAAAAACAGGGAGCACAATTTTGGATTTGCCCATCCCACACTGTATACTGGAGGGGAATTTAGTTTTAGCTATAGCATAGCTGGGTAAGAGAACACACTCTGAAAGCTACAACTAAATAATTAAAGGGGAATCCCACCCTGAAATGGAATTCACAAATGCTATTTGTTTGTTCTCTGACAGTTCAGTCTATGTGTGAACATGGGCAACTACATTCCAGAGAAACTAATTAGCCAGTGGTCTGACAGACTGAGTGGAGTTATGAGCAAGCTTCACTGGTCCAAACCTCAGTACAGACAGTCAGTAGGAGGGTTCAGGGGGTATACTATGAAAATAGAGCAGTTACACAGACAGATCCCTATTAAACATTACAGTATAGTGCAGTTAAAAAGAGTGACTCCTTAATCAAACACATTTAATTATAGTTGAAAGGTCAGCCTCTTCCTTAGTAAACAGAACAGATCAACCACTGTTCTCTTCCATTTCATCGCATGGTTTATCATAGGGTCACATAGATTATTACTTTCCACTGAAGAATAGCCAAACCTTAAAGACACATTTTGCAGGCTTTTCCTAAAAACAATGTATAATCTCATAAAAATAATCCCTCTCAATAATCTCTTATGACCCTCTACAACTGTGTGGTGGTGTCTGTACCAGTAGACACCCTGTCCTCTGCCTATTTGTACATTATTATGCTGCATCTGAGACGCAAGACATCTGTACTTGATGAACCTGAGAATGAGACTCAACAATCAATTATCTTTCTGGGGTGTTCACAAATGACAAATTCTGCATATTCTGCCTTTAATATTTACTTTCAGTTCAATTAACTCTGGACATCCACTAGGGCTAGGAATATTGTATTAGATAGTCATACAACCATACTTGGTCACAGTATGTGACAAAATGTGAGCTCCTTTCTAGTTGTTGCTCAGTTAATCCGATAAAACAGATATAGTAATATGTATAATAATCTGGATACCAGGTGGTTTTAATTACATATTACTGAGAAAGCGACCTTGTCAATATGTGTGAGTGCATGTGTGCACCAGTGTGTGCATGTGTGTGGGTACGAGAGAGTGTGCATTTACCTGTGCTGACAGCAGTAAAGCAGTGTGTGAGTGTTGTCCTGTATTAGCAGCAGCAGTAGTAGTAATGCTTTGGCTCTTGTTACTGTGGAGGGACTCTCTACACAGCGCAGCACCTTCAACACCAAATCCTACAAGAGACAAACACACAAATGAATAAAGAGAAAGTCTTCCTGACTGGTTGTGAATGATTCTGCTGGTGTACAGTCCAAGACACTATACTCTGCAGTCAGCTATATGAAACAACACTGCTAAGTATCACCTAAATTTTTATGTGGTAACATCCCAACTAAGTAGGTTGACTAAAAGTATAAAGAGAAAAAAAGTTTGCTGAGTGTCCATAGTGCTATGTTCCCAGTTTATCAAAATACATTACTGCAATGTATCCATATAATGTATTCAAATAAATAAGAAATCATTCAATTTAACATTTTCCCTAAGGTGTTCAGAAAAAAAAAAAAAAAATCTGACGCTGTGTCCACTAACAGGCTAAAACTTAATCATCTCAGACTCCACATTATCACACATGTGCACACAACACACACATTCACACACAAACAAACGTGTATGCCTAAAGCTACTTTAGACATCCATTCACTCAGCATAAACTCAGCGACAGTAACTGGTTGGAAAAATTTGTGACTGGCCAACATTCATTACCATTATCATTATCACCAGCACCATACACTTGTGACTGTGTGTGTGTGTGTGTCTGTGTGTGAGAGACTGTGAATGAATGTATGTTTATGGGGCGACACACCAAGTTAATTAATTTCAAAGCCCAGTAGTGTGTGTGCCTTGCTGATAAGTCCCTCCCCACTACCCATAATGCTTTGCTGAAGTAGAAGGCTGCAGCGCGTTCATTCAGCCAATTAGCCCAGATACTGACACACTCTACAAATTAGCGTATGTGCATGCATCCATGCACACGCGCGCACACACACACACAGAGTCAGTCTCTTACATGCATGCACACAAACACACACACACACTCCGACAGACAGAGTTCTGTGTAAACAAACTCTTGGACTGTCTGTCTTTGTGCCAGGGGAGAGGGGGGGGGTGGGTGAAGGGGGGTGAATGCATATCAGTGTATAATTAGAGCAGAGTTGAAGTACTAAGTTTGTATTCTGGTGTTAAATTGGAAATGCTCAATGCAAATAAATTCAGTTCAGAGTCAATTACCAATGCTAGACTCCAACTTAAAAACCTTCAAATCAATTTTAGCCTCTCTGCCTTACCAAGATTAGCACTTCGCATACACACTAGACGAGCTGTCTTATGAAAAATTAAATAAGCAATTCCTGACAAATTAGTTTATGCACAGTTCAGCATTAGTTCATGAACTGTACGGAAGAAAGAAAGAGAGACAGCAACAGTGTGACAGAGAGACAGACAGAGAGAGAGACACAGAGGGCGGAAGTGCTAAGTGAAGATTTAGAGAATTTGAAGCTGGATTCATTTGTTCCTAAATTATTGTTTTCATATAGACCTTTTTCACTGCAGCCAATTGATATAAAATAGCAGGTAAACACAGGTTTACTCTGCTTGACCTGAATGGAATGGAACCTTAATTAGTATCATTGGTAACACCTGTGTTTACCCTATTGTTTCTGCCAAAATTGTGGTTGTTTGCATGGGACTAGGATTACCAGGGGACTACATCTGTGATTTCTGTGCTGCATTCGCACACAGTAAGCTAAGTCTGTGTTATACTTGAATTTACTATCCTCTGGATATGATGTCAAGGCTCAGCATAGTATCACCACATGATGTGTGTCTGTTCTTCAGCAGCCATACTAATAATATAGCTTAGAAATGTTTGTCCACTTTCTGCTTGAGTTACACGCTTAAATACACATTTGCAGCTAACCTGTCATCATCTCTCATTTTAACATTATCTCACAGCACAGCTGTTGAGTGCTTTTCAACATATGACCCGTGATCAAATCTCATACTTTTTCAGTTGCCTGACAAAAGAAAATAATATTCAAAAAATTATGACCACAAATCACAAAGATGCAAATCTGCACGGGAATATTATGACAAGACCTCTGTCTTTGGCAAAATATGGAAGGTATTTAGTGTTAGAATTTTTACTTTACAAATAATGGGCAATGCAGATTTGCACAGGATTAAGATCAGAGACGATCTCTGCAATTATTACAAATTACTAGAGGGCCCATACTAGACCCATGTGAATAGGGCTAGATTGACTTTCCCTTGTAACCTTATCTAAAAATCAAACCCTACCCAGTGGTGATCCCAGTACCCAGTAATCTGTGGCAATATCAATAAAATATAACATACATAAACTACATGTTTTTCTGCCTGTGTTTCTTTCTGTATTTGTGTTTGATATTTTACTATATATTCTTACATTTTTATGCAGATGTGCATAAGAGTTAACATGTACCCTGTTCTGTGCGACACGGTGTGTTTGGATGCGTGAGGTGAGTAGGGCAGTGGCCATAGCTGTGAGCAGGTGCTGCTGGACCCTGGCCCCTGCTCCACCCACACCTTCCAGGACAGCCGCAGGGCCACATGTGTCAATCACTGCCAAGAAGACTGCAGGGACCACCCGGGTTAGCCTTGAAAGAGACTGGAGACATAGAGACAGACAGATAAACATACATGCACACACTGAGGTAATGAATGCCACTCATGGATTGGGTTCCTGCTCCCTTTTAATGTCACGTTGTACTTGAAGTCCCTGATGTAAAACCTTTGGTCCCTTAAAAAAAAAGAAAAAAAAAAAAGAGCAAGTTCCCAGTGGTACAAATGCATCTGTAACTTATTCCTCACTGCATGTCATGTAATTCCACCCACTGCACCATAGAGAAAAAAGTTCATATGATATACATTCTCACAACGGGAGATTCAGAATATAAAATGCTGTACAGGTAGCCCATCTAGATATTTGGTTAGTAAACCTAAGTTGCCGGATTTGCAACAAGCAATTCGTTGTAATTTAGTATTAGTATCATTCACACTCATTTTTGGAGTTCATTCAGAAGATACAAAATGCTCACAAAATACAAGCAGTTCAAGAAGTTTAGCCTTAGATGTTATATGTGCATGTGTGTCTGTACACAATTACACATACAGTATATGTGTGTATGAGTGTGTGTTTTCATGCATGTGAATTTACGGAGATGGCAGTCACTCTGACAGCCTCCACAGTGGAGTGAGTGAACAGGTACCACAGGGCGGAGCCTATCTCTGTGGTAATCAGGTGGTGGGAGGGGCCAGAGACAGTGGTGGAGATGTTCTCTATTGCTTTTTGCAGCCATGTGATGAACAGTGGAATCATCCTGTAAAGACAGACACACAAACACTTTTAAATTATTTCTATTCACATTGGAACAATGGGCAACCAGGTTAGTTTAACAAGTATACATTACTAACTGAAATGAATGAATGCTGAATGAATTAATTTAGGTTGGTACTGACAACTATATATGGCAAACCCTATCAACATTCCTCAAGCAGTGAACAAAAAGCATTTCTTACCACAGCTTAAGAACCATTTGGGTTGTTGTTTAGGGTTTCACCTCAATATATCACACAGAGAGCTTTAGTAAAGGTTTAGCCCATTAAGAAATAAAAATACTGATGACTCATGTAATAATAAAACACAACAAGCACACTGTCCAGGCAATAAAAATATTCATACCATTTGAAAACTTATTATCTAGTTTTCCTGGTCTGACCTAAGATTAATAGAGTTCATTTAAGAACCATCCTGCAAGAGGACTTTAGACCATGAATTGGTCAAAAATCTTGCAGCTTGAATCCGAAGTCCTCAACACCAACACTAAGAATCTGACCTCAATGACCCTCCATAGCATAGTCAACATGCATAGAAACAAGACATACAATAATATAATACAGACTAAAAGGACAAAATGGTGTACAACAGCATGTGCTGAAAAGCCTCTGTTTACCCACAGGGCCAGTACAAATACAAAATACAAATACATTAGAACAGCCAAGAGGTGGATGTCTTCTATTCATACTAATATAAAGTCTTCTTTCATACTGATATGTGTGTGTGTGTGTGTGTGTGTGTGTGTGTGTGTGTGTGTTGTGTGTGTGTGTGTGTGCACATGTATCCGAATAGCAGAGCATATCGTAGTGCCTTGTGTCCAGAAAATTTTTTTTTTCCTCTTGTATAAAATATAATTCCATTTTGAGCAACACATTTTCTAGTTCATTGTCAAGTTACAACCTCAAAACTCGATTACTGAAAAATGTCATACACCAAAAGGCAGAAATGAACAAAGAACTAACGCAATCACAAACTGACAATTAGATTAGCTCTCAACATCACCTCGATACAAAAATGAGAGGTTGCATGTGTGTGTGTGTCTATGTGTGAGTGTGTATGACTTGGTGTGCAAGTGTTTGTGCGTGTATGCTTATGTGTATACTGTATGTGCCCACACACCTTTGCCGCACTAGAGAATAGTTGTTTGTGTTCAGACAATGGGGCCAGGCTAATGAAATCTCTGTGGCTGAGGAAATGAGTTTTTCCAGGAAAGTCATTGTGGAGAAAGACAGGAAGTAGAACAGAAGTGATTGCCTCTGTCAGGTTATTATTGTGTTTCACTGTGTTACATCACTTACACTCTACTCTCCCTAGATATGAGATACAATAGAGTCTATTCATAAAACACAGTTAAGTGTATTTTGTGGTAAAGGTTCATAATAACAGCTGAAACATTAATTTCACTGTGGCAATTTATCACGGTAATTCTGAAAAGTGGTGCAGTTGACAGTAATGACATTATTACACTACTTAATTGTTGCATTTTTCGCACGTAACTACATTGACTGTCCAGACTGGACAGTATGCAATGCACGACATTTAAAGGGACAGTTCACCAAAAAATGAAAATTCAGTCATTATCTTCTCACCTTCATGCTGATTGAAGGTCGGGTTTAGTTCTTTAGTGTGCAAAACACTGCTGGAGTTGAAAACAGCATTGCACAATCTCCCAAGCAATGGAAGTGAATGGTGATCAGTTTTCAAATGGAAAAAGTAGATCCAAATAAAAAACATAAAATGTCTCCAATGTGTTCGCCTGGCGTAATCTAAGCCTCTTAACGCCCTGACATGCCATTCGTACACCATCACACCACACACACCCAGTTCAGACGGTGTGCATGTGCACTTAAACATGGCTCCGAGCTAAGGATCGACAGTGAAGATTAAGGCTAAAAACATGGTGCAAATGACGTCTTTCAAGTCAACTTGGCATGTAAGGGCTTTAAGAGACTTGAATTACACCAGAGGAGCAGTACGGAGGCATTTAGTGTGTTTTTTTTTTTCGTTGTTTTTTTTTATGCTTGAAAACTGGTCACCATTTACTTCCATTGTTTGGGAGATTCTGCAACATTGTTTACCTGCGAAACTACTACAGTATTTTGTGGAATAAGAAACGAAACCTTCAATCACTGTGAGGGTGAGTAGCTTACACCTGAATTTTCATTTTTGGGTGAACTATCACTTTAAGAAATGGGATTACAGTGATTACGCAACACTCTCTTGAAAATCTTGTCTATTATCAAAGTCACTCCTATAAGCTTAAAAATGGACTGTTTTTAGATTGTTTCTTAACACACAACTGCAGCTGCGATACAATACATATCATGATGCAGTAGCAGTGCAACGGATCACAGTTGTCCCGTGTGCTGTACGGATCGCCCGCACAGTTGGGCACACATATGGTCCGCAGACTACATGTAACCATCATAGTGTGAAAGACATTTTTACTGTCATTGATACTTTTATATAAGTAATAATACCCGAAATCTCAGTGCAGAGCTCAATGAAGTGTGTTTTACTCTGCAGCGCATCTCTGTGAAGAGTGACTGATTAAAAAGCCGTCACATCTGGGTGGACGTTTAGCTCAGTGGGTAAAGCGTCCGACCCATGTATGGAGGCTATTAGTCCTCTGCAGTGGCCGCTGGTTTGACTCCCGCCTTCGGCACTTTGCTGTGTGCCATCCCCCCTCTCTCTGCCCCGTTTCCTGTCTAATCTATGGCTGTCCTATCTAATAAAGGCAAAAATGCCAAAAAAATAACTTTAAAAAAAAAAAAAAAAAAAAAAAAAAAAAGCCGTCACTTCGCCTTGAGTGAAATCCTGACCATGACTTTGGGCATTTCCTTCTGGTCTAACTATGCTCTTGTCAAAGAAACAGATCTTAAGATTGTGATATTTGCTGGAACTTTGATGATATTGGCTGTCTTAACTTCTACAGGTCCTCTCTGCTCACCGGTGCAGCTCTATGTCTGTCTGTCTGTGACACAGTGTGCCTGGGTTGATTGGCTATTCCTTGTGACTTCTAACCAGTCATATAGTGCTGTGGGTGGGACACTGAGGATACTACAGAGGATACTACAGTAGAGTATAGTATTCAAAATGTACTGTATAGTATTATTACTATTATTGTGAAATTTTTTTATCATGTACAATTATTATATATATATATACTTTTAATAATACTGTCATTATTATTATTACATTATATTATGTGGTGATAACTACAGTCAGAGAGAGATCAAAGCCAAGTGCATTTTGAAAATAATCTAACCCTAATCTCACCTTTTTTTCTTTTTTTGTTGATCTGAAAAATTATTCAATCTAAGACTCAAAACCATGATATGATCTAGACCATGAATTTTGTGATCCCTTGCACTCCTATGATACAGGGATTAGAATTCAACATATTGCAATATATTTCAGTACTGTAAACAAGGTGATATACTGCTTTTTAAAAATCTAATTTTAAGAAAACACTAATTGTATAAAGAACACACCATCATGTGCATAACAGATTAGTTTAAAAAGTTAAATACACCTCTTACATATTATGGTGGTTTATTGTACATCTGATCTTCTGTAACCAAAGCACCTCCACACTACTGGAATCACTTCGCATTTTGGAACTAACTCCTTTACCATGGAGTCGATTCCAATGTCACTCTCGCTTTCAGCCACATTTGTTGTTGCTGGGTGTAATGGAGTGACGTCATTCTGACAAGTCAGAATATTGCCATTATCACTATATGATTTTTTTCAGCATGGAAAAATTACATTTTACAATATAATACATTAGAATACAGTGTAGGCAATACAAGTCATATTTGTGATGAAATGTGGTTAAATAAATTTATCATTTTTGGTGTTACACCATCTTCACAAGCTCCAAAACTCTTGCAAAATTTCCAATAAATGAACGGCAGATGGATGGCAGACAGCAGATGTACTGTATATTATGTGGATTAGGCTGCAGGAATGGTTTGAAAAGTTCTTCCAGACATCTGATGTACTTGTGCCATGAAAAGTTGTCGCCATAGGAATCTATTATAATAGACATTAAGTCAAATTGACTATAGCTACCGGTTGTCAGAAAGAGCAAATTGTGTTTTTTTTTACACATTTTCAAGTTCATGAAAAGATTTACCTCAGCCCCTTATGCCATAACATATGTGCTTTGCAATAACAGCAAAATTATGTCCCTACTGTCCTGCATATACCCTATATCCAAAACAAATTGAACCTTTTAGGATTAAGCAATGAAGGCATGAATGTACCTCTGACATTTAACAATGCATCAATGGTCAGGCTGTGATCCACGGTTATTTAACATTTTATACAAATTAAAGACACATCCTATTCAACCACAGGGGAACTCTAATCATAACTGATAGTTAAATAACCATCAATTAATCCAATATAGGACATCACATTGTATATTCAACACCAGGGGACTACGTTGCACGACAACATAATGAATCCTCTGGCACCCCTCCGGGAACCAGTAGAATGGTCTGTTCCAGCATTCCCCAGGCCGTGCGGGCCAGCTCACTAATGAGCCCACGGGGGAGCACCCACTGTCTGTGTGTTTAATAGACTGTAGCCCTGCCAGGAACTACACAGAGAAAAAGAAAGAGGGGGGGAACTGAAAGAGAGAGAGAAATGGAGTGAGAGAGATATCCTTACATGTGGTGAGAAACAAGTAGCTCATGCAAGAAACTCCATCATTACGATGCAGACAGAGAAATGCAGGAGACAGAGGAAAGAGTAAGTTATTCTCATTATAATTTCTCCCAGTATGAGAAACAAGTTCAACTGAGAAACACACTCATTATATTATACTCAGCATCCTACTTGAACCTCACATCTCCAGAAAGTCACCTTTAAAGAGATTAAAAATAAATTTTTTGCCACGTCTTTCCCAATAATTTGGTTATAAGGTCGACTTTTTTCTTTACTCATGACACTTAGCCAAGTTTCGACGTAAATGATTAGAGATCTGTAATTTTACATGATGCAGTTGAAATTATACAGAGTACGATTATACACTGCCTGCCAGATAAGAGTCTTCCATTGGACAGTTACTGCAGAGATTAATGTTTCAGCTCTCAACAAGTTATTTAACGCTAACTGATGCAGTGAGTAGTTTCTCATTTCTGAAACAACCATGTCAGAAGACATGTCCTGTGGTCGTGGAAAAGATGTTACTCTATTTCAGATGGGTCATGCCCTGCATCAAGCAAAGAAAAAAACCAAGAAGACTGATGAAACTACTAAAACTGAGTTAAGAACTGTCCAACACATTATTAAAACTTGGAAGGATAGTGGTGAACCATCATCTTGGAGGAAAAAATGTGGTCAGAAAAAAATCTTGAATGATCGTGATCAGAGATCACTTAAAAGTTTGGTGAAATCAAATCGTAAAAAATCAATGGAGGGACTCACAGCTATGTTTAATAGTGAGAGTAAAAGCATTTCCACACACACAATGTGAAGAGAACTCAAGGAATTGGGACTAAACAGCTGTGTAGCCTTAAGAAAACCACTTATCATTTAGGCTAATCAGCAAAAAAGGCTTAAATTTGCCAATGAGCATAAAGATTGGAGTGTGGAGCGGTGGAAAAAGGCCATGTGGTCTGATGCGTCCAGACTTACCCTGTTCCAGGGTCATGGATGCATCAGGGTAAGAAGAGAGAAGAGTGAATGGTGAAGTGGGTAGTAGCGATGATTGGGGGCTGGTGTTGGATGGATGGGTAGGAGGTGTTTCTTTACATAAGAAATGAATGTGAACGAGTTTCTCTGTGAACTGATTCAGTTTCAGGGTCCTGGATTTGTGCATTCTGGCTTGGGGGTTTTTACTGCTATGACAAGTCAAAATGTCTGTCATAAAAAAGTCTACTAGGCCATTAGCACTGAACACGGTACAACAAAGTACAGTAGGGGTTGATTAGAATGCAATAAGTTTGCAGATGTTTGGTCAGAAACATAAGTTTTAGTATTGGAAAAATGTAATTTCTGGCAAGATTAAAAAAAAAAAGTTACTTGCTCTCACAGTGCTCCTTTATTCTTCTTTGCATTTGTTGATACACTATTAAGATGTTTGACAGCATCTTGTCCAGTGTCTCCCCTGATGTGGGGGGCATCTGTTAGGGTGAAGTAAATTAAATTCAGCAGTTTTGAATAACTGAAAGATGTTTTGAGAAATTGATAATGGTCAATTTATTTCTAATAATGCATTGGTGATATCTGTAGAAAAAAGAAGAAAACATAAAACAACTTCAAAAAAGAATTTAAAGATACAATATAATTTAGTTTAAAGGGAAAGAAAGTCAGATTCTGTGACCTCAAATCAATAAAATAGTAATTTTCTCTCTGTGTTTCTGCAAAAAACACATTCATTATCTCAAAAAATGACTTAATAGCCATTGTATTAAAATTGCTGAAGTAGTGAACTTGCTACTGGCTGAAGTATTGCACTAAATGAAAAAATATTAGAACAACCTGATAATGAGTTGCAGAGATTTTTCGACAATCCATATCTTAGTTATTAAGATTAGAAATGTCTCTCAAACTCAACTGCTTCTCAGTATCTCTCCTTAAGATTGTTGATCTTAAAAAAATCAGTAAGGGACTGACATTTGGTACATTTAGAGCATGAAGTTCAGCTTTCCAGAGGTGTCATGGGCAGATCTAATTAAATGACATGCCCACTCTTATACATCCTTACTTCAAACAGCCAGCCTCAATTTCTGTACCCATTCTAATGGCAAGACCATTAAAGATAGATATAATAGTCAATCCTCGATAACTTGATTTTGGCAATTGCTGGAAAAAGCATGTCACTCCCTTTATTTCATCCAGTTTAAACAGGATTTCCATCTTTTTTTCTCAAGTTTCAATAGGACCAACTGGCTTTCTGACAACTGGGTTAAATTAAAATCTCCCTTATTCTGCAGCTCAGGGCTGACAGATAAGATTTACGCACTTTGAACCCATGTCTAAAAAAAAGTTGGAAAAACCTCTGTTTTCAGATGAAAAGAGTTAAAAGGCTACACAGATGTGGAACAATAAAATCCTGTCTTCAAGTGTCGATCATTAGATTAGTTTTATATCCAAACATGTTTGCACCTGGCCTGAGTCTCAAGTAGAAAGAGATACACATCACAAAAACTACATCACATGACTTGACACAGGATTTGTGTGTATGCCTGTGTGTGCACAAGTGCGTGTGTTCACATGTCTGATGTGGTTTCCCTCTGTAATTAAAGTCCTTTAGAAGCCAGTGCACCTGGTTTTGAATGAGCCCCTATGGCAGAGACACAGACACCATCTATCAGCCTCACACAGCACATCTAACACCTCTAATAGCCACACTCAAAGAGAGAGACAGTCTGACTGATTAACAGGCTAACAGACAAGACTGTGAGACCTGGAGGAGAAAGAGACGTGAACAAAACAGCAACAAGTAGAGGTGCAAATAGACAAATAAGACAAGAGGTCAGACCAGCAGACAGACAAACAGATGAGTACATGTAAACTAATACTGTTACATCAAAATTACCATGTATATGTAGGTTTTTTTAAGCAATGGTAATCCCACTAATAGAGAGGCGATTGACTGACTGATCGCCAGTAGACAAGTTGGCCTTCTGTTTTTTGTTTTTTTCTTTCTGATGTGTTGCTGGAAAGCCATGACTCAACTCACATTTGTGCAGGAGAGCAGAGAGAAAGGTGTCTATGTGTTCACAACTCAGTTCTTTTGTAGCTTCTAACTGAATCTCAATGGTTTGAAGTTTAGTTTCCAGTGTCACTGTTTGTGTTTACAGGTATCTGCTTTATTTTACTGTTTCATGTTTGCTTTCAGCTGGACAGGAGCTGTTTTAAATTACTGCTGATAAAGACTTAATATTTCCTGATTTTGCCACTTCATAATAAAACCTTTTAGATAACAAAATATCAGGGGACTTTTATTGTGAAGAATCTGGAGGAAATTATTGTGTTTATCCATCGTTTTACAGCCGCTCAACTCAAGAACTCAAGACAAGCTCAACATCGGGTAAATAAACTCCTTCAAGCGCTGAGTCAAAGCAAGTCAAGTCAAGCCACTACATGTGTATGGATGGAAAAAAGGCAAAGAGTTGCAGAAGTTAATGGAGGTGACAAGCCACTAATGCCTCCCTCAGAGAAAGGGTGTCCATCTAGGTGTCACATCCAATTGGAACTGGACCCAATAAATACTCATAATTACTGCAGAGCCATTTGACCTGGGACTGAATATCAATTGCACCATTTCCCACTGAAGACAAAAGCCAGATATTAGTTGGTGTTAATGGGGGTTTTTGTCCTGTGAAAAGGGGACTTAAGAGGTAAACAAGTAAACTGCCTTAGCAGAGACAAAAGGCAATACAGAAGGACAATCTGATGTAGGAAAAAAGATAAGTTAATGTAATGGGGAAAAAAAGATGAAAAACAGGCAGATGGACAGACAGGTCCACAGTTGCACAATGTTATTGGTCATCATCCTTTCTCTGCATGTAGAGGATGGTGGCCTTCTTTTCTTAAAAAAGGTTCTAATCAATACAAAACAGTACCTGTATATTATTATTCTAATAATGCACTTCATGTATGTGCGTGTGTGTGTTTGCATACATGCACATGGAGTGGTCATCTTAAGTTAGAGACACAAGGGTAGGACCCATGACTATCTTAGAGAGTCCCCCTCTGTTCTCCTCTCCTTTGTGGAAGATAGTGATAAATCATTAATAGGCTCACCACTGCTGTGTGTGAACGTGTGTGTGAGCGCATGTGCCTGTGAGCGTGCGTGTGTGCGTGTGAGTACTATTGTAAGGGGGATTTCTGCCTTCTGCCCCTGGCTTCTATCACTGTAATACTGTTCACACATCATTTCTGCTGCACACACAAACACATACGCACGCACGTACACACACACACTCCACACACACAGATTTTTCATCATAGGCAGCAGAAGCATCATCTTGTTCAGGCTCATAAATAATTTCCTGCAGCTCAAGTCTGGCCTGGAAACCTGCCTTTCACTCCATGCCATCCACTCCCCCTCTCCAAGTACAACTCTCTCCCTTTCTCTCTCTGACTCCCTGCCATCTCCTCTCCCCATCCCACCACACTGATCCTTCTCTCTCTTCCTCTCTGTCACTCCCTGCCATCCCCCACTATCCCCCTCTCTGCTACTAAAACCACCATGCTCGCTTTGGCTCTTTGCCCTCTCAGTCGACCCCTTCTTCTAGTACAACGATCTCGATCCCTCTCTCCAGTGCTTTACTTGTAAATCAGGAAAACTCTCAACAGCAGCGGAGGGGGCTGGGGTGATCCAGGGGGTCAGGAAACGCATCAAAACCACACTGCCTGGAGCGCATTAGACAGGGTCTTGGCGCAGTATCTCAACACTGTCATGCAATAAACAGTGTGTGGCACTGGATTTACATCTAGCACATTGGTAGACAATCTCCCTCTCCAGACAACACTACACAAGAAATGCATGAGTAAATATTGGAGAGACCACTGAGGCAATAAACCCAGAGTAATTAGGGATTATTATAACAATAAGGATACAGCTGGTCACTGTCTTATCAAATCGGATATTACAGGTTCTACAAAAGGTCTTTGGTGGTCATCTAAGAGTAGTTCAGACATCAAATCTCTTATTTATGCTCATCTGCCGTTTGAGAGAAAAATTATTTTAGTGATTTTTACTCCCCCCAGTGTAGCAGTAAACCAATATTTAGTTTTAAACTCAAGGTCAAGTTAAAGCAATAGACAATCAACGTTTTTGAATGAGGGGTGTTAGCTCAAATATTTTATTTAAACATGCACCGATCAATGGGCCTCATGTAGGAACATTTTTATATTCTTAAGAAATTCCTATTCTTTACTTTTTTTCATATGGGGGCTTGTACGAGGGTACCACGCCAGACTCGGAGAATGCTCCTAACTTCAGATAACTGCGTAGATGATCCAGCTATGTGCACCTGAGAGCATGCACATGAAACTTGTAAATTAGCACAATTAACACCCAAATAATACAATATAAGTCTACTTGTCCCACCCCATATGTCAGGAAGTGTTAATTAGTGAAAAAGGAATCAAAGAGTAAAGAGAGAAAAACTTAAGAATTTGAAGTTTGAGGTTGTGCATTTGGAGATCAGTAAAGGAAAGTAAATAATTTTAATAGAATTAACAGTGGAAATAAGGGACCTGCTAAAGCCAAGGAATGGGAAAAAAAAGAACAATAAGATGCTGTGTTACCTGAGGGTTGCACTGTCATTGAAGTAAAGAAGAAATGGTTCAATATGAAAATGGCTTCAAAAAGATAAAAAAAAAAGATAAAAAAAAAAAAAACCCATCTCACCACAGCAAAGGCAATCAATGGCTGCAACGGGAGGAGGGGGTCAAGGGGAATTCTTCATCACGTAGATGGATGACAGAATATGGGTCATAATGGGTGATGCTGTCACTTACTGAAATGGAGATATTTCCCTGGACAGCGACCCTCACAAAAATGCATGCAAAGCTACACTGTAAACAATAACAGGCCTGACAGTAGCCTATTTAAATTAATAATGATATTGTTAGGCTATATGAAGACTTGTATTTTAACTGCAGTGTAATTTATACAGGATTTTCAAACTCAAAAGCACTTCAAATAATGAAATATACAATCAATTCGTGGAAAACTTATGTTTGGTTAATAGTGGACTAAATGCATTATGTTCATGTCTGAGAGGATAAAATATCACAAAATTGGTGAATGTAGCAAGTTCCCTAAATTGCTCACCCACTTAAAGGGGCAGTTCACCCCTAAAACAAAAAATACATATTTTCCCACTGGTCTGTAGTGCTACTTTCTCCATCTAGATTTTTTTGGTGAAAGTTGTTTTGGAGGCACTGGCTATAGAGATGTCTGTCTTCTCTCTAATATAATGGGAGTAAATGGCACTTGGCTTGTGGTGCTCAAAGCACCAAAAAAAATACTTTTGAAAAATTCAAAACCAGGGTCTCTTTCAAAAATCATGACCTGGTTACTGAGGATAATCCAAGTACCTTGCTGTGAGTGGTTTCAGGTAGAAACTATTTTCTATCAGCAGTAGAATCTACCAGAAGCAGTGGTGTAAGAGAATAGAGATACCCTTGAGTATTGCAACATTCCTACAACATCTGTGGATTATCTTGAGTAACCAGATTATGACTTTTGGAAAGACACACTTGAAATTTTCAACTGTATTTTTTTTTGCGGTTTGAGCACTATATGCTGAGTGCCATTTGGTCCCATTACATTGGAGAGGAATCTGTATGGTTGATATCTCTAACACTCAGCAAGTCACACCAAAAAAAATCTAGATGGATAAATACCTCTACAGGCCAGGGGAGAAATATGTATTTTTGATTTGGATGTGATCAGTCCCTTCAAGAACAAATCTAGTCGTGCAGGAAGTTCTTGCATGACACTTAATATTTTTATATTAAATATGGGTCAAATTAATATGTGTAATATGGAAGGTCCTGCCTGTTGTGACAGACATTTTGCTCTTTTAAGCTCATTGTTTTGGTTTTTCAGCCTGCAACACCACCCTCATCAAACTCTTTTCCAGCAACAAACAGCCGTTTTCAGCCCCACAAGCTTCATTTAGCAGCAGAAGACCTAGATATTTCCCTCATGAATTGGTGTGGACCAAAACAGAGCTAGAAGAAGAGTGAATATTGGACTTGTATTCATCAGGCAACCACACAACTCTAAATGAATGCTCCTCATTTGCTCATTTGTAGAAATAGGCATCTGTTTACTTACATATTACAACAACTTTATAAGGTGACAATGTTCTGTTTACAGTTTGTTCCGCTGCTACCAGCTGGCCCAAAAAATAAAATAAATAATAATAAATAATGTAGCTTTAACATCTAAATGAAATCAGGTTCACCAAAAAAATATATTTTGTCAATTAAACCAACAACTCAACATGGGCTTATGTCTGCTCCTGTTCTAAAAAACTGAACTCAGTAGGACTCTGTTTTACTAAAATGCCATATGCTATATGCTGTACATCTTGATAGTACACAGCACTAGTGTACTGGCTTTCTTTCATCCACGCACAAAAGAAAATACTGTGAGTGATAAAAAAAAACAGTATATAGAAAAATATATAGCTCACATGTTCACACTGTTCACTAGCCTTTCATTTACATCAGCTGTCTTTCTTTTTGTTATGTAAAATCAGCTTAAATTGTCAGTTACATGGACTAAATGGACATTGTTTTATTTTGTTTCACCAGCAAATATTTGACCAGCCATTTGATGAATGTTGCTTAGTGGTACACACTGGGGTGTTCTCAGTGGTACTGGCAGTAAGAGCAGCCTTAGGCCTTGGGCTATTTGTCACCCTATTTGACATAATTTGCAAAAAGAAAAATACTAATTGTTTATCTATTCCCCTCTCACTCTGTCTGTCTGCCTGTCTCTCTCCAATTGTCTCTGGCTGTTAGGAATGGGCAGCTCTATCTCTAGTTTCTTTCTGACCAGATGTCAACTCTGTATAACTCAGGGCTGAATGATCCGAGCAGATCACAGCCTGAGTCCCTCCTGTGATCTTTTCCCACTCTAACATGTCTTCACCTTGGTCAAATTAGCAGACATTTAATACAATCACTCACTTCTAAGTGAAGTGTAAAATAAATTTTAAAAAAAAACACAACAACTTTTAATTCAAAACAGAATGTTCAGTTTGTGATAGAAAGGTCATATTGTGCATTTTTGGTAACCACACTTTAAGGTAGAAATTAATCTAACCTTAAAATTAATAACTTGTGCCTAGAAAAGATGTATGCAAGTTATTTTAAATTCCATTTATAGGGGGAGACTATACTGTCAATAATGCCTTACACTGATGAAAATGAAAATGAATGAAATAAGAACAGTAATTGCAGTGCCCTTATTGTGCAGACTGACCATTTTGTCATAGCTTCAGACCTGCATTTTGTCATATCCATGCTATGCAAATACATTTTCAAGAGTTCTGTGCAATATATTTAGTTACTGAAAAATCCTAGTTTGTGGTATAAAACTCAATAACTATGAGAATAGTTAATAAGTGTTAGTGAACTAAGAACTGAATGTGGCAGTATTTTATTTATTATAATATATAAATTAAGCTAGTTCTAAGGAACAATGCCCTGAATCACACCCAGGGCTTCCCAATCGATCAGCAAACAAAAAGCCAATGTATAGTGAAAATCCAGAGGGAAATCAGGCTATATTTCAAGCCAAAATAACATATTTGATTACCCATTTGCTACTGAGAGGCAGCAGCTGACATTAGCGTTCATACACTTCCTAGCTAATCTTACTGACATCATTACTACCACATAGAACAAACACTGCTAATATCCTTGTGACTTTTGTATTTGATGTAATCTATATGAAACATTACACAGGAATTTGTCATATAAGTTACTGACTGAACCAGGACATTTCTGAGATTGGGTGAAGAGACAACAAGACAGTTAATGTTAACATTAGCTTACAGTGCAAGCTTGATTACATCCAGTGTTTTTTCACTTCCAGGTTTAGTGTTAAAAATATGTACAAGATGTGCATTGATATTTCAATATTTATTTAGGTCTCTCCTCTTCTATCGTGGAACACTATCAAACAGTTACGCTAGCTAAGAAGTGGCTGAATGCCATTAGCTACGGTAGCTAATAGGTTATCAAATATGTAGTTTTGTCTTGAAATATGGCCCAATGTCCCTCCAGATTTTCACTATCTATTGTCTTTCGGTTTTTGATCAATCTGGAAGCAATGAAATGATAACATTTGACGATCTCTTTATACAACTTAGCATCTCAAACTGGATCTCACACCAAACATTTATAATGCAATACGCAGAAAAAAATCTGTATTTTGATGTCCTTTATACAACTTGTAACCTGTAACACAGCAGTACAACATTTGAGCTTCCCACGCCTCACATCAAAGGAAAATGGCCACCATGTGAGTATGGTGAATTGCTAGCAATGGTTGGTTCAAATATACAGTGTGTAGAATTAACTAATTGACCTATCTAGTGCAACTGTATTTAATAAAGCACTAGTAAAACAAATACCAAATACACAAACGAATAATATTGCGACTCATTATAACAGGACAATTACAATAACAGTAAAGATGGTCGCATTCATAGATGTGTACCAGTAAGTCATGCCAGCAAGGGATCATTCACCAAGGCCTTAGTACAGGTGCACTACTATTAGTGTTATAAATCATGTGAAGGACAACTCAAAATGAGAGCTGTGAGAAAGACCTACCAGGCAGTGTGTCATATTGGGAGGTACAGATAGGTCAAGACAGAGAAGCTTACCAAAGATGGCTGCCAAACCTACTGCAGAGTTCAAATTTGTAAGCATATACATTGCAAATGAATTTTTGTTTTTTTTTGCTGTGAAAAGTGAGTGGGGTATGAAAACATGAGCTGGTTCCCAGGCTAATAAAAAGTTCCAAAAGCAAAAAACTGAAACAGCATTCTGATATCTGCTTATGATACTGACGTTTCACAGAGAGCATTTTTCAATGCAATCTCAGAAGTTATTCCTAAATGTCATGAGATATTGCAAACAACTAGTCTCAAGTACACAAGACATCAGAAGTGGACTAACTGTGTTTGTAGTCCCGACAACCCCTTTCAGAGTGACACATGTTAAATACACCCATGACTTATTTAATACACCAAAATAATACAGTTGGCTGAGATATTATATTTTAAGTTAGTTGGATTTTCAAGAATAAATGTTTTTTTTAAAACAACAGTATAGTTACTATAGACCCTTTTACAGTTTGTAAACAATGAGAAAGCTGCGCGCGCATCTTGGCAACGGAAGTATGGCGGACCACAATCGCTTGTCAATGGGCCGCTGCAAACACGAGCAGTTTTAATCGCGTTCTCAGTCTAATCAATACGTTTAATAGCTTGCAGCCATAGATGCCACCAATTTCTCTGAAACAGTCACAATTTTTCGGAAATTTAAGCAACTTATATCGACCACTGGAATATCAAATTTGAAGTATCATATATTCAATAAACAAATGTTTTGGTGATTTTGGTGCTAGTGAAATGTTTAATTCAACCTTTGCAGCTTGATAACTCGTCTGGATGACTGGAGGAGACCACTACTTCTGTTGCCAAAATGCGTGTGCAGCTCTTCGATGACGTCAGCTGTAAAAGGGTCTATATATGATAATATATTTTAAAAACGCTCAGTTTCACAGCCCATTATTAACCGATCATTTTGTTTAACTGGTCTTTATTAAACATTTCAAAAATATTTTTATATAGCATAGACTAAAAAAAAAAAGTCTTATTTCAGCTGATCCTCATTAGGGGACAGCAGCAGATCATCAGTGTCTGACTGTGTAACCGCTCAAGCTGGCACTGTAATCTGATTTTTATGATTTGCATATTTGATTTGGCATTGGATTTTTATGCCGGATGCCCCTCCTGACATAACCCTCCCCATTTAGCCAGGCTTGGGAATAGCAATTAGGAATGCACTGGTTGGTGGCTGGGGAGCAACCCAGGGTTCACTATCTTGCTCAAGGACATTTTTGACATGTAGACAGGAGGAGGTGGGGCTTGAACCACCAACCCTGTGAACAGCTCAAGACTTACTTTATCTCCTGAGTCACAGCCACAGACAATATAGATTGTAATGCAGAGCCAAAACAAGGATGTTCTGGTTAAATAGCTGCAATATATCACATAAGTACAGTACCAACTGTTATGACCAAAACTGAAATCAATAAAGCAGTCTGTCAACTATTAGAATGTGAGCTGCATCTATGAACTTATTTATGCTTTCCTTTTGGTTCTCAGTCTTTTATAGAATTACTCCTTGCAAGTCTGCTCATTTCCAAAACACTATATATATGATATAGTAATAAACCCCACTTGCAGGTCTTTTGTAAAATATACTGGATTTTTGAAACCAATAGAAATAATTATATTTCAGTTCATTAAAAAAATATGATGATGACAATTTTTGACTGAGATCCCTTGAATTTGTTTCTCAAAAAATTGTGATCAATTTTTACCATTGAAAACAACCTTGCTGTCTAATGGACAAATTATGTAATGGCAACACTGTTTTGAAATGAACTCAAGCATATCCTTTGCATTTCTGTACTGTACTTTCTTATTACTCATTGGCCAACGTATACATAGAGTATACAGCATGCTGATAAAGGTATCTGTGATAAGCTAAAATGCTGGTCTGACCGTGTCCTGAACCTGACTTGGACATGGAGTTTTTCTAGTATTCCTGAATGTCCCACAAATATATGGCAATTCTGAATGACATAGTTATATCTCAGCAGTACAACTAAGTATAGCAAGCTATGGTATAGTGTGACCACCTTGTTAAGTCCAGGAAATGTAATGCTCATGGGACAAAGTTAGACTATTTAGACAGGTCCGTAATATAATAACAAATATACGTGCACATCCATGGGAAAAAACAGCTAGTCAGGGAGAGGTAGAAACAGAGAGAAGGTGGAGAGAGGAAGAGGAGAGGAGGGTGAGAAGGGGAGATGGAAAGAGAGGGAGGCAGGTTGGGTCTGGGGATGACTGTCTGGTCCCTAAGGCAGTGTGTGTGTGTGTGTGTGTGTGTGTGTGTGTGTGTGTGTGTGTGTGTGTGTGTGTGTGTGTGTGTGTGTGTGTGTGTGTGTGTGTGTGTGTGTTTCCATCAGCCTCCTCTCACAGCTCAATAATGATAAATAAGTCAACCTCCTCTCTCCTCCCCTCAACCCCTCTCGCTGCTCCTGTCACACACACCCCTCCTGTTCATCTACCCCTCCACTACACTCCCAGTGGTAATGAAGCAACAGTAGGTACTAGCTGACAACTGTGCAGACCAGAGTTTCATCTATATTCATTCAGCTATAGTGGGCCACCACAGCAAGACCCCTTCTGCCTCCAAGAGACAAAACAACATCCATCTCCTTTCTCTCCTCTTACTGTTCACTGTATCTATCAGACTCACCACCAACCAAAACCTTCCTTATTCAGCAACAATGGTCCACCATGTAAGAACACTACAAAGAACATCACTATAATACAATTTGATTTGTACACAATTTGATGCAAAAACAAGTAAAGCACAACTTATATAGTACTCTTAACAAAAATATAAACAACACTTTTGTTCTCGCTCCAATTTTTTGAAGTAAAGAAAAAATATCTGTGGCTTTTTCTGTGCACACAAAAGGTTTATTTTTGTCAAGTTAAGTTAATGAATTTGATAAGAATTCTTCTTACAGAGCACTTTTTCTTTGCCAAGATAACCCATCCACCTGACAGGTGTGGCAAATAGAAATGCTGATTGTACAGCATGATAACTGCACAGGTCTGTCTTGGACTGGTCACAATAAAAGGCCACTCTAAAATGTGCAGTTTGATCTTGACAATAGACATTTATTAGGCACTGAAACTATGGCTATTTCACAGAGGGCTACAAATATATCTCTGATTGGCTAGTACTCGTTGCCTTCTTTGGTTGGTTTGTTTAGGTGTTTAGGTGTTTGCTAATGTTTCAGGATGAAACAGCACAAAGCAGAGTGGCCTTTTATTGTGACCAGTCCAAGGCATATCTGTGCAATCATCATGCTATTTAAAGGGACAGTTCACCCCAAAATCAAAAAGTACATATTTTCCCCTGGCCTGTGATGCTATTTATCCATCTAGGTTTTTTGTGTAAGTTTCGAGATATTAGCTGTAGAGATGTCTGCCTTCTTTCCAGTATAATGGGACTCAGCTTGTGGTGCTCACATCACCAAAAATACATTTAAACATTTCAAAACCAGTGCTTTCTCCCAAAAATCATGACCTGGTTACTCAAGATAATCCACCAACCGTGTTGTGAGCAGTTTCATGCAGAAACTACTTCCTTACTGAAGTAGAATCTACCGGAACTACTGTCTTTCAACTGGGAAGAAAGGATTTCTTACATGAAACTGCTAGTCACAAAGTCTGTGGATTATCTTGAGTAACCGAGTCATGATTTTTGGTTTTTAAATTTTTGTGTATGTATTTTTTGGTGTTTCAAGCCCCACAAGCAGAGAGCCATTTAGTCCCATTGGAGAGAAGGCAGACAACTCTACAGGCAATATCTCCAAAACTTGGAAACTCACACCAAAACTATTTATATAAATAGCAATACAGACAAGAAAAAAAAATCTGTATTTTTGAACTGTCCCTTTAATCAGCATCTACATACGCCACCTGTAAGGTGCATGGATCATCTTGGCAAAGAAGAAGTGCTCACTAACACAGATTTCAATAATTGTTGTTAGGGTGGAAACACTAAGCACTTATTTCATAGTTACTTAAGTTAAGTATGTGCTCAAAACCAAAATAAGACCAGGTCAATCAAAGCCAATCGTGAGCTTGATGCCAACTTTGACACATTACCAATACATTTCTTCACATTTTAAGACACAGTTTTATCAGTGTAATTGTAAGTCACAATTATCTTTTTTTGCATGGAAGTATAATTAAGTAGAAAAATAAGAGATAGAGAGGAGAAAAAAGAAAGAAAGCAAAAAAGAAAGCCAGAAAGCCAGTGAAAAGAAAAAAAGCTACCTATATTTCTGCTTGTGTTTCTGCTCCATCTACTGTATGTGTGTGTCTGGAGGGTCCTAATTGCTGCTGAGGTCAGGCTGCTGAGCAGTAAAGGGTTGTGTTTGATGCAGGTAAGAGTGTGTGTGCGCGCATGTGTGTGTGTGACTGCTCTGCATGCCCTTGACTTGCAGCTGGCAAACAACGCTTTAGGCCCCCACAGCTGCCTCATCATTACTGTTCACAGGGATCCCCTGCCACACACTCACACACACTCGCAGACACACACAGTGCGAGAGACTTAGTCACAGCTACACAGGCACAGACACAAAAACAGACACACGCAGACATACACAGAGACACTCACCCCTTCCCGCAGGCTCCTCATTAAGCCAGTGTAGGCGGCAGCGGGAACGAACCATAGTCCCTCTGGGGAGCCTCTCTTCTCCTCCTGATAGAGAGACATAGAAAAGACAGGGAGAAATGGTGAGAGGAGAGAGGAGGAGGGGGTATGGATGGGGGGGGCAGTGGAGGAGTAGAGTGGGAGTGAGAGAAAGGCAGAGAGACATCGTGGAGGAGATGCAAGTAGAGAGGAGTGAGGAAAAGGGCAAGAAAGGGCCAAGTCAGGGAGGGGAGATGGGAGCAAGAGGAGCCATGACATCTTGATTACTTGGTTACCGTGTCTGTGTGTGAACATGCTTTCAGAACTATTTAAATTCAGTTCATTTTTTCTTCAAAATATTGACTTTACATAGACATTCAATATGTGTGAGCATTGTACATGTTTTCTTCTATTTTGCTTATGTGTGTACTCAATCAGCTCTCATTTTTAACATAACAAGAGGTAGACAAAAAGGAATAATTAAACTTTCACCATACTCAAGTTTTAATTTAAATTTCACTGTACTGCAAATTAGTATTTTTGTTATCAATAATGATAATGATTGTTGGCACAAACAGCCCCAAACCAAAAATATTTAAATTACAAGCAAACTGAGAAAAGCAGCAAATCCTCACATTTGTCAAGCTGGAACCAGAAAAGTTTAGGCATGTTGATTGATTCTCAAAGCTGCTACAAGGAGTTTTTAACTGGATTTGAAAAAGTCTCAATTTAAGTCTGCTGCCTCTATCTGACCTACTTAAGTTAACAAGACCATCAATAGAAGATCGGCTACTTTTGTATAGTTTAGGACTGGACGATATTGCTTATAAACAATATCTTGATATTTTTAGGTTATTCTGCAATATACAATATATACCTCAATATACACATTTTTCTAAAATAAGACACTGTTAGGGCAATATGGACAAAATCAAAATTAATCAATATTTTTTGACCAAAAGCCTTGATATTGCAATAACATTTAAACAACATATAATATGGGATTTCTGACAAATAATCATTACTAGAAAAGTCTTTCACATTTACACCTTATAAAAAAATTATCAATTACTTCAATTTACTGTATTGTAACCTTTAAAACCAGGAAAAGACAACAATTATGCCATATCATTGTATCATGATATCCAAAATCTAAGACAATGTCTAGTCTCATATGATATTGATATAATATTGATATACTGCCCAGCCCTAGTATAGCCGTTCTTAATGTCTGCCACTGGGTTAAGTTTAAGTTACAGTGAGTAATACATTAGCTAGTTAAGATGAAGGAGGAGGATTATTTAATTTAGATTTTTTTATTTATTTAGATAATTTTATTTTTGATCTCATATTTCTTGTTATTATGATGAAAACACCACTGTTTTTGTCCACAAGGCCTCCAAGATAAACATGAAAGCTGCTCGTAGTCGCTTTAAATGATTCATCTGATCATGATGTGTATATGTACTTCTTTTCCTGACTAAACTCTCTATATACACTGTCATACAAGCACTGTCTTACATTCTACAAAATTCTGCTTATTTCAACCAATATTTTTATCTTTTCATAAGACAATGCCCCATTCCATTGCTACTGCGCTAGGCTCTAGGCTATATCTAACCTTGAGGATAAAGACTGCACTGGAGGCTATAGCTAATCGTTGTCATTGACTGGTGCTGCAGAAGAAGAGAGGAGCAAAGCAGATAATTCTACCTGGGGACACTTAAAGGGCCATTCCATATTATTCAAATAAAACATTTTCTCCTGCCATTAAACAGGAGGAGTTCACATCCTGTGTTTAGGATTTTCATTAGAACTGTGACAATATTAGGTACCACTGACACTGTTCAAAGAACTGCTCAACAAATGAGGCCTCAGGGAATTCAATTAGTTTGACCCTCAATGTCTTCTGTGGTCATGTACTATTTCAGTAAACCTTTTGTTGTCATTTGTGGTCATGTACTATTCAAGGAAACATTTTCTCCATACTCAATCCATACTCAATTGTAATCATCATATGGGAATAGTCTAATAACTTTTTATTTCAACCTTGAAACTATCAGTCCAAAGTCCAATAAAAGTTTCTGTGGTGTTTGTCAAGGTTGTAAGTGTTATCTAACCTGGAGAATAGAACGCACACTGCAGCTGATCACTGACACTGAAAACCCACCAGACAGACAACCCAGTCCTCCAGGGGACTCAGTACAAATCAAATAATTACTGGGTTTTTAGAGCCATCAATTTCTTGACTGGGGCTGCTGGAGAAACATCAAATTCTCAAAGTCAAAACCAAAATAATAGATGGGTTTGAGACAGAAGCACACACAGCACTAAAAGTTGTGCTAATCATTGTCATCGACTGGATAACACAAACAGCTGGAGATTTTAAAAATCCAATCCTCGGTCCAAAGTCAATAAGCGGATTGCCTCACAACAAGAAGGTACTATTAACTCTAACAAAACCTTTAACATATGAAAGCTATTCTAAGTGTTCTCTAACCTCAACTGATAGATAAACAGAAAGATAAAAGATAAAATTTGTGCCAATCCTAAATTTAAAAAAAAAAAAAAAGAAAATCTAGAAGGCACTACAGTAAATCACTGTCATCGAAAAAAGCAACCGGTAAAAGCAGCCATTCATAGCAGTACATAGCTGTGTATGGTTCTTACAGCTCTACCAGGGACATATTTTGGCAGCATATCAACAATATTGTCAGGGGCAAGTCCATGAAAATATTTATAAACAAGTAAAGGCATCTTTTACTATCTATTCTAAAAATATCAGCCAGCACAGGGACTGTACAACACTAGTAAAGTGAGCTCTTCTGTGCTTTAGCTACAGCTGCATGTACAAGTCATAATTGTATTACAGACTTTTTGGACAAACCTAAGAGTAAATCATTACAATTGTTTAGCCTTCTTGTTACAAAAGTATGTAGTTGTTTCTCAGCAGTAGGGAGAGCAAGGAGAGGCCAGAACTTTTGGATTACCTTTAAGTGAAATAATGCTGTTTTGTCTTTACTCCTGAGGTACAAATATATTTAATAGTTCATAGCAGTTACCAATAAATTGAGGTAAATCCCTCAATACACCTGAATTACATCCTCATTTACTATATTATGCTCAACACCTTATTCACTTAATTGTGGAGTTGCTCAAATCAAGTAAACTTTGTCCTCTTAAAACTTCAGGGACATTGAAAACACCTCCACCACCCCCACTGTGCTGGAACATGTTATTGGTGACCTGCAAAAAAAATATTTGAAAATAAAAATCTTTGATTTGGCGTTTGTGTTTTATTTTCTTACCATAACTCAGGGATAAACAATTACACCTTAAAGGTACTATTCAGAAATTGACAACAACTGACTCTGATCTCTAAGGGAGGTACCATTAATTTTCATGTTATTATTTGTTATGAAGACAGTGGTAACAATGGAAAAAACCTAGCTCTTCCGGAGCTAAAAAGTCAGTTCATTAAGAGCGTCCACAGGACACTGATGAGATTTTCCATAGCTTCAGGAGAGTAATAAGTGTAATCAGGCAGGGTGATTGATTTTTGAAGGTTATCCATCAGTCGTGTAAACAAAAATCTTCCACTTAATCGGCTCGCCTGGCTAGATTGAGGTTAACCAGAAATAAATTGGGATCACCTCTTCTAATGAAGTCAAACGAGGCCTCCTCCACTCTTTCTCTTGTAATTTTCAGGTCTGGGGGTCAATTCACTTTCAATTCAATTTAGTCAGCATGCAAATTTAAACTCCATTACCTAATGAAAGGGCACTCAGTTTCATTCATTTCATTCAAGATTGGCATTTCTTACTTAAGTAATAAGAAAACGTCTTTTGATCTTTCTTGCATCTGGCATCAGTGTTGTGTTCGATTCACTTGGACTCATTAACTCAAAAGAAAGCCATCATTCTACATTAATTACTTAGGAGAAACTTTTCTCTGAAAAATTATTTTCACTATACACTTTTAAAAACATCTTTTGGAGGTATGATGGCCTAGAAGTGTAATGTGTATACTACATTAACAAACCAGTAAGTTTGCCAACCTTGTATTGTTATCTCCGCCAGGCGTGAGCAGTATCCCTTACATGTGTGCATACTTGTGTCCATGACCAACAGACTTGGAGATTGTCTGCAGCTTATCTTGCATACTACTGGCCTCATCAGTCTAAATTTTTTGTGCACATTCACGGCTATATGCTGAAGGACCACAGTGATTCAGAATTTTTGAAACACCTTTTTTATGCCTCCACACCAGAAATAGCCATGGCCAACTGCTTTATGCTTTATAAATCACAGTTACTAATCAAATGTTGGCGATTACAAAGGGGTTACATCCAAATATTCTTTTGAGGTCTTCTGGCTGAGATCTGCACTCTACTGCATGCACTATTCTAGTTCAAAATTGTGATTTAGTAGCTAGGTGAGCAACAAGTGGATTCTGTATTTAATGTGTTTCTCATAGGATGTAAAAATATGAATTAATCAATAAAATGCCATGACTTTTTCTGATTATTTCATTAGCAGGTCTAGTCTGTTAGCAGGTCTAGTCTGTAGTAGCAGGTCTCAGCTGTACAGAGAGTGCTTGTCTTAGATGTAAGTAATGACCCACTACAGGATGTCAATGACATCAAAATGTTTGATTGAAATCAGTAATCTCTGAGAGCACCAGATTTTCAATACTGACTTTTTCTAGTTTGGTTGGCTTAAGAGACTTACAAAACAGCAAAATGCCAAATTCAAAATCTCATATAGTAATAGTAATAGTAAAAACAAGGAGCAAAACAGAAGAGGGACTTTCTCAAAGACCTGGCACAGCATGTGAGTCAGTAAAGGATGGCTACCAAAGATAGAGAAATATTCACATTCTCTCGATATAAATAGCTGGATCCTCTTTGATTTTTTTGTCGATATTGTAAACTACCGCATATTATATTACTTATTTTAAAAAAGTATTTCAGATCATATAACGTAATGATACTAAATTAACAGTGAAGAGGTGATTTTTCTAATTTTTGTTTAAACTGGAAATGACTGCAAATTCATATGTTCATAGTCTTCATATCGCTGCATTTCCTGGAATCTTGTGTTTGCCTTCCCAACTACAGTCAGGAGGGTTTTCACATAAGCCAAGTGACAAAAATGTCAGAATTCTCCCCACACTCTGTTTTGCCCTGTCTAATAAAAGAAAAGTGCCAGAAAATAACCTTTAAAAGGAAGGGAGAAGGTAATATTCTTGTTGCTATGGAATTACTGCAATTTAGTATCTTTTGTGTACATGCAAGCAAGTGCAAATGCACGCCCATTCCTATCTTCTTTCATCACTTATCATATAGTGCATGTTTGGAGTCATTAATATGTTTAATTTAATTTGGATCAATGAACTGCAGTATCTCGGTCTCTTTATAACTGTCTCTTCATATTGGCTTCTATCGAGCAGAGCAGAGTCTACCTGAGAGGCGATGAGGTAAAGGAACTCCCCAAGTGGTGGCAGCAGGAACTGCTTTATTTTAGTATTCCTGAGGTTGTCCCTCAACAGGTCTGTTAGGGTTGTCACAGCCTGGACAGAGAGGAGAGAAGGAGATACAGTTTCATCAACACTTCTTTATGGTTGCAGCATCAAATAATAAAAAAGAACATTACACATGAGCCATAAAACTAAAATGTATAAAATTTGGTTTTAATAATATTGAACTATTTCAAGTATCAGTTATTATTTCATAAACATAGTATTCCACCATATGTCATTTCAGAATATAACAGGACTTTGACAAATTGATATAATTACAATTTGCCTTTAACATTCAGACACCTCTGCATAATCTCAAGCTTGTACTGAATGCTGACAGGGCAAAATGCATTTTATTCTCAAGAACCCATAATTCCATTTCAAATCACCCTGCCATCTATACACTTAATGGTACTGAATTTGAAATCTAATCAAAACTGTGAATGTGGCTAGACTAGGCAGAAGTCTCGCTTAACAGCACAGTTTCTTATATCGGAAAAAAAAACATGATTCTGTCTTGAGGACAATCAAGGAAAATCATTGTACAGTCAGCCATAATTTCTGTGTTTGACTGAGGAGATATCAGCTCGCTCTACCTAAAAACAACTTGATACAGTTTATTATTATGTGTTGCATTTCATCACAGTCATAAATGTTGTACTCTTCACTGTGTGCATTATGAAAGAGTGGGCTCATATCCAATAGCAAGAAGATCTATAAATTTTATTCATTAAGGTCTTATGAAAAAGCTGCCTAACCATCACCTCTCTTCTCAAATGTAAAACCACTGCTTACCAGACCATATCTCAGGTCTGTTTAACTCTCCCTCGGGTAAATACTGAACTTGGTAAGACAGCCTTTCACTACTTTGCACCTTATAAATGGAATAAGTTAAAAAAGATTTTAAAACTTTAATGTCTCATCTCACTGGTTGATTTTTAACTTTTAACTTCAAATCTCTTTAGTGATGTCTGTGATTGCCTCTGATGCTCTATGTGCTTTCATATGTCTGACTACATTCTTTGTATGTAATGCACATTTTTCTTCTGTTTGTCCTCTTGTTTGGTCTGGTTATGTTTGTTTTTCTTTTAATGTGCTATACTCTGATGTCTCTTGAAAAGGAGTTATTGATGTCAGTGAGACTCACTGATTAAATAAAGGTTACATACAGTAAATACTTTGTAGTAAATGACTGCCTGAAATATATGACCCAGAGACATCAGCAGATGTTTGTTGATTCTCTGCCAGGCCTGTACTGCAGCTATCTGCACTTTTTGCTTGGTTCGTGGCCTTTTCTGCCTTCAGTTTGGTTGTTAGCAAGTGAAATGCATCTCAGTTGGACTGAAATCAGGTGGATGACCTGGCCAGTCAAGAACACTCCACTCCACGAAAACTCATTGGTGGATTTGCTTGTATGATTAAGATCACTGACTATGTTTAAATGCACACTAAGTTTCAGTATTATTCAGAATATGTCAATATTCTAATTTTGATGGAGGTCATGTAAACAGCAGTTTGGATATCCTGAATTAGGCTATAATCTGTTGTAAACAAACCAGCTAGCAACAGTTTGCAAGGCTGGTGTGGAGATGCCTGCACAGAAGAAAACACCACATTTCTGGTTGTAAGGAGAAACAGAACTACTTTTAAACATTATGAAAGACTTGGATATCAACAGGTTTTTGAAAATGCAGAAATATTGCAATGCAGACCTTTCCAAGAAGGTGATTAAACAAATGAAAGAGGAAGGCTATGTTCGCATAGTTAAACTAGTACACAAAATGTCAAACGACTCCAACTGCTACACTTTTCCATAAACAGAGTATGCAAGGCTGCATGTAAACAAGAATATTAGTGGAATATTTATTTGCATTAACCATGAAAAAAAGCATTTTATTTTTGCTGAATGAGCCATTTCAGCTACAGTGGTGGATGGGGGTCGTCTTCTGCCATGCTACCATGTTGCACAGTCATGAAGCACAGAGCGGACAAACTGAACACTTGCTCTAGATATGGCAACACACGTTCACCATAACTACTCCTACGCACTTGGAAGGTGATGATGAGGGTAGGTGTTTGCAATCTGCAAGGCTAAACACTAGATGCCACTAAATCCTATTGGGATGCATTTGTATTGTATCCAACCAAAAAATAAGAGAAAATAAATATTTGTCCGGGAAAAAAAACAGAAAACAGTAAGGAGAGGATAGAGTGAGAAAAAGAGAATGTAACAACAGTGTAAAGGGAGAGACGGAGGGAACGCATAAAACAGGGACAAGGGGATGAATAAAGAAAATAAAGATGTAGAGAAAAGAGAAATAGGGCAGAAAAGGTTTGGAAAGAGGGACAAACAAAACAGGAAGGAGAAAGATGTAAGCCTGGCAGCAGCAACAGCAATCTCCCTGAAAACCACTAAAATGCACACACACACCAAAATATATGGTAAGGGACACAAACATATGCATGTATACACAAACACAACACATGTATTTACAGTCTTTTAGTATATGCACAGGCATAACTAGGTACATAAATTCATGCAATCATATGTACTTGTAAGAAATGCACACCACACTCACATGTGCAAACACACACACACACACCGAACACACAGTTAAGTATATGCAGAGACAGCCTTGCTGGCTGGCTGCTTCCTGGCATTAGCATTACTGCCAGCTTCCCCCCTCTGTGATCTGATGCAAGTTCTGCCTCACTTCTCTGTCTCTCTCTCCCTTCTCCACTTTTTCTTTTTCCATCTCTCTCTTCCATCCCATCTTCCGGCTCACCTTCCTCTATTGTTTTTCTCCCTACTTCTGTCTTTTTTTCTGCTCTACTGAATTGCCCTCTACTTGTGTATCACATAATAACGCTCTCTCTCCTACATCTTTCTCTCGTACTCGCTTGTTTCCACTCGCTCACCTTCTGCCTCTCTGTCTCGGTGTAGGGTGAGAAGTGGTAACAGTCTGTTTGTCATGTTCTCTATCAACATATCTTCCCCTTTCCCAGAAGAGTTATTCCCTCCTTTTATTTTTGCCCAAGAACCGTAGTGTATCCATGCTGAGCTATAGATGAGCATAGTACGGTATCAGTTTGCCACTGGAATCCTGAGTAGGTCTGAACAATATTTTTGAGAAGAGGCCAGAAGCCAATATGTTTTAGTTGACCTTATCTAGACTTATTTATACATAAACCATAAACTGATACCATGTTGTATCACCAGTAACCCAGTGTGTGAATGGTATACATGTGCTGTTCTTGGTTTTTTGCCTCTTTCCCACATTATTGCTCTGCGTTCTTCTCTCTCACTCCATTCTTGAGCTGAACCCACTAATAACATAAATGCCTGAGTGGGGAGTTGAGATTCTGGGGTGTGTTTGAAACTGGTCACGCAGCTGCTCTAAGGCAGAGGGAGCTGAAATGCACCACTGTGCAACGAGCCAGAGTGGAAAGGCAAACATAAACTCAGTCATTCACACACACACGCGCGCACGCACACACACGCGCGCACGCACGCACGCACGCACGCACGCACGCACGCACGCACGCACGCACGCACACACACACACACACACACACACACACACACACACACACACACACACACACACACACCTCCAGAGCATATTATCATTATCTCAGCATCAACATTCCCTCAGATCAAATAATACACATGAACGCACATGAGAAAACATAAACATATGCACTTAATTAACATCCATAAACAACACTCACATAGTGCTGCAGAGGATAAGATGATGTCCCAACGCAGCACACAGAAGTTTTGCACATATACGCACAGAAATATGACACATACAAATAGTGCACATGAGCAGTTACTGTATGTCTCCACCAGATGTGTGAAGAAAGAACAGAGAGAACATGTTGGTGGATTATCTGTCCTATAAAGACGGAAGTGTACATGACTTTAGAGCGAATACAAAGCTTGTTTCTACTGAGGTGAGAAAAGAACTGGCATATAAAGCAGTGGCATTGCAGTCAGAGGTAACCCTCTTATCTTCAAGCACCCAGCTTTCCACCTAAATTTGCTCAACTTTCTACATTTACATGCAAACTTTTTTTACTGAGATGTCTTAAGATCAGTGCTTGCAAAATGGCAGATGTGACATACTGTGTGTAAACCAATGCATGGCAAAGCAAATACATATACTGTATTTAAAAACCTGATTTTAACGCACAATAGGTAAATTGTTCTGCAAGGGGTCCTTCTCACTTTAAACCAATAACAAAAGTAGTTTGATGATGTTGTAAAGTGGTGTGGGATCATGGGACTTGTTATCTTCACTTTTAGACAACCATCATAGCTCATGAAAATCTATCTGACATGACTCAGACAGAAATCACGTTCATGCACAATCACATGCGCCGATTTCCTTCCTTGCTCTCTGATGAATCTGACATATCCCATGTTTTCCTGGAGGTTATAGCAACTAGCAACTACCTAGCAACAACTAGCAGGAAGTGCACCATTATATATGTATTTCTCTGCTTATGAACAGTGTTGTAAACATTTGGGATAATGTTAGTACACAATCCCAAAAAAATATACATCATATGTAGCATTTTTAGACATTTTAATGTGGAAATATTGCAGATTATAGCCTCAAGAGATGTTGGATGTGGATTAGAGCAGATTCTGAGAATATCTTAACTAGATATCTCCAGGAAACAGAACTGCCACATTTTCTGTTTCACCATAAAGGTATAAATCCATACTGTATCATAGGTTTTCAATGGTATTAATCAAAATTCATTAGATGTCAAATATTTACACAAAACAAGATGGTCAAACTCATCTTTTTCTTGCAGGAGGGGTTCACAAATGCTTTCAGTAGCATCTTCCTGGAGCCAATGCCCTCTGAATGTGTGTTCCTAAAGCTTGTTGTGAGCTTTTAGAATATGTTAAGATGCCATATCCCCATGAAACACCCTGCACAGTGGAAGCTTTACCGGCTAAACCACTGTAAAAGCCACAGAAAACTTTAGAAGTGATAAGTGAAGGGGAAAATCATATCTATTTGGTTTTGAAAGCACAGCTTCCCTATGTTGCATAAGGAAAGCAGCAAGCTTGCGTTAGTAACATTAACCCAGAAAATTTTATTCTCATTTAATTCAGTACCAGGAGACTGACAGAGAGAGTAAGGGATGAAGACTGACAGACTAGCAGGTGGACAGAAAGAAAGGACAGAGTGAGACCGAGACAGACAGGAGTGTGTGTTTGTGTGTTTTTTTGTGGGGTGGGGGTGATCGAAGCATATAGCAGTTACCATGGTAACTAAACCCAGCCCTGACACTCCAATCAGCAGGACTGCAGCGGGAGGACCCCTGCTGAGAGAACACACACGTGCGCGCGTGTACACACACACACACACACACATAGAAGAATGCATGTATGTACTGTTTTAGTGGTCATGTGTTTGCAACACTATAACGTAACAATAATACACACACACAGAACACTTGTATGCACACACGTACACACACAAAAAGGGGAACACAACAACACAGACACACAGAAAACTACATACACAGGACCCCTGCTGAGTGCACACACAAACATATCTCAAAGAAGCCCATGAACGCTTACAAACACACACACACAGAACCCCTGCTGAGTCTATAGATGGACACACACTTGGTCATAGACACAAACAGACACACAAAGACACACAGGCTCAAACGTACAGCTTTGTCCTTTTCTTAACAATTTGTCATCCTACGGTAGCTGGAGGGAGGTAAGGAGGGGAGCGGAAAAAAATGTTCCGCCATTTGTCTTTAACAACAAGCACACCGAAAAAAACACTGCTATGCCACAGTCGGCCATTTTGTAAATCGCCGTGACGACTCGGTAGCAGTTAAGTGTCAGAACAAGTGGAGAATGAGAAAAGAAAAAGACGGGACCAGGAAAGGGAGCGGATGTGGGATCAGAGCTATGGTAGCCGGGATGGATTTCACTCACAATAAATAGACGTGATCGAGCAGACGAAGAGACAAAAGAAAAGCAGAGAGTCGACAGAAAAAAGAGAGACAGAAAAAAGGTGTTTAGTTCTGTTCAGGATGAAAGGATCAAATGTGGGAGAGAGGCTCCAGATCTCACCTCCATACAAAACTGCTTTTACATTGAATTAGTTCAGCACCACTGTTTGAACGCGTGTTTGCATGAGTGTGTGTGTGTGTGTGGTGTTGAGGGGGGCTCAGTAGAGTATCAGTATAGCCTGTGTCTCTCTGTGTGTGTTTATCCAGGAAAATCTATGTGTAGACAAGTGTGTTGTATTACTTTACAACACATTTGCTACATTCATTTGCCAGTTTGTTAGGTACATATAGCTAAATTAATGCAGTCTAATACAACAGTCCTGCCATAAATCATCTCTTCATGAAGTTTATAATGTTCGTTTTTGTTGTTTTTTTTTTTGTTGAAACTGTTTTAGAGATGTGTTGATTCAACTGTATGTCATTTTGGAGGTTGCATTTTCTAAAACTGTTGAATTGTGGCATATTGACATGTTTTTATTACTCCCCATTTATATTGTGGGTAGGATAAATAACAGAATCACCAGCATAATGCAATACAAATCAACAGCACCACAAACTGGAGCCTCCAAATAATCAAAAAGTTGAATCAACACCTCTGTCTTCTTCAAGTTTACAATCTATGCTCTGCAAATTTAATAGAATTTTATAATTCAGTCATCCTGTACTGTAATTTTACTATGTTGGTCTATTCTGTATCCACAACATTTATTCTGTCTGTCCTTAAATAAGGATCACTCTTCTGCTGTTATTCCTGAGGTGTGGGTTCCCTTGAGTTTTTTGTGGAGTTTTTCCTTCTTTGAATTGAGGGCTTAAAGAGCAAGCGTATGCTGCACAGACTGTAAAGGCCCTTGAGGCAAAATTGGGATAGGTGATACTGGGCTAAATAAATAAAACTAACTGAACTTGATTATTAGTTTTAGCTAGGTGTACATAAAATACTAGCGTATCTAAATCCTAAATCTATGTATGTACAACAGTTTCAATTGTATAATTACTGTGACAGACGACAAAGAAAGTCCACTATGGTGATATTGTTACTATAAAGTTACAGTAACATTACAACGACTTCCAGTGGTTTGCATTGTCATAAGATGAAAGTCTACATCTAATCACTTAACTGATATTACTGTACAGTGTTTGATTACAAACATCAAGTTATTGGGGGGGGGGTGTTTTCAGTATTTCTAAGCTGAGGCTGATGAAAGACTAATCATCATGTAAGTTTTTAATGCCATCTGCTGGTACACACAGTATATCTATTCCCATCTATATCTTGTTTAAGGGAAGATTTTCTACATCATGTTGGGCTAGACAAATGGTTCTAAAACTTTTTCTGGCATGCCCACTTCAGAAGCTGAAAAAATTCTGACCCCACACACTTTTTTTAAACCAGTGATTACAAATGAAAGGGGAAGCAACTAATAAAAAAAGTAAAAAGAATCCAAGTCTTTTTTAATAAGGTCAGCATCAGGAAACTCTTGTTCGTTTTTTTTCCCTAGATATATCATATTCATCCAACTTAGTCTTACTCCATTTTTTATTACACCCAGATATCCATGCCCCACCCACAGCACCTCTATGCCTCACCAGTGGGGCCTGCCCCACAGTTTGAGAACGACTGGGTAGACATTTTAATTATTTGTGATATGCCCCAAAACAGAACAAAAGTAGGGATAGCATATAGTCAAACATAACACAACTATAAAATGTGGATGGCACCATGAAGTAAATAAAGAACAACTATATACATACTCTATGCAGTAATGCGATCATTGTCTAATGTTTTAAGTATGTTCTTAAAACTCATTTCATACTTTCTGCACTGAGCATATGGTGGGCTCCTGCTAGAATGCACTGCCACCTCTTGGTGCACATTGGTACTGCAGATTTTATGTCCTCAACATGTTTGCAAAGGTTTGGGAATTTCCCTGTTCCCTGTTCTACAGTGCTAATATTGCTCCTGTACTACCCACTAAAGACTGAATCTAAATTACATTCAACACTAACATATAATACATAATTACAATACTGATAATAAATACACAATGGCTATACACACATTTACATAATAACTCTGTGTATGTGTGTGTGTTCCAGACCTCAGAAACAGGACTGTCCCCTCCGAGTTCAGTGCAGTGCAGAGCAAGTAGGCCCATGACTCTGAGAACCTTGCTTCGTCTGTAAAACATTTTAAATTTCATTAAATAAAAAATGTGAAGTGTTTATGTTCTGTTTGTATATCAATACAGGACTATACAAAATGTTCATTTTTAATCACAAAAAATCTAAAACCAGTAGTGATATAAGGGAAAACAGTTAAGAAAAGAGGGTTATCAGTTTCCAGTTCATGCACAAGAACTTTGTAAACACCCACTTTGTTTTAGCTTTTATTGCACACACTATGTGTTGGTGTTAATAGCAGTAACTTGGAAACACTTGTTATAGAACTGTGAAAGAAAGGGAGATGGAGAAAGAGAGAGAGAAAGAGAGAGGACAAATCCTTAAGTGCTTGTCTGATTGTGTGCATGTTACTTTAGTGCAGCCAAAAAACAATTTTGGCTGCTACATCCTAGTGCTTTTTCAGCCAAAAACCTTTCTATTATAGTTAAGTTCTGCCATATCACTTGCTTTTTGGGCATCTATGTCTGAATGGTTGGTTCAGTTCCACCAATTATTATTTTGTTTGCGTTTTACTGTGTATTGATAGTAACCACTCCTGCAACATTCAGGCAAATTTGAATTTGCACAATCATGTTCCATGTTTATATAAAGAATAAGTATATAATGTACTTACACATCCCAGTTAGGAGCTTGTCGTAATTGCTGTGTCAATACCGGAAGCTGAATGAAGGACAGAGATAAAGTGAGAATGAAGAAAGAAAAACAAGATTAAAAACCTCATCTATAAGAAAATGTTATATGACAGAAAAACATGGGTTTCTGGTTAATTATGACTTTCAATAAACTTTTTCAAATCAATATTTGTACATACATTTTAGGTCTGATGGGTAAATAAAACAGATTAGCAGTATGGACAGAACTATTATCACAAGTTTTATCAGAACTGATATGTCTTGAAAGTAGTCAAAATCCAAAAAGGGTAACCGTTTTGTTCAATTAAATTCTTCATTTTGCAAAACTACATATGTTCTAAGGTCTTTTGTGTTTAAAGTCATTTGAAAAAGGAGTCCTTTTTTTTTTACTTTAAATACTTCAATGGGACTATATCCTTGACACTACACTAATGACTCCGCCTTGACTAATGACAAGCAGGGAGCAATAAAAGAACATCATGCATATTACATCTTCCTAGTGGAGGTCTTTTCTGGTAGGTGAAAACAAATGGCTGGTAAATGTGTCCCAGAGGGAGTACAAGAACTGAGGAAAACAAATTGATAACTTATTATATTATATAGTTTACAAACCTACAAATGGAAAAACTTGAGTATTTTATAACCTCAATTCCACTCAGTGAGAGCAAGGGCTACACATTTCCCCTTAATCTGCAAAATTATTTCGTTAAATCCAGCCACTAGTGATGCAACAATATTTCAACCAGGGTCCTAAAATAAATACATGTTTTCCTACCAGTGCTGAATTAATCAGCCTGTTAGCAATGACTTTATGTCCAACCACACAGCAGAGGTAGCAGAGCAGGTTGAGCTTGGATCTGATGGTTGTGGAGGGAGGATGAGGAACAGTGAAGGGGGAGGGGAGAGGAGCTGAGGGGTTCTGTTCTCCAAGGGATGAACAGAGCTGTAAGAGGAAGACAGTCCACTCTTCATCACTCAGGGACTGCAGCTTCTCAACTGGAGGGGAGGAAAGAAGAAGACGTCAGATTAGGCCCAATAACCACACATTTCATAGATCATCTATACTGTCTACAGTACACTGATAAAATCGCGCTTGGCGCTGACTCGAAAAATGAATCTTCCATACCTGAATATGCTGATACACAAAGGGTTTTGGAGTCAAATCGCACAGGAGGACTCTTTAGAATCTGGTGAACAGAAAAAGAAAGACGGACAAGGTGCCTCAATATGAGTCATTTGATCTTCATATCACAATACCCATGTAGCGATTTTCCTTACTTCCTAGTAAACACGGGTCCTTGAATTGAGTATGCACAAAGTAACATAAAACTTTTGACAATATTTTAGCCATATTGTTGTTTAATATTGCTTATCTTGCACAATTTAACTGAGCAAGGTGGTTATAATAAGACATGAATAACAAGGACACTTACTACTGAGGATTATTAAAAGTCAAATAGTTGTATTTTCAGAATCTGAAAACACCCTGAAATCTGAAATACCCGCATCCAATAATATTGCATGCCTGTACCGTTGGGATTATCCATAACTGGGGTGACAGTCAGATCAGAGTCTGTATGGAGAAGAGCTTTCATACAGGATGTGATGTCAGTACCAGTACTGGCCTATGACAGGGGAAAGGAAAGAAAAATAGCAGACAAGGTATTTAGTTTTACTCATTTAGTATTTTAGTATTCACAAAGTACACCAGCAGATGGAAGCAGAGGATAATATGCCTCTAATGTTAGGCCTATAAGTGAAACATATTAAAGTTTTTGTGGAAAAAATGTCAGTAGTGTGATTGGATTTAGTTATGATAACTAAGTTGCTAATTTACCAGCTATTCATGTTATTATATTAGCATGAACCACTCCTCTCTGCTGTTTACATGTTCTTACAGATTTCAGAGTATATGGTGGCAGTAACCTGAGGTGCAGAGGTCTGGTTTGGAGAGTCTGAGATGGTGCAGCTTCTCCTTGAGTTGGCACGGGAGCTAGAAAAACAACAGGAAGACAATATTAAAATATCCTGCTAGCTGCTTATGGCTAGTTGGATGAAGTAGGACATATCTGCATGAGACTGAGCCCTTGTAGCTTAACTGGTAGAGCACAGTATTATATAGAGGATAGATGTTTGAGCACTAGTGGGGGGACTCATTCTAAAAGGACACATAGTGTACTATATTACACTGTGAATGTACTGTCTACTGTTGGTAGAGCAGTGATTCCCAAAGTGTGGGCCATGGCAAGGCCCTGCAGGTGAGCCTTGAGAGGTTATTCAAAAATAAATAAATAAAACTTTTTTTAGTTTTAATTTTGTAAGATTGAAATTACCGTAAAATATTTGTTTTTTTAAATAATCAGAACTAATAAAACAAAGCAATGGGGTTTAAATTATGTGTTATCCTTCATTTATCTGACCTAGTTTAACAGATGTTACACTGTATTTGGTGACCCATCACATTAAAACTGGAACATATCTTATATCTCATCATTGGTACGATTAGTCTGGTGTGTTGACCAGAATTGCAGTTAAAAGTATAGGGGGTCACAGGAGATTTTCAGATTTCAGTTGGGCCATGGCATTCTTAAATTTGGGAATGGCTGCCACAGAGTATTTGTTGATGTGTGTTCCCAAG